>CP142456.1:37390000-37797500 GCA_038049695.1 Cinnamomum chago
TCCGAGCTCCGGTGGAGACGATTCAAGATACCGTGGAACGACAAAAGAAGGTGATCATATTTGATGCTGAATGAATGGAACTGATTCAGAGCCAGGTTGAGTTTAGAGGAAATCAAGCAGAAGGGCATTATGGTAAATTTGAAGAAATCAGGAGTTCGTCGAAACATATCCAATATTGGGCTCATATTGTGCAGAATGAGAAATGATGCAACTTTAATTCTTGGGTCGAGTCCAACAGAAGCCCGAACGAGAAGATATGGTCAAGAAGAAGATTTTGACTAAGTTAGAATTTAATTGATTATTTTATTAAATTCCATCTCCAATCCCAAGCCACTTCAAATTCTCTCACGGGTGCACTCCATCTCCAACGTCTTCTATTCTCTTTATCTCATATCATCCTCTCCTACTTTATCTCTCCCTCGTTCCTTTTTCTCTCCATCACATGGGCCAACTACCTATCTTTTCTCTCCACCTCACCCTTTCCCATAAAAATTCTCCCATCTCACGGCTGGGATTTCCATCAGAACATCTCTCTCAATCCCACCATATCTCAGAAGCAATTCTATCAATATCATCCATCTCATCCTCTCATCCACGTGTCCTATTCCAACCCTACCTCTCCACTCTATATAAATCAATCCCCCATACACTCTCTTGCACCAACGATTTCTCTCCATATCTCTCTCTTTTTCTCTCTTCTTTCTCCCTTCTTTTTCAAATTTAATTTATTTTGCAAGTTAGTATGGCCCCGCGTGGCTAATTTTCTATAATTGGTTGAAGGAGACTGAAGCCTCGGAATAAATACTGTGAGATCTAATTTATTTTCATTGTTCAATTTATACTTTGAATATGGGTTATTCTTCTATGCTTAATTTGTTATGATGATTGTTTCGTTTAATTGCTAGGATGCATACTAGTATATTTTTCGTTGCAATCTACAGCTAAATTAGAAATCAAATCCGTAATTGTTTGATCCCTCAAATTTGCGAAGCAACTGACATTTAATAATTTACTGCGTCAGTAATTGTTAGATATTAGGAAGAACACTTGGCTAAATTAAATGCAATCGCTTGTGCTTGTGTTATTTGGGTTCATCGATCTCTCTGATTTTAATGCTTTTACTAAATTAAATCTATAGCGCTTGTCTTAGGTTGTTTAGTAATTAGGGTTAATTAGAGCGCGTGTTTTCTAATTAACTAATTAAGGAGGTAGGAATTTAATTCCAACGATGAATATTCAAAGTGTTAATTGATTTATTTTTGCATCAATGATCAGTTCTGAATTTCCGATGGTGGATGTTAACTTTGACCAATGCTTACTCCTTTGATTGAATTTGTTACTTTACTGTTTTTTATTTGCTTTTATTTATTTTTGCTTTCAGTATAATCAAAACCCCCATCTTTGATCACATGGCATAAAATTTGACTAAACACTCTCCGTGGGAACGATCCTTACTCGCACTACTACATTTATTATTTTTGGAGTAAAGGTTTTATTATATTTGGGTGCCGGCGACAGCACGACCAATATGCAATCACTTTTCCTTCTTGCCTTAGTACACAACCAAGTCCAACATTCGAAGCATCGGTAAAAATGGTAAAACCGCCGCTCCCGGATGGTAAAGTAAGGACTGGTGCTATAGTCAATCTCTTCTTTAGCTCTTGAAAACTATCTTCACACTGGTCTTCACATATGGCACATTCTTCCTTGTCAACTTCGTCAAAAGTGACGCAATCGACGAGAATCCCTGCACAAACCTCCTGTAATAACCTGCTAAACCCAGAAAACTTCTGATTTCTGATGCATTCTTCGGTCTTTCCCAACTCATAACTACTTCAATCTTGGACGGATCCACTGATAATCCTTCTTTGGAGATGATGTGCCCAAAAAATACTACTTGTTCCAACCAAAATTCACACTTGTTAAGCTTCGCAAACAGTTGGTTCTGTCTCAAGAGTTGCAGTGCTATCCTCAAATGCACTTCATGCTCTTCTCTGGTCTTTGAGTACACCAAAATGTCATCTATGAATACTACCACAAACTGATCCAGATACTCTGTAAATATCTTGTTCATCAATGCCATGAACACTGCTGGTGCATTTGTCAACCCAAATGGCATCACTAGGAACTCATAGTAGCCATATCTTGTCCGGAAAGCTGTTTTCAACACATCTGATTCTCTGACTCTCAGCTGATGGTAACCGGATCTCAAATCAATCTTCGAAAAGTATGATGCACCTTGCAACTGATCAAACAATTCATCTATTCTTAGTAATGGATATTTGTTCTTGATGGTCACTTGATTCAATCTTCGGTAATCTATGCACATTCTCATTGAACCATCCTTCTTCTTGACAAACAAGACTGGAGCTCCCCATGGTGAAATACTCGGTCTCAGAAAACCTTTGTCCAACAATTCTTGCAACTGAGTCTTCAATTCTGTCAATTCTACTGGAGCCATTCTATAAGGTACAATAGATATTGAAGCGGTCCCTGGTAACAACTTGATAGTGAAATCAATCTCTCTGATGGGTGGTAAACCGGGGATCTCCTCAGGAAAAACATCCGGGAATTCCAAAACAATTGGGATCTCCTCCACCCCTTGGGACCGTTTATCCTCCGTGATAAACGCCAAATATGCTTCACAACCACTTCTCAAAAGTCTATCACCCTTCAATGCTGAGACAAACCCTGCACGGGGATTTCTCCTCTCTCACTGAAACAGCACCCCTGCTGGTGTCTCATCTAACTTAAAAGTCAAGGTCTTATGGAAACAATCCATTGTGGCATGGTATCCTGCCAGCCAATCCATCCCTAGGATGACATCAAAATCGAACATCTCTAATAGAATGAGATCTGCGGTTAAAACCACTTCTCCTATCTGAACTGTGCAACTAGGGTAAAAGGTTCTACAAATAACTTATTTGTCTACTGAGGTTGCCACAGTCAAAATGAACTCAAGTTCTCTAGCATGTATATCAATCAACTTAGAAAATCCATGGGATAAGAATGAATGTGTAGAGCCAGGGTCAAATAAAATCCTAGCTTTTATCCCACAAACAAGAAGTGTACCTTCCACTACATTTCCTGCTGCTTCTGTATCAGCTCTATTGACTGCGTAGATTTGCCCTCGATGTTGTGGCCTATTCTGTGCCTGCTGTGGCCTGCCTTGTTGTGCATTCCTATACTGTTGCGGTGCACGCTGATTTTGGTTCTGTCCCTGCTGACGAGCCTGTTGTTGTTGCTGTGGTCTATGCTGTTGTTGTTGTGGTGCTTGTTGCTGTAGTGGCCTTGCCTGATTCTGAACAACGATTGCATTCTGTGGTGCTGCTGGATACTATGCCCCTTGCTGCTACTGCTGATTCTGTCTATTCTGCCTTGGACAATCTCTCATCTGATGGGTCATGGAACCACATCTGAAACATGCTCCTGTCAGTGTACGACACTGTGCACTCTCATGGTTCTTCCCACAGTGGGTGCAAACCAAGGGACCCTGAGCATTCTGTTATGTCCTCTACTTCTTGTTCAAATGATTCATGTGCTGGTAGTTCTACTGATGAGCTTGCCCCTTGCCTTGAACTCTAAGGATCTTGTTGTGAAAGTTCTCAAACTTATAGGCCCTCTTGACCGCTTCATCGAAAGTTGTGGGTGGCACTACTCCGGTAGTATCTCTCTCAATGAAAGGGTTAAGTCCCTCAAAGAACTTGGCAATCTTCTTCTCAACTGTGTCCACTAACTCCCGGGCATATCTGGATAATCTCTCGAACTTAGTGAGGTATTCGAGGACTGTCATACTCCCTTGCACAAGTTGCTGAAATTCTATGGCCTTCTGTCTCTTGATGTGGGCGGGTACATACTTATCATGGAATTGCCTCTTGAAGTTTGGCAAAACCTCTGCATCAACCATGGTCCTGTATTCCTCCCTAACTGTCTTCCACCATCTGTCCGCTGTACCGCTAAAGAGAGATGATGCTAGTTTTACTCTTTCTCCTCCGGTGCACTGGAAGATCTCAAAGATGTTCTCTGTATGCTCTAGTCAATCATCTGCAGCTAATGGATCTTCTATCCCAAGAAACTCTTACGGAGCTCTCTTCCGAAACCGCTCAAATAAGGCATTTGGGTCATGTTGCCTCTGATTGATGACGATGGTGGGTTGGGGTTGAACCGGTTCGGGCCTCCTCTGTAATACTTCTAGCAATTGTCTCTGCATCTCTGCCAATTCTCTTGCATGATCTTCCTCTCTCTTAAGCATTTGCTCTTGCAGTCTAGCCTGATTCTCATTTGCCTGACGCTGTTGGTCAAGCATTGCCTGCATCATTTGTTGGAATTGATTTGGTGTGTTGTTATCAACCCTATCCTCTTCAAGTGGCCCTGTGTGATCACTATTGCTTGCAGGAGGGTTGCCATTTACTGGTCTTTTACGAGGTGACATGATGCTGCAAAACAAATTGTTAGCACATAATAATCAAATAAAGGGTCATATTGCTCACACGATACTAGTTAACGAAAGATCTAACGGTTTGGCAAATGGGTAAAATACAATGACAATATGATAATACATGAATTTACCTTCAAAAGCTTTTAAACTTGTTTAAATAACAATTTCTATAAACGAGATAAAACATTTATTCAAATACAAGTATGCATTATAAAACATGTACAGGTAACTAAGGAAACAGGAAACAAGCAAGATGACAACCACACGAAGCTAAGTCCTCTATCACTAAAGCGATAGAGCAATAACTAGGCACTGATCTCAGTCACTCGAGGTGAGGAGAAACAGTGGATCTTATAAATACATATACATATACTATACATGACCACGGTAGAGAGTCGGGCATCGGGAACCACAGTAGCAATCTGCTGCATCGGGACAAGACCACGGTAATAACCGAGTAGTGGGATCCAAACTGCAGCTGGCGGGATAAGAGGGGGATCGCCAAGTCGGTGGATCAGACCAACAGGGTTATCCAAGCTTAGTGGTGCTGACTCATAGGTCAAATAACAAATCGAGACATGTGCGAGTAAATCAAGTACCAATAAATAAACAGGCGGGACGGGGTGCTCAAAGGCACAACTATCATTTCATGTCGGGCAATACATTCGGGGCTAGCAATTATTACAAGTACACTTTCAATACTTTCGAGGATAACAAGTCAAAGTAGTGTAAATTCGGGAACAATGAAATACCATAGAACTTTTGAAATCTCAGGACAGGTATCGGGGTTCAAAACTAGTTCAAGGTGGATAGGGATCCCGTATGTCAATATATATATAAAACTTGGTACTCCTTGAGGTTGGGGACATTTCGGGGTCCTTATACACTTTGGGGTTTTTGAAACTTCAAATGAATCTTCGTAATATGGTTTCTTTCTCAAACGGACTCCATGCGCATCTCCAGGTGAACGGTCCCCATCATTCTCTAAAAGGGTTCACAAATGATTGGGATGGAAATCCTATCCATTTCCCTCCATTTCCATGTTTCTGGGTAATTTCGGTCACCTGACGATCAACTGGCGGTTAGCCACCGCTGGGTTAGGCGGCTAACCGCTGGCTGACTGCGGCTGGGTTGCAAAGTTGCAGCTTACTGGAAAAGTAACCGCCAAGGTGCGGTTAGCCGCTACTGTGTTCGGCGGTTAGCCACTGGGGAACTGTCGCGACCCCGGAACGGACCCCGGGCCCGCGACGAGCTGAATTGATGATTGTTATGTTTTCCCACAGGTTCTCGCGGTGAGGATTCCCGAAACACGCGGAATTTGACTCACATGATCAAGTTTGCAGAAGCGTGTAGCAAATCACATCAAGATAAGCACCAATAAACTTTTAAGGGCTATAACAAATAATGACAAGACATAGTATCAAAAGAAAGGAGTAAACATGGAATTCCCATCATAATTCAAGTTATGAGACAAAACAAAAGTAAGTTAAGTTTAGTTACATCCCATAAGAGGCCAACAGAGGCCAATACAATTCTTAAAATAATAATAGAACCCCATGACAAAATGTAACGAAACTCAAGAATCCGCCCGACGTCTAGATGACATCGTCGGGTTGCCACTCTCTAACTAGGGGTGGCTCAAAAGCCTCCTCCGGATGCTCTTCCTCAAAGGCAACGTCACCTGCACCTGGGCACCAACAAACAAGGGTCAAACACATTGGTTTGGCAGGATATCAATTTAGGCAAGAGCATAAGTAGAAAACGTTAAAGGAACCATTTAAAGACATTTTGCTGAATGGTAAACAGTTACATGACTAAAGTACATTTAAAAATACGAGCCAAACAGTCATGAATACTTATAATATCATGAATAGTTACATTCCACAAGAAGCCCATCCTTTCTCTATTATTTATAATGAAAAGTGCAAGCAAGCACGACAAGCACGATATACATAATATAATCACGACACGATTCCCACATATACGGGGATTCCGGCCGCGGAACCGGATGTCACGCCCCCGAACCAAAACCTTGGGGGCGGGAATGGGATTAAGCATAAATGTATTTTACTTCTCCCAGGATCCGCGTGTGTGAAGACAACACATTCTGAATATTTTGCGGAAGCATTTGTGGCATTGCGACCCGAAGTCCGTGGCCATCGGATTCCGCGTCGCACTCAACCTTTAGCACATAGCTATTATATCAAGAATCATATCAGACTGGAGTAACCATCACAATAAATTACAGAGCTGACAGTAACAGGATATTACATTCCCAAATATGTTCAAGTTACAATTATCAATGTACATTAATTAAGAACCCCAAGAAAAAGGCTAATAAAAGCCATACAACAATAAGCTATAAACTACTACCCAAATGTGACGTAGCTCCGATGTCAAGCTCAATGTCTACATGACATAGCCGACAAAACAACCTGCAAAACATGGCTCCACAGCCAACTCAAGCACTCAACTCGGGACGAAGAAATCTGAACCTGAGTACCAAAAGTAGTGGGTCAGACACGACGGTCTGGCAGGTGGATGAAAAGATAACAAATATACTGAAGAGTTAAAACATAAGATAAATCATGCTATTCGATCAAATGCTGCATATAATTAAACGGGTGTAAAGTCGGGAATCTCGGGAAAACCTGTATTCATTTCAAGCTTGGGTAAAACATGAATATCTACTAAAACATGTGTTCATTTACATCATCTATAATCATAGATATTTGACAATCGGGTGTTCGTCTAAAACATGTATAAACATAGCGGTATGGCAAAACAACGTTCATTTGAAACTTAAGTAAAAACACAAGTATACAACAAACCAGGTATTCATAGCAGTCTAGCAAAACCAATGTCCATTTGAAACCAATGTAGAAATACGGATATTTAACAAACCGGGTGTTCATTTAAACGTATTTCAAAGCATGGATATTTAAACAAATCGGGTATCATTTAAAACATGTATAAACATGGGAATCTCACAAGCCAAATGTCATTTAAAACAAAGCACGGATATTTAGCAATTTGGGTAATCATTTAAAACATGTGTAATCACATAAATCTAGTAAAACCATCGATCGTGTGAAACATATGTAAAAGCATGGGTATTCGCCCAACCGGCATTCATTTAAAACATGTGCGGGTACAAAGAACAGAAGGCAATATAATAATAACTGAATTTACATTGGAGAATATTAACACTTGTCTAAATAACAACTTTCATAAAGGAAACGAATCATTTATCGGAAAGCAAGTAAGCAATATAAAACATGTTGGGTATCCAAGGAATCGGGAACTGGGCAAGATGGCAATCACAAGAAGCTAAGTCCTCTATCACCGAAGTGATAAGAGTATAACGGGACGTTGGTCTCAGTCACACAAGGTGAGGAGACTCAACGCTAATCATATATACAATATAAATATACGGGAACGGGACCACGGTAGCGAACCGGGTATCGGGACGGGACCACGGTAATAACCGGGTATCGGGATCCAAACTGCAGCTGGCGGGACGGGAGAGGGATTTCCAAGTCGGTGGATCAAACCGACAAAGTATCCAAGCTTAGTGATGCCGACTCATAGGTCAAAATCAATCGAGACATATGCAAGTAAATCAAGTACAGTAAATAAACGGGTAAAACGGGGGTGCTCAAGGGCACACTGTCACTTCATATCGGGCAATACATTCGGGACAAATAACTGTTACTAGTGTAACTTCAATGCTTTCGGGGAAACAAGTAAATCAAGTACAATAAATAAACGGGTAAAACGGGGTGCTCAAGGGCACACTGTCATATCATGTATTGCAATGTACTTCGGGACAAATGACTGTTACTAGAGTAACTCCAATGCTTTCGGGAAACAAGTCATGTGATGCAAATCTCGGGAAATGAGGAAATATAATGCACTATACCATTTCGGGAAGAATATTGATTTCAAGATCTATTTAAGTGAATAGGGGTCCCGTATGTCGATTATAATAATTACTTGGTACTCCTTGAGTTTGAAGACATTCCGGGCTCCTTATGCACTTTTACTCTTTTCACAACTTAAAATGAGCTTATGGGTAGTACTAGATGTTACAATAGCAAAAATCAAGATTATAAACGGTCCATCCTAGGCATGACATTAATCCGGAAACATCGAGCAACCGATTCAGTCACCGAAAGGAATAGAATCCGCGATAACCAAGGGAAAGACTTGTGTTTAGATATAAAGAAGATATCGCGTCGTTCCATCCCGTTCAACATTGAAATGGATTGAACTTCGATGCCACCGAACCAACCGTGAGGCGTGTCGGCTCAAGACATTCTCACACATGGTCCAAACAGTCCAAAAAGGGTAGCCAGGGTCACACCTAAAACCGAGAATTAGTGTCTAGATCATCACCATTCTTTCTTTTTAGTTCCCTAGTCTTAGAGACCTTAGATTAAGGTATAATTGGTCTTAACACTAAGGTATATACCCCTAGGACTCATAGAAAGCCCAAAGGTTTAAAAAAAAAAAACAATATCAAATTTCACTGGACTCAAACTGAGTCCTTCGGTCCGATCGATCGGTCGAAATTTCTGTCTCAGTGCATTAAAACAGTTCAACGTTATCCCAACGTGGCCTAAGCCAGGCAGACCGCATCGCTCGAGCGAGTCGAAGAGTTTGCTCGAGTGAACTCATCGGTCGAGCGGTTATTAAAATGTGTTCGAGCGACCAAGCTACTGGAAATGCCCGAATCCTTTCCTGGACAGTTCGCTCGAGCGAAGTGTCATGGTCGCTCGAGCGAACGGTCCAGAAATGGATTCCGGACTAGTTCAACTGTCCTCTTTCTCTTCCTTTTTCCTTTCCCTTCCAACACTTAAACAATCACATAGAACTATAAACAAGAAGACTAAAATACATGTTTCCAAGACAATAATATGAGCTAAAGAGCTCCTCATCTCAAGTTCCTCCCTTTCCATTCTTTCCATTCACAACAAAGCTCAAGGTGAAGGAAACTCATTCATGTGAAATCATTTGAAACCTTGACAATATGATGCATACATTTTCCAAGCATGAACAAGAGGGAAATAAACTCATCAATAAGCACATTTCGAAATCAATATTAATCATAGTAAAGACAACTACTAAAATCACCAAAACCCTTAATGAAACAAGATTTTTCTCATAAAACATGTTAATAATAAAAACGATCCAATCATCCACTTGCCTTTGACTCTAATCAAGCAAATCAAGCTCCTAATCACCTCTCAAGCTCAAGATCCACAATCTCTACAAAAACCCCCAAAACAAACCCTAAAATGGGTTAAACAAAGGAAGACAATGAATGAACCAACAATAATGCAAATGTAGCTTCTCAAGGTCTAGGAGACCACAAATCTAGAAGATGGGAAGAATCACTTACTTGGATGACCTTCAAATGAGAAGAACAAGCTCAAGGAAGGTCTCAATATGGGAAGATTTCTCCAAGAATGGTATCAATAGGGAGCCATGGTGAAGAGGAAGAAGAAGATGGTCTCCATTTCTTGATTGATGAACTCTTGGTGTGGCTTGGAGATGAAGAAGCAAGAAGAAGAAGAGAAACACAAGGGAAAACCCTAGGTTCAGCTGGCTGTGCTGGAAAAATGGAGAATGTGATGCAATGAAGGGGGTGGGTTCTCTTATAAGCAAGTGAGGTTTGGGTCCCACAACTTAAAGAACTTGGGTGGCTGAAATCATCTAATTCGGGACCTCGGATGGATTCGACGAAGAAGGAAGAAATGATCGTCGAAATATCTAGTTTCCAAAAAGTATATGTTTCGCGGGTTTCGGGAATATCAAGTTTTGGGTACAGATTTGGTGTGCAATGACTGTTTTGCCCTCAAGGCCAAGAAATCGGGTTTCTGGTTCTCAAATGGATACGGGGCCAACATGAAAGTTGTAGGATTCCTCAAGATGAATGCAACGGCCAAAAACACAATACGAAACAAATCGGGAAAATCTCACAAGTAAATGCAAAGCCGAAAAGGGAACCCCCAAAGGGCCCCACAACCTACCAAAGCACTCAAAAGCCCAACACAAGAAGAAAACCCATTCTACCTCACAAACTCAACCCAACAAATACTAATCCCACTAAAAGAACTAATCCACAAATAAAACAACACTAATCCAAGAGATTAGGGGTCGGGTTCTCACACCGGACACGCACGATGTGTAATAAAATACACGACTAGTCTGCAGATAGTCCACATGTTTAAGGACCCCCATACAGTGGATCAAACTGAAAGGGCAGTCCAAGCTCAGTGGTGTTCACTTAAATTCATGAATGCACCAAACACACGAAATACTCTCTAAACATGTCGAGATAAAAAGTGAGAAATCACTTATCAAAATACGACAAACATGACTAGCAAAATGCATAATTAATATGCATAACATGCTTAGGAAGTGACCCCTTTTTCTTGAAACAAATCTTTAAAACGAGCTTGTACTCAAACTTCAAAATGAGTACACAATGATATTCATTGTATCAAAACCAAAGTACGAATACAAAGCCTAACAAGCACATGTAAGGACCTTTGATTGATCCTTGTGTAATTGAAACCCAACTGTTGGAATTTAAAAGAGAATCGGTGCCCCGGAAGTTTAAAGACATCTCAGGTTTCGAGTGCACAATATCAGGTTAAAGGTCACTTAACATGTTCTAGTTTTCATTCTTACAAACACTCTTCAAAATGGCAATGGTGTCAATTTCGGTCAGCTCGCGGTCAGCTGTCGGCTAGCCGAACTAGGATTTGGCAGCTAGCCCCTAGATGACCAATAGGCTGACCGCTGGAACTCCAAATCTGATGCAACTATCTGGAAAAGGAGCCGTAATGATTTCGGTTGGCTTACGGTTAGCCGAAATGAAAACTGGCGGCTAGCCGTAAGCTGACAGTAGGGCTGACCGAAACCCACTGTCAAACTGCAAGCTTCTGGAAAAGGAACCGCCGAGTTTGGTCAGATCGCGGTCAGTCGAAATGGGGATTTCGGCTAGCCGCCAGCTGACCAGCGGCTGACCGAAACTGCACGGGAAGTGCAGTTCAGTCTAGATTTCCACCTTTTCTTATTCCCTTCTTCTTGTTTCTCATTCAACCTGCAACTCCCTGAGCCTACATGCTCTTTAAGGGTTAAAACATACATTTCATATCACAATTTCACACATCAACTCCCCATTCTTCAATCTAAAACAAAATCCCCAAATTTTCCAATGAAATGAGAAGAATGAAAATAAAACAAATCAAATACACACATGCTATAATCCATCCTAGATTGGTTACTTGCCTTAAATCAAAGATGTTAGGGATTTTGTAATTTGCAATTTGATGGATGCATTTGCACTTAAGCATCATTTGAATTCTCCACTTGCATTGTTTTAGAAAACCTTGAAATCTGGTTTTATACATGCATAGCTTTTAAGATTTGGAAAAGCTTTTGTTTTATGCATGTTTTTGGTTTTAAACTTGGATGCATTAGTTTTGAAACCCAAACTCTTTTGAAAACCTATTTCCCTGAGCATTACATTTGGAAAATCATCTTCTGAATTTAAGTTTGAGTCTTGCATACATTCTTCACAAAAAGAATCTTTTTTTGTAAGCATTTTCATTTGAAAAGAGTTTTATCCAATCAAGCTAGCCTTTGGTTTTAAACTTTTGAATCATCTTAGGCTTTGTGTGTTCATGTTTTTAAACATCTTAGAATGTCTTAAAACATGTTTTTCAAGCTTGATTTAGTGGCCAAAAGATCCCCCAAAGAAAAACTTTGAAATGAGAAAAAGTTGGATTTTTGGTCCCAGGGCACTCACCCGGCAGTGTCGCCGGTCGACCGAGACCTGTGTCTCGGTCGACCGAGACAACTGCAGGGTGACTGAGCCCTGAAGCTCCAACGGTCATTTTTTTTACCGTTGTGCCTTCCCGGTCGACCGAGACCCCTTTGCCGGTCGACCGAGGACTAGCCGTTGGACACTTTTTGGCTATAAAATCCATTCTTTTCGAACCTTTTTCAAGGCTTGACTCATGAACCTTTGAGTGCATTTTGGAGCCATTGAAAGGGGATGAAGTTGGAAAGGCTAGGAGGTGATTAGGAGAGCTAAAGCTTGGATTAAGAGTTAAACCACCAAGTAAGCTCTACCTTTGTTAATCATAGTTTTCATGTTTTATTTAACCTATTGGTAAATGATTTTGTACATGATAACTATGATGTGTTGAATCCATTCTTCTCCTAGTCTTTGATCTAATTAAGATTGGATTCTTCACTTTGGTTTCAATCCAAGTAGTTTCTAAAACCTTCTTAATCATGCTTAGTATAAATCTTTGATTTCCTTTTTATGGCATGATTCATTTTCTTGGTTGAGACCTAATTTGTTGTTTTCATTCATTTGAACTTTAGTAAAATTAATTTGGTTTTGAAAACAACATTGCACATGCATCACATGTTCTAAGTTAGTCATTTTCATACAACTTGTGATTCTTTGACTTTCATATCATTAACAAGTTATTTTTCATACATGTGATTTGCATTAGACTTCAATCAAATCTTTCATGAGCTTTGAACTTTGAAATGCTTCAAGCATATATTTGATTAAGCTTTCTTTTTAAACTTGATTGAAGTCATCACACACACACATCATGAGCATTCATCTTTGCATTCATATAGTGTTTGTGTGAGTTTGTTTTAAACTTTCATATCCGCCTATTTAGAGGCAAATTTAATTGAGCTTAAATTGTAATCTCTTAGAGTGATCTTTTGAGAAGACACATTCTTTGAGAAATCTCTCATTTGTAAAGGTTATTGCTTAGCCTAAGAAAAGCATCTTGTAAGGTTATTGCTTAGCCTAAGAAAAGCATTTTGTAAAGGTTATTGCTTAGCCTATAAAAGCACATTGAGAGGTTGTTGTTTAGCCTAGAAAAACAACATTGTAAGGGTTATTGCTTAGCCTAGTAAAAAGCATACATAGTGGAAATCCGGTGGGGTGTTGGATGCACAAGCCGGTAGTGGATGTAGGCACGTTGGCCGAACCACTATAAATATTGTGTTGTGGTGATTGCTATGTGGTGATTGTTTTTGTTTTAGCTTCCGCATATTGATTGATTTATCATCACATGTGACTAGTTTAGTTTAAGAATCTAAAATTGGTCTAAATTGGTCATACTTGTAGCACACCCTATTCACCCCCCCCCCCTCTAGGGTTAGGATCCCCAGGACTTTCAATTGGTATCAGAGCCTCGTGCTCTATCTTATAGGATCAAGTGTTTGGAACTCTTGATTAGGTGTAGAAACCTAGAGTTAAAACCCTAGTGTTGTGCTTCCATAAAAATCATTAGAATGGATTCCACTAGTTTAGACCTTGTAGATTCTTCTAGACCCCTCATTCTTCCATCTTATGGAGATTCAAACATTAAAATTAAAGAATCTCATCTTGAATTAAAAGAAGAAGAATTTGATGAATATGAAGCCTATGAGGAATTGTACACATGGTCCTTAGAGGTTTCCAAGAAAAATAAAAGATTAAAAGAAGAATCTAAAAGGCTAAACCAAGAATTAGTCTCTTCTAAAAATGAACTTAGAGAAAAAGATGAATTTATAAATTGTGTAGAATCTAAGTTCATGATCTCTTTGAATAACCTATACAATGCTCAAGATGAACTAAAAGAATTAAAGATAGGTTATGATCATCTTAATAAGGAAAATCTAAAACTAAGAGATCAATTACAAAGGCAAGATAAAGACTTTAACAATCTTGAATCTAAATTGACTATCTCTAAGGAAAATTTATCTAATGCTCAAGATGAATTAAATGAGATTAAGATAAATTGTGATGAGCTTAAAAATGAAAATTTGAACCAAAGAGATACAATTAAAAGACAAGATGAAAACATTAACTATTTAAAATCCAAGTTGACAATTTCTAATGAAAATTTGTCTAATGCTCAAAGTAATTTAAAAATGTTAGAACTTGGATCTAATGTTGTTAATGAGCTTAAATCTAAGTTAAAACTTGCCTATGAAGAGCTAAACAATTTTAAGGGAATTGAAAATGAACTAACAAAAGTTAAAAATGAAAATTCAACCCTTAAAACCCAAGTCACTCAACTTGAAGAGTATAAACAAAAGTATGAGTGCAAGTTTACCCAAAGTGAAGAAAGACTTGAAAAATTATTTAGATTGGGTAAATCTCATGGAGATAGGACGGGCCTTGGATTTAATAGGAATATGACACATGACCCTAAATTCACCAACACTTTTGTGAAAGGTGAGTCCTCTTTCTCTAGCACTCTTTCTCCTTTGCCCAAAACAAAATGTAATTATTGTGGCATTGAAGGGCATTTTACATTTGAGTGCAAACTAAGGAAAAGAAGCCATGTGTCTAAACCCATCTTTGAACTCAAGAATGTAGAATCAAAATCTATGAAGGGTAAGACACTAAAAATCAAGGAAGACTCCAAAAAGATTAAACAAGTTAAATAATTTAAAATGGAGTCTCCTAAGATAGATTCTAAAAAGCTTAAACAAGTTAAACCAAGCTTGAAAGAATCTAAGAACAAAAAGCTTCTCAACATATCTCCCTCTTATCAACCCATGAAAGAACTTTTGAAGAAAGTTGCTAAGTTAAATTTAAAATTCAAAAGTCAAGTAAAGGGAGAAAATAAGAAGAATAGAAAACAATCCCCTAAGAAGAAGAATCACCAACCTCAAAAGACTAATCACCAATCTAAGATTACATTAGTAAAATCTAAATATCATGGTGATAAGTTCAAATTGAAAATTTATCAAGTCAAATCTCCTATAGTTGGTGAGAAGTCCAAACTAGACCTCAAAGTTCAACCCTCACAAGACCTTAGGTGGATTCCCAAAGTTTTATACTTAGACAAACCTTAAGGCCTTGGACCTCATTGACCAACCTATGCTTTATAAGTTAAACCTTTTGTTGGTCATGATTGCATTTGCATTTTGTTTCTATATAGTTACATACTTTAAAATGCATTGTTTCTTTATGATCAATTGATTTTGTTTTCATGCACCATTCTAAGTTACATTTCATGATTTTCAAAATCATTTGATTATAAGTTCTTCATGTTAGTTTTGCTTATTGCTCACATTTAGTTTTATGTTTTGCATTGCATTTCTACATGATCAATTGATTGTGATTTCAAAAGCTTTCATAGCTAGACTCTTCATGATCAATTGTTGTTGAATCATTTGTGTAGATGTCTTGGTAAGATTTTTTGAACAAATGATTTGAATCAATTCAAGTTTTTCCATGGATTTCTAAGTTATACTTTTATATGGAAAATCATTGTTTTGAAAAATCAACTTGTATGTGTTTCAATTAAGTTATATCTTTTAAAATACAATGTTGAAAATTGATCTTCAAAATCATTCTTTTTATGCTCATTGTTGGATTTTGTTTTTCAAAATGATTTGAAGATTGTTTGAATGGAAATGCTCTATAACATCATTAGTCATATTCATCAAAGCATGTTCCATGTTCTCATTTCCTTTTCTTTTGGTTTCATTATCTTAGAAATGGAAATGTATGTTGTTTGCATCCTTGCTTGTTTATTTTCATTCTTTTTAATATGCAAATGACTATTGGTTCCATGTATGGTTGTGATCTTAGTTATATTTGTAGATACCATACTAGAACCCAAATCCATCCTCTATGCCTTATAGTCATATCGTTTTGGATGGTTATGATGTTGACTCATGTAGTTTCTCTTGGTATCATCCTTATATATGTTTCAACTTCATAGTAGTGTTCTTAATCATATGAAACTCTTTGAAACCCATTTCTCATATTTCTATATGTTTGATGGATATCTTAGATGTTGAATTCATATGATTTTGACACTTTGGAAATTGCATGCATTTCCAAGTCATATTCTTTTGCATTGCAATTTACCTTGTTCATCACTATGCTCAATAGTTATATCTTTAAAAGTGATGAATATGCATTTATGATGCTTGATGGAATTTTGAGTTTGTCACATCCTTGCTTTTAATCATGTTATCATATTCAATTGGTTTCATTTGGTATAATTTTCCATTGATTTCATATCCAATTGATCTCTTATCTTGTGTATGTGATAGACCTTGTGTGCATTGGATTGAGTTTGATAGTTATACATTTGTTCCATGTCACACACCATTAGCATCATAATGTTCATGTTGCCACCTCTCTTGCTCTTATAGGTATATCTCATGACCATCATGTTTATGTGTTCATAATATTGGTTGGTTATTAGTTGAGGTTGGCTTCATGCTTGAAATTCATTTCACTCATTCTTGCATATATTAGTCACACTTAATGTTTGAATGAAATGATTTCAAAACTTTCATAGCATATGATTTTCATAGTTAAATTATTTGATGCTATGATTAGTAAACCCCATTGCTTCATGGATAACTCTAATTTGGATTTTTCCTAATAGTTATATTTTTAAATCCATTTTAGAGTGATTGATTTAATAGTCATATCCTTAAATCTCAATTGGTATTCTTTGTTTTTCCAATTGGTATCCATGATTGCTTTTCTCCTTGACCTAGCTCTCTTTTGGTAATTTGATCATATGAGCCTTATAGTTAAATGAACCTAATCCTTTCCTTGAAGTTGACCCTCACTTGGTTAAACCATCTACTTCTTGAATCTAATAGTTATATCTTGTCAAAAGCTTGACAAAAGAAGAGAATGGATTGAGGGGGAGTGTAAACCTTCATAGGAAGTATTAGTTTTGATCAAATTGACCCTTGGATTGCCTTTGAGCCCTTAGAGACTACTACCTCACATGATAGCCTGTTATGTATTTCATTTTCGATTTCTTTTGTTAACAGGTGCTACTAAAGGTATTTTCCTTGTTTCATGTGTGTAGGTACCTTTGCAATTTAATGTCAAAGGGGGAGAGAGTTCGAGAGTTCAAGTACTCGAAGATCTCCTATCCATCAAAGGGGGAGAAAGAATTCAAGTTCTCAAAGGGTGAAGAGAATGTCCAAGCTTCCTAAGGAGAGTTGTGTATGATCTTCTACAAAGGGAGTGATTGCATATCTTGCCAAAGGAAGAGAGAGGCATGGTCAAAGGGGGAGAGCAAATAGAAGAAAGAAAGCTTGGAGCTAAAGAAGATGCTTGGTCATAGAAAGGAAAGAAGAAGAGAAAGCTTGAAGATTGATCAAGCACCAAGCATCAAGAAGATTGAAGAAAAGAGCCCAAGCTAAGAGAAGGAGCATCCAAGGAGATTTCAAGACTTGTCCAGCTTAGGGGGAGCTGAAGACTTTGTGTGTATGATCAGTGGTGAGTAAGTTACCATCAAATTGCAAAGGGGGAGATTGTTAGGGATTTTGTAATTTGCAATTTGATGGATGCATTTGCACTTAAGCATCATTTGAATTCTCACACTTGCATTGTTTTAGAAAACCTTGAAATCTGGTTTTATACATGCATAGCTTTTAAGATTTGGAAAAGCTTTTGTTTTATGCATGTTTTTGGTTTTAAACTTGGATGCATTAGTTTTGAAACCCAAACTCTTTTGAAAACCTATTTCCTTGAGCATTACATTTGGAAAATCATCTTCTGAATTTAGGTTTGAGTCTTGCATACATTCTTCACAAAAAGAATCTTTTTTTGTATGCATTTTCATTTGAAAAGAGTTTTATCCAATCAAGCTAGCCTTTGGTTTTAAACTTTTGAATCATCTTAGGCTTTGTGTGTTCATGTTTTTAAACATCTTAGAATGTCTTAAAACATGTTTTTCAAGCTTGATTTAGTGGCCAAAAGATCCCCCAAAGAAAAACTTTGAAATGAGAAAAAGTTGGATTTTTGGTCCCAGGGCACTCACCCGGCAGTGTCGCCGGTCGACCGAGACCTGTGTCGCCGGTCGACCGAGACCTGTGTCTCGGTCGACCGAGACAACTGCAGGGTGACTGAGCCCTGAAGCTCCAACGGTCATTTTTTTGACCGTTGTGCCTTCCCGGTCGACCGAGACCCCTTTGTCGGTCGACCGAGGACTAGCCGTTGGACACTTTTTGGCTATAAAATCCATTCTTTTCCAACCTTTTTCAAGGCTTGACTCATGAACCTTTGAGAGCATTTTGGAGCCATTGAAAGGGGATGAAGTTGGAAAGGCTAGGAGGTGATTAGGAGAGCTAAAGCTTGGATTAAGAGTTAAACCACCAAGTAAGCTCTACCTTTGTTAATCATAGTTTTCATGTTTTATTTAAGCTATTGGTAAATGATTTTGTACATGATAACTATGATGTGTTGAATCCATTCTTCTCCTAGTCTTTGATCTAATTAAGATTGGATTCTTCACTTTGGTTTCAATCCAAGTAGTTTCTAAAACCTTCTTAATCATGCTTAGTATAAATCTTTGATTTCCTTTTTATGGCATGATTCATTTTCTTGGTTGAGACCTAATTTGTTGTTTTCATTCATTTGAACTTTAGTAAAATTAATTTGGTTTTGAAAACAACATTGCACATGCATCACATGTTCTAAGTTGGTCATTTTCATACAACTTGTGATTCTTTGACTTTCATATCATTAACAAGTTATTTTTCATACATGTGATTTGCATTAGACTTCAATCAAATCTTTCATGAGCTTTGAACTTTGAAATGCTTCAAGCATATATTTGATTAAGCTTTCTTTTTAAACTTGATTGAAGTCATCACACACACACATCATGAGCATTCATCTTTGCATTCATATAGTGTTTGTGTGAGTTTGTTTTAAACTTTCATATCCGCCTATTTAGAGGCAAATTTAATTGAGCTTAAATTGTAATCTCTTAGAGTGATCTTTTGAGAAGACACCTTCTTTGAGAAATCTCTCATTTGTAAAGGTTATTGCTTAGCCTAAGAAAAGCATCTTGTAAGGTTATTGCTTAGCCTAAGAAAAGCATTTTGTAAAGGTTATTGCTTAGCCTATAAAAGCACATTGAGAGGTTGTTGTTTAGCCTAGAAAAACAACATTGTAAGGGTTATTGCTTAGCCTAGTAAAAAGCATACATAGTGGAAATCCGGTGGGGTGTTGGATGCACAAGCCGGTAGTGGATGTAGGCACGTTGGCCGAACCACTATAAATATTGTGTTGTGGTGATTGCTATGTGGTGATTGTTTTTGTTTTAGCTTCCGCATATTGATTGATTTATCATCACATGTGACTAGTTTAGTTTAAGAATTTAAAATTGGTCTTAATTAGTCATAATTGTAGCTCACCCTATTCACCCCCCCTCTAGGGTTAGGATCCTCGTGGACTTTCAAAAGATGCCACAAACCTCTTCAAGCACTTCCACTCAAGCTAATCCCTAGAACTACAAAACCCATGAAAACCACACAAAACTCATTCAATCTTGAAAACAAGAACCCATTTTAACAAAAGGGTTTGTAACATGAAAAAATAAGATCTTAAGGAACTAAAAAGACTCCATGAAAAATATGGGTTGAAGCTCTTACCTAGAAATGCCCAAACAAAGAGGAATGAAGACAATGGATAGCTTGCTCACTTTTAACTTTCAAGAAAAGGACATCAATAGAAAGCTTGAGATGAGAGGAAGAAGGTGATGGTCTTAGAATTCCATTTGGAGGCTTCTAGCTTGATCCTTCAAGAGAAATAAAATGGAGAGAAAAGGTTTCTCCTCTTGGCTGCTCTAGGGTTAGGGTTTTGGGAATGAAAAGAGAGGAAGAGAAGGAGAGTTGACTTAAACACTTGTAAATGGGCCCATTGAACTTGAACCTTGTATTGACAAAAACATGATCTTGCGGGCCTCGAATGAACTCGACTAAGAAGGATAAAATGATCCTCGAAATGTCTAGTTTCCAAAAAGTATATTTTTGACATGATTTTGAGATCTCGAATTTTGTGTCCAGGTTTGTCTATAAAATACAACTTTACCCTTTTTGGGCCAAACTTGGGTTTTTGGGCTTCAAACATGAATGGGCTGAAAACGGAAGTTGTAACACATAGTAAAATCATTCAAATGATATCAAAGTCACAATTAAAACGGAAACCGATATGATCCTCCCAAGCTTACACGTGCGCTCAGGCCTTCCTAAGTGTGTCTGACTAATACTAAACGTTCTCAAAATTCCCAAAACTATGTCCAAGACTAAACTAATTACTTCTAACCCAACGACAACTAAACCCACTTAGGACTAAACACACACTAATCGAATTGGTCTGGGTCGGGGTCTAACATCCTCCACCCCTTAGGATATTTGGTCCGCCAAATAAAACAAACATTTACCTCTGGTAAAAGCTGTGGATACTTCCTCTGCACTTGCTCTCTCAATTCCCAGGTGGCTTCCTCTAGCTCATGATTTTCCCAAAGTACCTTGACCTAATGAATAGTTCGATTTCTCAATTCTTGCTCTTTAGTATCAATGATCTTGATCGGCTTTTCCACATACGAGGCATCTTCCCGAATTTCCAAAGGTTCGTGTTGTAGAATGTGTGAAGGACTAGAGACATATTTCTTGAGCATAGAAACATGAAATACATTGTGCACCCCGGAGAGTTCCGACAGTAATGCAAGTCTATGAGCGACATCTCCAATCTTGCTCAAAATTTCATACGGACCAATAAACCTTCTAGACAATTTGCCCTTCTGTCCATATCTCAAAGTCCCTCTAACTAGCGAGATCTTCAAGAACACTTTGTCACCCACTTGAAACTGCAATTCTCTTCGGCGAGTGTCTGCATAACTCTTTTGTCTACTGCGGGCGATTTTCAAACGTTCCTGACTCAGTTTGACCTTGTCACTTGTCTCTCCAACTATCGTCGGTCCATGAAAACTACGCTCACCGACTTCTTCCCAGCAATTCGGAGTTCTGCATCTTCTACCATAGAGTGCCTCGAAAGGTGCCATACTGATGCTAGAGTGGTAACTATTGTTATAAGCAAATTCACAAAGCGGTAAGCACTCATCCCACTGAACCTTGAAATCCAATACACAAGCACGCAACATGTCTTCGAGAGTCTGTATCGCTCTTTCTGACTGGCCATCGGTCTGAGGATGATATGTCGTACTGAACTAGAGTTTGGTACCCATAGACTCATGAAGAGTCTTCCAAAACTTTGAAACGAACCTGCTGTCTCTGTCTGAAGTAATGGAGACGGGCTGACCATGTTTACTAACAATTTCATCAACAAATAACTTTGCAAGTGGTGCCATATGCATCATGTTCTCTGTCTTCATCGGAATGAAATGAGCAGACTTTGTCAGACGATCTACAATAATCCAAATTTCATTATTTCCCTTCTTGGTATTCGGCAAACCGGAAACAAAATCCATGGTGATGTGCTCCCATTTCCACTCCGGAATCTCCAACGGTTGTAACAAACCTGGGGGTTTCTGATGCTCTGCCTTAATCAACTGACAAGTTAGACAACGAGACACAAAAGCTGCTATCTCTCTCTTCATGTTGTTCCACCAAAATCTATTCTTCAAATTGTGGTGCATCTTCGTGCTACCCGAATGCATAGAATATCTCGTGCTGTGAGCTTCATTCATTATTTCACTCTTCAAGTCATCCACATTTGGCACACACAACCGGTCACGAAAATACAATATCCCATTCACCATCTTGAAATCTGGACGTTCTGTAATATGTTCTACTATCTTAGCCAAGTCCGGGTCTTGCAACTGACTTTCCTTGATCTTCTGGATGAAGGTAGGTTCTGATACTGTCATATTTGCTAACATTGCACCCAGTTTCAGGGTTTGCACTTCTACACCCAGCTCTTCAAACTGCTGGAAGACACCAATTCCTCTCAAACTGGCCATGACCACTGATTTCCTGCTCAATGCATCATCTACAACATTCACTTTGCCTGGATGATATTTGATGGGAAAGTCATAATCCTTGATATACTCCATCCATCATCTCTGTCTCATATTTAAATCCTTCTGCGAGAACAAATATTGTAAGCTTCGGTGATCTGAAAGGACTTCAAATTTCTCTCCGTAGAGGTAGTGTCTCCACATCTTCAAAGCAAAAACAACTGCTGCCAATTCCAAGTCATGAGTTGCATAGTTCTTCTCATGGTCCTTCAACTATCTCGAGCCATAAGCAATCACCTTGCCATCTTGCATCAATACACAACCCAGTCCCACATTCGAAGCATCTGTATAAACAATAAATCCGTTGTTGCCCGAGGGTAATGTAAGGATTCGGGTTGTGGTTAACCTTCATTTCAACTCTTGAAAACTTGTTTCACACTGTTCGGTCCAAACAAATGGGACATTCTTCCTGGTCAATTTTGTCAACGGTGCTGCAATGGACGAAAAACCTTGGACAAATCTTCTGTAATAGCCTGCTAACCCCAAAAAGCTTCTGATCTCTGTCACACTGCTTGGCCTCACCCAATTAACAACTGCCTCTATCTCAGCTGGATCAACTGCTAAACCTTCTCTGTAGATGATGTGGCCTAGAAAAGCAACTTACTCTAACCAAAATTCACACTTACTGAGTTTTGCAAAAAGCTGGTTGTCCCTCAAAAGCTGCAACACTGTCCTCAAATGTTCTTCATGCTCCTTCTTACTCTTGGAATACACAAGGACATCATCAATGAATACTACTGTAGAGTGATCCAAATAGGGTGCAAAGACTTTGTTCATAAGAGCCATAAAGACTGTGGGTGCATTTGTCAAACCAAAGGGCATCACTAAGAACTCATAGTGTCCATATCTTGTTCTAAAAGCCGTTTTCTGAACATCTGAGTCTCTAACTCTCAACTGATGGTACCCTGATCTCAAGTCTATCTCGGAAAAACAGGTCGCTCCTTGTAATTGATCAAATAATTCGTCTATCCTTGGCAATGGATACTTGTTCTTCACGGTCACATGGTTCAACTTCTTATAGTCGATGCACATTCTCAAACTTCCATCCTTCTTTTTCACAAACAACACCGGTGCACCCCAAGGTGAAACACTTGGCCTAATAAAGCCTTTGCTCAACAAATCCGGCAACTGGAGTTTTAGTTCACCCATTTCTGCTGGAGCCATTCTGTATGACGCAATGGAGATAGGAGTTGTCCCTGGAAGGAGCTCAATTGTGAACTCAACTTCTCTGATTGGTGGTAATCTCGGGATTTCTTCTGGAAAAACATCCGGAAATTCACAAACAATGGGGATATCCTCCACCCCTTGGGACTGTTTATCCTCCGTGATAAACGCAACAAAATGCCTGACATCCACTTTGAACTAATCTGCTTGCCTTCAACACTGAAATAAACCCTGCCTGAGTTTTCCTCTTGTTCCCCTGAAATATCAATTCTGCCTGTGGTCCTTGGAATCTGAATGTTATGGTTTTACTAAAACAATCCATGGTGGCATGATATGCTTCTAACCAATCCATGCCTAAGATGACATCAAAATCATGCATGTCCAAAACATTGAGGTTAGCCAGTAAATTAACATCTCCTAACAAAACTGTACAACTAGGGTAATAGGTTCTACACACAACTTGTTTCCCTACTGGTGTGGTTACTATCAGAATGTAATCCAATTCACTACATGGTGCATCAATCATCTTAGCAAAACTAGGAGATGAAAACGAATGTGTGGATCCAGGA
Source organism: Cinnamomum chago (assembly GCA_038049695.1). Classification (NCBI taxonomy): domain Eukaryota; kingdom Viridiplantae; phylum Streptophyta; class Magnoliopsida; order Laurales; family Lauraceae; genus Cinnamomum; species Cinnamomum chago. The sequence goes on from CP142456.1 coordinate 37,414,024, forward strand.
TCAAATAAAATCTGGGCTTCTACCCTACAAACAAGGAGTTTACCTTCTACCACGTCTCTTGTAGCTTCAGGATCATCACAGTTGAGATAATATAAACGTCCATGCATCTGTAGTATATTCGGTGCTTGATTTTGCCTTCCTTGGCCATGTCTGTTATGTTGTGGTGGACGAGCATTCTGATTCTGTGCTGGTGGCCTAGCCTGTTGCTGCTGCTGAGGTGGTCTAACCTGAACTAGTGCTTGATTCTGAGGAGCTACTTGTCTCTGCTATTGATTTCTGTTCCCTTGATTATGAAGTTGTGGGCAATCCTTGATTGCATGGTTCATAGCCCCACATTTTAAACAGGCACCTGTGGCCTTACGACATTCATGAGTTTCGTGATTCTTGCCACAATGTCCACAACCCTGCCTCACTTGACCTTGTTCTTGTCTTGGTTTCTTGTTCTGCTGTTGCCTCTGATTCTGTTGTTGATAGTGTTGCTTCCTGTCTTGAACGATCAGGTTGTTAATATCCTCAAACTTATATGCCCGTTTGACCACCTCATCATATGTAGCTGGTGGAACTACTCATATAGCATCTCTCATGATAATGGGATTCAATCCTTCCAAAAACTTTTTTATCTTCTTCTGCTCCGTGTCAATCAACTCGGTAGCATATCTAGCCAATCTCTCAAACTTGCTGACATAGTCTAGCACCGTCATGCTACCTTGCTTGAGCTGCTGAAATTCGATAGCCTTCTGCCTCTTGACATGAGAGGGAATGTACTTATCCTGAAACTGTGTCTTGAATGCTGCCCACGCATCTTCATTAGCCATTACCGTGTATGGATCCTTAACTGTTTGCCACCACCGATCAGCAAGCCCGTAGAATAGTGAAGCTGTGAGGTTGACCTTTTGTCTACCCGTGCACTTGAAGACATCGAAGATTTTTTCGGTATTAGCTAGCCAGTCATCTGCCACTAAAGGGATCTCATTGCCCGAAAATTTCTTCGGTGCTCTCTTCCTGAACTTCTCAAATAGTGCATTAGGGTCATGATCCCTATTATAGATAACAATATGTGGACCCAAAGGCTGTGGAGCTACGTTCCTGTTCTGAAGAACTTCCAAGAGTTGTCTATGAACTTGTGCCATTTCCTCATCCTTCTTAGCTAACTGTTCTTGAAATCTTGCTTGGTTCTCATTAGCATGCCTTTGTTGCGCTATCATAGCTTGCAAAAGTTCTTGGAACTGTGTAGCGGTTGGCGTATTAGATGTGTCTGACTCATTCTGATTACTGCCTGAACCATGATTGTTTGGAGCTTTTCTTGGAGGCATAGTGTTGTAAAACAAGGAGTTAGTACACAATAATCATGGTATAAGGGTTTCTAAGGTCCTATACCAATGAATCTATCGAACTCACGAATCCTCGCCACGTTCCTAAGACTTTTCTAGTTTCTTTTAAGTGCCTGAAACACGTCCTGCTCCGATACCAGTCCTGTCGCAACCCCCGGAACGGACCCCGGGTCCGCGACGAGCTGAATTGATGATTGTTATGTTTTCCCACAGGTTCCCGCGGTGAGGATTCCCGAAACACGCGGAATCTGACTCACATGATCAAGTTTGCGGAAGCGTGTAGCAAATCACATCAAGATAAGTACCAATAAACTTTTAAGGGCTATGACAAATAATAACAAGACATAGTATCAAAAGAAAGGAGTTAACATGGCATTCCCATCATAATTCAAGTTATGAGACAAAACAAAAGTAAGTTAAGTTTAGTTACATCCCATAAGAGGCCAACAGAGGCCAATACAATTCTCAAAATAATAATAGAACCCCATGAAAAAATGTAACGAAACTCAAGAATCCGCCCGACGTCTAGATGACATTGTCAGGTTGCCACTCTCTAACTAGGGGTGGCTCAAAAGCCTTCTCTGGACGCTCCTCCTCAAAGGCAACGTCACCTGCACCTGGGCACCAACAAACAAGGGTCAAACACAACGGTTTGGCAGGTAATCAATTTAGGCAAGAGCATAAGTAGTAAACGTTAAAGGAACCATTTAAAGACATTTTGCTGAATGGTAAACAGTTACATGACTAAAGTACATTTAAAAATACGAGCAAAACTGTCATGAATACTTATAATATCATGAATAGTTACATTCCAAAAGGAGCCCATCCTTTCTCTATCATTTATAATGAAAAAAGAAAGCACGCGCGACAAGCACGATATACATAATATAATCACGACACGATTCCCACATATACGGGGATTCCGGCTGCGGAAACGGACATGCACGATGTGTAATAAAATACACGACTAGTCTGCAGACAGTCCACATGTTTAAGGACCCCCAGACAGTGGATCAAACTGAAAGGGCAATCCAAGCTCAGTGGTGTTCACTTAAATTCATGAATGCACAAAACACACGAAATACTGTCTAAACATGTCGAGATAAAAAGCAGGAAATCACTTATCAAAACACGACAAACATGACTAGCAAAAGGCATAATTAATATGCATAACACGCTTAGTGTGAGAACCCGACCCCTAATTTCCTGGATTAGTGTTGTTTTATTGGTGGATTAGTTTCTTTGTGTGGGATTAGTGTTTGTTGGGTTGAGTTTGTGAGCTAGAATGATTTTTCACTAGTTTGGGGAGTTTTGAGTGCCTTTGTGATTAGTGGGACCCTTTGGGGGTTCTTTTAGTGACCTTGCGCGTAATTGGGAGATTATTCAAAGTTTCCAATAATTCTTATTTTAGCCTCGTTTGACTTAGTTTGTTAATCTCTACAACTTTCGTGTTGACTTCGTCCTCATTCGAGACCCCGAAACCCTACCTTCCTAATGCTAGAGGCAAAACAGTCTTGTCACATTGAATCTGGACCCAAATTTCGAGATCCCAAAACCATTCCAAAATTATACTTTTTGAAAACTAGATTTTATGAGAAACATTTTCCTCTTCTTCGTCGATCGTATCCGAGGCCCAAAAATTGATGTTTTACTCCCGACAAGCTTAAGTGATGGTGGGGCCCAAACCCACCCTTTTATAAAAGGGATTAGCCCCTCTCTTCCTCTCCCATTCGTTCCAGTACTTGAAGGGGGAGAACTCCAGCTCCATAGGGCTTTTGCCCTTTTTCTTCTTCTCCTTCTTGCTTCCTTCCACAAAACCCACCTCCCAACCTTGCAAAATGGAGATTGGAGCTCAACTTCTTCTTCTCCATCCTTCTAGCTTCCCATGGACACCATTATTGTACAAATCTCAACTGGGCAGCCCCTATTTCAAGCTTCTTCTTGTTGATTGATAGCCCTAGAGGTAAGGACTTCTTTCCATCTTCTATTGTTGAGCTATGGTTTTTCCTTAGGTTCTATTTTCTAGTTTGGTTTGAGCCCATTCCTTGTCTTTCATTGTTTGACCCATTTTAGGGTTTGTTTTGGGGGTTTTGCTTGTAGCTTTGGAGCTTAGATTTGGAAGAGTGTTTAGGCTTGATCTCTTGATTAGAAGACCCAAGGCAAGTGGATGATTGGATCGTTTTGATTATTAACAGGTTTTGTGAGAAAATCTTGACTCATTAATGGTTTTGATGATTTTAATAGTTGTCTTTTGCTATGATTAATATTGATTTCGAAATGTGCTTATTGATGAGTTTATCTCTCTCTTGTTCATACTTGAAAATGTATGCATCATATTGTCAAGATTTCAAATGGTTTCACATAAATGAGTTTTCTCTACCTTGAGATTGATTGTGAATGGAAAGAATGGAAAGGGAGAAATTTGAAATGAGGAGGTGATGGAATGAACACATGTTGGAGTTTTGGAGAAGTGTAGATAGTTGCATTGGATGAGCTTTTAGCTCAGTTTTATGTCAAGGATTAAGTGGAAGTGAGGAGAGTGGTTTTGAGGAGGGAAATGGACTCAAATCTAAACACAGTGGGTGTTTCCCGCACCTGGCGGTCAGCAAGCGGTCACCTGTAGGCTAACCGCCAGCTAGCCGAACAGTCGCGGTTACTTTTCCAGAGAGCACCATTTTCCACCTGAAAACACGGTCAGCCTCACGGTTAGCCAGGCTAACCGCCGAACCAATCGGCGGCTAACCGCCAGCCAACCGACTCATTCGGTTACTTTTCCAGAGAGCAACATATTCCACCTGAAATATACGGTCAGCCTCATGGTCAGCTAGCGGCTAACCGCGAGCCAACCGAACCATTTCGGTTACAATTCCAGTAACCTGTCTTTTTGTCAGGCCAATTGCGGTCAGCCTCGAGGTCAGCCAGCGGCTAACCGCCGATCCCAGCGGCGGCTAACCGCCAGCTGACCGCTAGGTGACCGAAATCACCCAGACAACCATTCCAGAGAGCTCCTCGCTCGAGCGAACTCTCCGGTTCGCTCAAACGATGAGCTTTGTCGGTCAAAGGGGATTTACTAAGCAATGTATGAGGCCATTTGAGAAAGAAACCATATCACGAAGATGTCATGGAAGTTTTGAATTTGTAAAAGTGTATAAGGAGCCCGGAATGTCCCCAAACTCAAAGAGTACCAAATTGTTATTAGATCGACATACGGGATCCCTATTCACTTCAAATAAATCTTGAACCCGATACTTTCCCGAAATCTCAATTGTTTATTGTATTTCACTGTTCCCGAGATTTATATTACATGACTTGTTTTCCCGAAAGCATCGAAATTACTCTGGTAACAGTTACTTGTTCCGAAAGGTATTGCCCGACATGAAATGATAGTGTGCCCTTAAGCACCCCCGTCCGGCCCGTTTACTTATTTGTACTTGATTTACTTGCACATGTCTCGATTTGTTATTTGACCTATTAGTCGGCACCTCTAGCTTGGATAACCCTGTTGGTCTGATCCACCGACTTGGAGATCCCCCTCTTGTCCCGCCAGCTGCAGTTTGAATCCCGCTACAATGTTATTACCGTGGTCTTGTCCCGATGCCGCAGATTGCTACTGTGGTTCCCGATGCCCGGCTCGCTACCGTGGTCATGTATAGTATATGTATTTATGAGATTCACTATTTCTCCTCACCTCGAGTGACTGAGATCAGTGCCTAGTTATTGCTGTAAGTCCATGGGGATCCGAACCCTAGAGGGGGGGGGGGTGAATAGGGTGAGCTCCAATTATTACCAATTCTAATTAATTTTAACTTCTTTAAAACAAACTAGTCACATGTGATGATTTATCATACAAGATGCGGAAGCTAACAAAAGAATCACCACAAAGCAATCACCATCACACAAGGATTTATAGTGGTTCGGCCTCAATGCCTACATCCACTACCGGCTTGTGAACCAACACCCCGCCGAATTTCCACTATTTATGCTTTTCAATAGGCTAAGCAATAACCTTTACAATATGCTTTCCAAGGCTAAGCAATAACCTTTACATTGATGTTTTTCAAGGCTTAACATCAACCTATCCATTATGCTTTTATAGGCTAAGCAATAACCTCTTCAACCACAAGGTTGGTTATCTCTCTAATTTAGTGTCTATAATACACTTGATGGAGATTCAATTAAGCTCATTACATTGCCTCTAAAATAGGCGGATATGGAAGTGAAAAACAACTACACACACACTATGAATGCAAAGATGAAAGTACATGAGGTGTGTGTGTGATGTCCTCAATCATTTTTAAAATGAAAGCTCATAAATGTAAGCCTAAGGCTTTTGAAAGTTCTAGCTTATAAAACATTTATGATTGAGGATGTAATGCAATCACATGTTAAAAGTAACAACTTGTTAATGATATCAAAGTTACACAAGTTGTATGAAATGGATTAGCTCTAAACATGTGATGCATAGGGATGTCAATCAAATCAACAATGAAGATCAAAACATAAAAATAGATTTGATTGAAATGAGGGGACAAATCATATGTAATTATAAATACAACTTGAATAAGATATACCTATCAAAGTAAGGCAAGTTGTGAAACATGAAAACAATAATACGCATATGATTTGTGAAGATGTTGAATCCAAAACATAAGATACATTTGAAAGAGATTTTCTTATGATTGGAAAAACAACAACCAAAGATTCAACAAAGTATATGAATCATGTTACATATTTCATTAACATGATCTACTTAGATTTACCAAAGATAAAGTACTACTTTGATGAATCAATGGTGATGTATCCAAAACAATAGATCTATTCAAAATATAGAACATGCTAAGGATACAACAAATCATAGATTAACATGCTACAAAAGATTTATCAAAGATAAAACAAAACATGAAAACATATGATTTGTAAAGAAGTTGAATCCAAAACATAAGATAGTTTTGAAAGTGATTTTCTTATGATGGAAAACAACATCCAAAGATTCAACAAAGTATATGGATCATGTTACATGTGATTTCAAAGATTTTTCCATTAACATGATCTACTTAGATTTACCAAAGATTAAGTACTACTTTGATTGAATCATATGATGTTGTATCCAAAACAATAAATCAACTCAAAACATAAAACATGTTAAGGACACAACACAAACATAGTTTAACATGCTAGAAATGATTTACCAAAAATAAAACAAAGCATGAAAATATATGATTAAGGAAGGAAGAGCCTACTTGGTGGTTTAACTTCATTAATCCAAGCTTTAGCTTTCCTAATCATCCCCTTCATCCCTTGGTTCTTTTCCCTTTTGATATGCCTCAATACCTCTCAAGGAGGGGCTTAAAATTCCCAACTTTTGGCAAAGGAAAGAACTCATATTTATAGCAAAAAGTGCCCAACGGCTAGTCCTCGGTCGACCAAGAAACAGGCCTCGGTCGACCGGGAACACACAACGGTCAGATTTCTGACCGTTGGGGCGCCAGGCAAATTTCTGCTGCAGTGTTACCGGTCGACCGGGACCTCTGCGCCGGTCGACCGGTGACACTGCCGGGCCACCCCCTCTTTTGCAAAAATTTCAACTTTTCACATTTTAAAAGGTATTTCTTTGGGGGATCTTTTGGCCACTAAATCAAGCTTAAAAAACATGTTTTTAAAGATTCTAATGGTTTTTAAAACATGAACATAAAAAGCCTAAAAAGTTTATGAAAACTTTAAAACCATAGGCTAGCTTGATTTCTAAAACTTTTTCCAAAAACTAATGCATCCAAGTTTTAAAAACAAATCATGCATAAATAGAAACTTTTACTGATCTTAAAACCAATGCATGAATAAATCAAGATTTCAAGTTTATATAAAACAATGCATAAGTGTGTAAATCAAATGATGCTTGAATGATTATGCATCCATCAAATTGCAATCTACAAAAACCCTAACAATCTCCCCCTTTGCAATTTGATGGCAAACACACTCACCACTGAATAAGCACACTTAGTCTTCAGCTCCCCCTCAGCTGGACAAGGCTTGAAATCTTCTTGGATGCTTCTTCTCATAGCTTGGGCTCTTGGGCTTCAATCTTCATGATGCTTGGTGCTTGATCATTCTTCAAGCTTTCTCTTCTTTATGGCCAAGCATCTTCTTTAGCTCCAAGCTTTCTTTCTTCTATTTGCTCTCCCCCTTTGACCATGCCTCTTTCTCCCTTTGGCAAGGTATGTATTCTCTCCCCTTGTAGAAGATCATACAAAAACCTCCCCTTAGGAAGCTTGGACATTCTCTTCACCCTTTTGAGAACTTGCATAATTTCTCCCCCTTTGCCATTAAATTGCAAAGGTACCTACTCACATGAAACAAGGAAAATACCTTTAGAAGCACCTGTTAACAAATGAAATCGAAAATGAAATACATAACAGGCTATCATGTGAGGTAGAAGTCTCTAAGGGCTCAAAGACAATCCAAGGGTGAATTTGATCAAAACTAATACTTCCTATGAACGTTTACACTCCCCCTCAATCCATTCTCTTCTTTTGTCAAACTTTTGACAAGATTTAACTATTAGATGCAAGAAGAAGATGGTTTAACCAAATGAGGGTCAACTTCAAGGAAAGGATTAGATTCATATAACTATAAAGCACAATATGATCAAATTACCAAAAGATCAAGGTCAATGGGAAAAGCAATCATGGATATCAATTGGAAAAACAAAGAATACCAATTGAGATTTAAGGATATGACTATTAACACAATCACTCTAAAATGGATGTAAGAATATACCTATTAGGAAGAATCCAAATTAGAGCTATCCATGATACAATGGGGTTTACTCAAACATAGCATCAATCAATATAACTTATGAAAATCATATGCTATGTAAGGTTTTGAACTCATTTCATTCAATCAATAAATATTACTATTAAAGAGCAAGATGAGTGAAATGAAATTCAAACATGAAGCCTACCTCAACAATTAACCAACTAATATTATGAACACATAAACATGGTGGTCATGAGATATACTTATAAGAGCAAAAGAGGTGGCAACATGAACATTATGATGCTAATGGTGTGTGACATGGAACAATCATATTACTTATCAAGTTCAATCCAATGCACACATGGTTTATCACATTCACAAGAAATCAAATCAATCAAACATTATACCAATTGAATCCAATTGAATTTGATAACATGATAAAGAGCAAGAATGTGACAAAATTCCATCAAGCATCATAAATGCATATTCATCACTAATAAAGGTATAACTATTGAGCATAGTGATGAACAAGGTAAATTGCAATGCAAAAGGATATTACTAGGTAATGCATGCAATTTCCAAAGTGTCAAAATCATATGAATTCAACATCTAAGATGTCCATCAAACATATAGAAATATGAGGAATGGATTTCAAAGAGTTTCATATGATCAAGATCACTACTATGAAGTTGAAACATGTATAAGAATGAAAACACTTAGAAAATACACATGAATCAACATCATAACCATCCAAATAGAAAATGACTAGAAAGCATAGAGGATGGATTTTAGTTCTAGTATGGTTTCTACAAATATAATGAATAACACAACCATACATAGAACAATTTGACATTTGCATAGAGAGGATCAATCAACACTCAAGATCTAACTCATACCATATCATCAATAAAGAATATAACTATGTAAGCACAAGAAGGTATGAAGTTAGAGAGACATCATGGATCACATAAAGATGAAGATGGACCACATAAATGGATATACCTATTAAGAACAATGGTTTAATTCCAATTCATCTAAAATGATTCATTAAGCTATCATGTAACATCTCCACTCTTAGCAAATGCACTAAGCTTACAATGCAATGGAAAAAGATATGAGGTTTATACCAAATGAACTTAGCACATAAAATCACATATGTACTTAAAAAAGCTCAAATACAAGATTTTACTATAAAGCACATAAACACTCATTAATTTGCATTAATGAAACTATATACCAAAATAGGCACAAACATGCAAATCAATGAAATCATATCTAACCAAGCAAAGTAAGATAACAAAATCAATTTGCATAAAGAATGTAACTCAATGAGCAAAGATGCAAATTGTTTGTAAAAATTATTTCCTTTCAAATGATACAATCATAATTAGGCACAAGGAAATAAATTCAAGGAAAATGCTTCTATAAATATAACTAATAAAGCTTAGAACATTTTCCAAAGTTTTTCAAATCACTTCAATGTATGAAATTCCAACAAAGAATCATTTATAGAATTAAGAGCAAGTGATTTTGAAAAACAAGAAGTGTACTATTGTAAAGTTTTCAATTTGTAAAAAATATAGACACTTACAAATTTTCAATATCAAAAGATATAACTTGTAAATCAATGGAAAACTAAGGTTGCTTCAAATCATTTGATTTCCAAAAAGGATCTAACTATGACAAACATCAAATGATTTTCCAACATCAATTGATCATGAAAAACTAGCTATGAAAGCATTTGTAATCACAATCAATTGATCATGAATAGATATGCACTACAAGAGATATAACTATATGATCAAAATGCAAATCCATCATGAAAGTATTGCAATCAAAGGATTTTGAAAACCATGAGATATAACTTTAAAAGTTCATGAAGACAAAATCAAATGATCACAAAGAAACATTGCATTTTAAAAGATGTGACTATAAAGAAACAAAATGCAAATGTACTATGACCAACAAATAGATATAACTAAAAAGAATAGGTTGGTCTAGTGGGATCAAGGCCTTAAGGTTACTCAAATAGTCTACCTTTGAAAATTCACCTAAAGCCTTGAAAAGGTGTCCTTGAGAGATCACTTTTAGGACTCACCAACTCTAGAAGATATAACTTGAAAAAGTCTTAGAGTGGTGCAAAGAGGCTAGGGAAAATTCATTTTCAAATATAGTGGAAATCTTTAAAAAGATATGCAATAAATACAACACTAGGGTTCAAATCTAGCAAGGATCAACTCCGGGTTGTTAAGCCCTAAAATGGAGTAACCCTCTCTGATACCACTTGTAAGTCCATGGGGATCCGAACCCTAGAGGGGGGGGGGGGTGAATAGGGTGAGCTCCAATTATGACCAATTCTAATTAATTTTAACTTCTTTAAAACAAACTAGTCACATGTGGTGATTTATCATACAAGATGCGGAAGCTAACAAAAGAATCACCACAAAGCAATCACCATCACACAAGGATTTATAGTGGTTCGGCCTCAATGCCTACATCCACTACCGGCTTGTGAACCAACACCCCACCGGATTTCCACTATTTATGCTTTTCAATAGGCTAAGCAATAACCTTTACAATATGCTTTCCAAGGCTAAGCAATAACCTTTACATTGATGTTTTTCAAGGCTTAACATCAACCTATCCATTATGCTTTTATAGGCTAAGCAATAACCTCTTCAACCACAAGGTTGGTTATCTCTCTAATTTAGTGTCTATAATACACTTGATGGAGATTCAATTAAGCTCATTACATTGCCTCTAAAATAGGCGGATATGGAAGTGAAAAACAACTACACACACACTATGAATGCAAAGATGAAAGTACATGAGGTGTGTGTGTGATGTCCTCAATCATTTTTAAAATGAAAGCTCATAAATGTAAGCCTAAGGCTTTTGAAAGTTCTAGCTTATAAAACATTTATGATTGAGGATGTAATGCAATCACATGTTAAAAGTAACAACTTGTTAATGATATCAAAGTTACACAAGTTGTATGAAATGGATTAGCTCTAAACATGTGATGCATAGGGATGTCAATCAAATCAACAATGAAGATCAAAACATAAAAATAGATTTGATTGAAATGAGGGGACAAATCATATGTAATTATAAATACAACTTGAATAAGATATACCTATCAAAGTAAGGCAAGTTGTGAAACATGAAAACAATAATACGCATATGATTTGTGAAGATGTTGAATCCAAAACATAAGATACATTTGAAAGAGATTTTCTTATGATTGGAAAAACAACAACCAAAGATTCAACAAAGTATATGAATCATGTTACATATTTCATTAACATGATCTACTTAGATTTACCAAAGATAAAGTACTACTTTGATGAATCAATGGTGATGTATCCAAAACAATAGATCTATTCAAAATATAGAACATGCTAAGGATACAACAAATCATAGATTAACATGCTACAAAAGATTTATCAAAGATAAAACAAAACATGAAAACATATGATTTGTAAAGAAGTTGAATCCAAAACATAAGATAGTTTTGAAAGTGATTTTCTTATGATGGAAAACAACATCCAAAGATTCAACAAAGTATATGGATCATGTTACATGTGATTTCAAAGATTTTTCCATTAACATGATCTACTTAGATTTACCAAAGATTAAGTACTACTTTGATTGAATCATATGATGTTGTATCCAAAACAATAAATCAACTCAAAACATAAAACATGTTAAGGACACAACACAAACATAGTTTAACATGCTAGAAATGATTTACCAAAAATAAAACAAAGCATGAAAATATATGATTAAGGAAGGAAGAGCCTACTTGGTGGTTTAACTTCATTAATCCAAGCTTTAGCTTTCCTAATCATCCCCTTCATCCCTTGGTTCTTTTCCCTTTTGATATGCCTCAATACCTCTCAAGGAGGGGCTTAAAATTCCCAACTTTTGGCAAAGGAAAGAACTCATATTTATAGCAAAAAGTGCCCAACGGCTAGTCCTCGGTCGACCAAGAAACAGGCCTCGGTCGACCGGGAACACACAACGGTCAGATTTCTGACCGTTGGGGCGCCAGGCAAATTTCTGCTGCAGTGTTACCGGTCGACCGGGACCTCTGCGCCGGTCGACCGGCGACACTGCCGGGCCACCCCCTCTTTTGCAAAAATTTCAACTTTTCACATTTTAAAAGGTATTTCTTTGGGGGATCTTTTTGCCACTAAATCAAGCTTAAAAAACATGTTTTAAAGATTCTAATGGTTTTTAAAACATGAACATAAAAAGCCTAAAAAGTTTATGAAAACTTTAAAACCATAGGCTAGCTTGATTTCTAAAACTTTTTCCAAAAACTAATGCATCCAAGTTTTAAAAACAAATCATGCATAAATAGAAACTTTTACTGATCTTAAAACCAATGCATGAATAAATCAAGATTTCAAGTTTATATAAAACAATGCATAAGTGTGTAAATCAAATGATGCTTGAATGATTATGCATCCATCAAATTGCAATCTACAAAAACCCTAACAATTGCTCTGTCACTTTAGTGATAGAGGACTTAGCTTCGTGTGGTTGCCATCTTGCTAGTTCCCGATTCCTTGGATACCCTATATGTTTTATATTGCTTATTTGTTTTCCAGTAAATGATTCATTCTTTTATGAAAGTAATTGTTTAAACAGGTTTTAATGCTTTCCAAGGTAAATTCAGTTATTGTTATAGTGTTTCCCGTTCTATGTTTACACATATTTTAAATGAATACCCGATTTGTTAAATATCCATGCTTTTAAATATGTTTTAAATGACACTTGTTTTGCCAGATCCCTATGTTTATTCATATTTTAAATGAATACCCGTTTTGTTAAATATCCATACTTTTAAATATGTTTTAAATGACACTTGTTTTGCCAGACCCCTATGTTTATACATATTTTAATTGAATACCTATTTTTTAAAATATTCGTGCTTTTAAATATGTTTTAAATGACACTTGTTTTGCCAGATCCCTATGTTTATACATATTTTAAATGAATACCCGTTTTGTTAAATATCCGTGCTTTTAAATATATTTTAAATGACACTTGTTTTACCAAATCCCTATGTTTATACATGTTTTAAATGAATACCCTGTTTGTCGAATATTCATGCTTTTACCTAAGTCTCAAATGACACTTGTTTTGCAAGACCTCTATATTTACACATGTTTTAGACGAACACCTGATTGTCAAATATCTATGCTTTTATAGATGATGTAAATGAACATATGTTTTGTTAGATCTCCATGTTTTACCCATGCTTTAAATGAATACATGTCTTGTCAGAGATCCACGATTTTGCACCCATTTAATTATATGCAGCATTTGATCGAATAGCATGATTTATTATATGTTTCAATTCTCAGCATATTTATTATCTCTTCATCCACCTGCTAGACCATCGTGTCTGACCCTCTACTTTTGGTACTCAGGTCCAGACTTCTTCGTCTCGAGATGAGTGTTTTTCTTGGCTGTGGAGCCAAGAGTTGCAGGTTGTTTTGTCGACTATGTCATGTAGACATTGAGCTTGACATCGGAGTTGTGTCACATATGGGTAGTGGTTATTAGCTTGTCATTGTATGGCTTTTATTAGCCTTTTCTTGGGATTCTTAATTAATGTACACTGATAATTGTAACTTGAACACATATAGGAATGTAATATCCTGTTACTGTCAGCTTTGTACTTTGTTGTAATGGTTTACTCCAGTCTGATATGGTTCTTGATATAATAGCTACATGCAAGAGGTTGGGTGTGTCCCGGAATCCGATAGCCACGGACTCCGGGTAGCAACGCCACGAAAGCTTCCACAAAATTTTCAGAGTGTATTGAAATGTATTGTCTTCACACACGCGGATCTTGGGAGAGAGAAAATATAATTATCCTCAATCCCATTCGCGCCCCCGAGGTTTCGGTTTGGGGGCGTGACACTTAGGAAGTGACCCCTTTTTCTTGAAACAAATCTTCAAAACGAGCTTGTACTCAAACTTCAAAACGAGTACACAATGATATTCATTGTATCAAAATCAAAGTACAAATACAAAGCCTAACAAGCACATGTAAGGACCTTTAATTGATCCTTGTGTAATTGAAACCCAATTGTTAGAATTTAAAAGAGAATCGGTGCCCCGGAAGTTCAAAGACATCTCAGGTTTCGAGTGCACAATATCAGGTTAAAGGTCACTTAACATGTTCTAGTTTTCATTCTTACAAACACTCTTCAAAATGGCAATGGTGTCAATTTCGGTCAGCTCGCGGTCAGCTGTCGGCTAGCTGAACTAGGATCTGGCGGCTAGCCGCTAGATGACTGACAAGCTGACCGCTGGAACTCCAGATCTGATGCAGCTCTCAGGAAAAGGAGCCGTAATGTTTTCGGTTGGCTTACGGTTAACCGAAATGAAAACTGGCGGCTAGCCGTAAGCTGACCGTAGGGCTGACCGAAACCCACTGTCAAACTGCAAGCTTCTGGAAAAGGAACCGCCGAGTTCGGTCAGATCGCGGTTAGTCGAAATAGGGATTTCGGCTAGCCGCCAGCTGACCAGTGGCTGACCGAAACTACACGGGAAGTGCAGCTCAGTCCAGATTTCCACCTTTTCTTCTTCCCTTCTTCTTGTTTCTCATTCAACCTGCAACTCCCTGAGCCTACATGCTCTCCAAGGGGTAAAACATACATTTCATATCACAAATTGACACATCACATCCCCATTCTTCAATCTAAAACAAAATCCCCAAATTTTCCAATGAAATGAGAAGAATGAAAATAAAACAAATCAAATACACACATGCTATAATCCATCCTAGATTATTTACTTGCCTTAAATCAAAGATGCCACAAACCTCTTCAAGAACTTCCACTCAAGCTAATCCCAAGAACTACAAAACCCATGAAAACCACACAAAACTTGTCACGCCCCCGAACCAGAACCTCGGGGGCGGGAAAAGGGATTAAGGATAAATGTATTTTTCTCCCAAGATCCGCGTGTGTGAAGACAACACATTCTGAATATTTTGCGGAAGCATTTGTGGCGTTGCGACCCGAAGTCCGTGGCCATCGGATTCCGCGTCGCACTCAACCTTTAGCCCATAGCTATTATATCAAGAATCATATCAGACTGGAGTAACCATCACAATAAATTACAGAGCTGACAGTAACAGGATATTACATTCCCAAATATATTCAAGTTACAATTATCAATGTACATTAATTAAGAATCCCAAGAAAAAGGCTAACAAAAGCCATACAACAAGAAGCTATAAACCACTACCCAAATGTGAC
This sequence comes from Cinnamomum chago, assembly GCA_038049695.1. Lineage (NCBI taxonomy): Eukaryota > Viridiplantae > Streptophyta > Magnoliopsida > Laurales > Lauraceae > Cinnamomum > Cinnamomum chago. Next base: position 37,429,391 of record CP142456.1, read on the forward strand.
GTAGCTCCGATGTCAAGCTCAATGTCTACATGACATAGCCGACAAAACAACCTGCAAGGCATGGCTCCAAAGCCAACAAAACACTCAACTCGGGGCGAATAACTCTGAACCTGAGTACCAAAAGTAGTGGGTCAGACACGACGGTCTGGCAGGTGGATGAAAAGATTACAATTATACTAAAGAATAAAACATATAATAAATCATGCTAATCGATCAAGTACTGCATATAATTAAACGGGTGCAAAGTCGGGAATCTCGGGGAAAACTTGTATTCATTTCAAGCACGGTTAAAACATGAACATCTAATAAAACATGTATTCATTTATATCATCTGTAATCATAGATATTTGACAATCGGGTATTCGTCTAAAACATGTATAAATATAGTGGTTTGACAAAACAAACGTTCATTTGAAACTCAAGTAAAACACAAGTATACAACAAATCAGGTATCCATAACAGTCTAGCAAAACCAATGTCCATTTGAAACATATGTGAAAATACGGATATTTAACAAACCGGGTGTTCATTTAAAACAGGTGTAACCAAGGAAATCTGACAAGACTAATGTTCATTTAAACCTATTCCAAAGTATGGATATTTAAACAAATCGAGTATCATGTAAAATAGGTATAAACATAGGAATCTGGCAAAACAAGTGTCATCTAAAACATATTTCAAACCATGGATATTTGACAAATCGGGTAATCATTTAAGACGGTATAAACATAGGAATCTGGCAAAACAAGTGTCATCTAAAACATATTTCAAACCATGGATATTTAATAACTCGGGTATTCATTTTAAAACATGTGTAATCATATAACTCTAGCAAAAGCCATCGATCGTTAGAAACATGTGTAAAAGCACGGGTATCCACCCAACCGGCATTCATGTAAAACATGTACGTGTGCAAAGGACATAAAACAATATAATAGTGACTGGATTTACAATAGAGAGCATTAACACTTATCTAAATAACAACTTTCATAAAAGCAATGAATCATTTATCTGAAAACAAGTAAGCAATATAAACCATGTCGGGTGTCCAAGGAAATCGGGAACTGGCAAGATGGCAATCACAAGAAGCTAAGTCCTCTATCACCGAAGTGACAAGAGCGGGACGTTGGTCTCAGTCACACAAGGTGAGGAGACTCAACGTAAATCATATACAATAATAAATATACGGGAACGGGACCACGGTAGCGAACCGGGTATCGGGACGGGACCACGGCAATAACCGGGTATCGGGATCCAAACTGCAGCTGGCGGGACGGGAGAGGGATTTCCAAGTCAGTGGATCAGACTGGCAAGGTATCCAAGCTTAGTGATGCCGACTCATAGGATAAAACCAATCGAGACATATCAAGTAATCAAGTACAGTAAATAAACGGGTAACGGGGGTGCTCAAGGGCACGTAAATAAACGGGTAAACGGGGGTGCTCAAGGGCACACTGTCATTTCATCTCGGGCAATGCATTTCGGGACAATAACTGTTACTAAAGTAACTCCAATGCTTTCGGGGAAACAAGTAAATCAAGTACAATAAATAAACGGGTAAAACGGGGTGCTCAAGGGCACACTGTCATTTCATATCATGTGATGCAAATCTCGGGAAATGAGGAAATATAATGCACTATACCATTTCGGGAAGAATATTGATTGCAAGATCTACTTAAGTGAATAGGGGTCCCGTATGTCGATTATGATAATTACTTGGTACTCCTTGAGTTTGAAGACATTCCGGGCTCCTTATGCACTTTTACTATTTTCACAACTTAAAATGAGCTTACGGGTAGTACTAGATTCCATACTAGGAAAAATCAAGGTTATAGACGGTCCATCCTAGGCATGACGTTACTTCGGAAACATCGGCCGACCTATTCAGTCATCGAAAGGAATGGAATTTGCGATAACCAAGGAAAAAGACTTGTGTTCAGATATTAGGAAGATATCGCGTCGTTCCATCCCGTTCAAGATTGAAATTGATTGGACTTCGATGCAACCGAATCAACCTTGAGGAGTGTCGGCTCAAGACATCTCACACATAGTCCAATCAGTCCAAAAAGGGTAGCCAAGGTCCCACCTAAAACCAAGAAAAATTAAAAATCTCAAAATCCACCGGACTCAAACTGAGTCCACCGATCGATCGGACCGAAGGTCCGATCGATCGGCCAAAATTTTCTGAACAGGGACCGATCGATCGGTCGATCGATCGGCTGAAAAAGGCTTACAGTTAAAACTCAGTCCGATCGATCGGCCTGAACGTCCGATCGATCGGACCTGGGCGCAGTGCAGGTCCGGGAATTCTGATTTTTCTCATTTTTCTTTCCTTTCCTTCCCACATATAATCAATCACATAAAACTATAAACAAGGGGACTTAATCACATGTTTCCAAGACATTAAAATGAGCTAAAGAGCTCCTCATTCCAAGTTCCTCCATTTCCATCCTTTCCATCCATTCCATCCACAATAAAACTCAAAGTGGAGAAAACTCATTCATGTGAAACCATTTGAAATTTTGACAATAGGATGCATGCACTTTCAAGAACTTAACAAGAAAGAATAACTCATCAATAAGCACATCTCATAATCAATATTTATCATATCAAAAACAACTATTAAAATTACCAAAACCATCAATGAAATCAAGATTTTCACCAAAACATGTTAATAATCAAAACGATCCAATCAACCACTTGCCTTTGACTCTAATCAAGCAAATCAAGCTCCTAATCACCTCTCAAGCTCAAGATCCACAATCTCTACAAAAACCCCCAAAACAACCCTAAAATGGGTTAAACAATGAAATGACAATGAAACCTTTCAATAATCAAGGTGGAGCTTCTCTAAGGCTAGTAGATTACAATTCTAGAAGATGGGAAGAATCACTTACTTGGATGACCTTCAAATGAGAAGAACAAGCTCAAGGGAAGTCTTGTGATGGAGGGTTCTCTTCACAAATGGTACCAATGGAAAGCTTGTAAGATGAGGAAGAAGAAGACGGTCTCCATTTCGAGTTTGGTGAACTATTGGTGTGGCTTGGAGATGAAGAAGCAAGAAGAAGAAGAGAGCACAAGGAACCCTAGGCTCAATAGTTGCTGATTGTGCTGGAAATGAAGATGGGGAAGAAGGGAGGTGGGTTCTCTTATAGCAAGTGAGAAGGGGTCCCACAACTTAAGGGACTTGGGTGGCTGAAATCATCTAATTCGGGACCTCGGATGGATTCGACGAAGAAGGAAGAAATGATCGTCGAAATATCTAGTTTCCAAAAAGTGTATGTTTCACGGATTTTGAGAATATCGAGTTTTGGGTACAAATTTGGTATGAAAAGACTGTTTTGCCCTCAAGGCCAAGAAATCGGTTTTCAGGTTCTCAAATGGATACGAGATCAACATGAAAGTTGTAGGATTCCTCAAGATGAATGCAACGGGCCAAAAACACGATACGAAACCAATCGGAAAAATCTCACAAGAAAATGCAAAGCCGAAAAGGGAACCCCCAAAGGGCCCCACAAGCTACCAAAGCACTAAAAAGCCCAAAACTAGAAGAAAACTCATTCTAGCTCACAAACTCAACCCAACAACTACTAATCCCACTAAAAGAACTAATCCACAAATAAGACAACACTAATCCAAGAGATTAGGGGTCGGGTTCTCACAAAACTCATTCAATCTTGAAAACAAGAACCCATTTTAACAAAAGGGTTTATAACATGAAAAAACAAGATCTTGAGGAACTAAAAAGACTCCATGAATAATATGGGTTGAAGCTCTTACCTAGAAATGCCCAAACAAAGAGGAATGAAGACAATGGAGAGCTTGCTCACTTCTAACTTTCAAGAAAAGGACACCAATAGAAAGCTTGAGATGAGAGGAAGAAGGTGATGGTCTTAGAATTCCATTTGGAGGCTTCTAGCTTGATCCTTCAAGAGAAATAAAATGGAGAGAAAAGGTTTCTCCTCTTGGCTGCTCTAGGGTTAGGGTTTTGGGAATGAAAAGAGAGGAAGAGAAGGAGAGTTGACTTAAACACTTGTAAATGGGCCCATTGAACTTGAACCTTGTATTGACAAAAACATGATCTTGCGGGCCTCGAATGAACTCGACTAAGAAGGATAAAATGATCCTCGAAATGTCTAGTTTCCAAAAAGTATATTTTTGACATGGTTTTGAGATCTCGAATTTTGTGTCCAGGTTTGTCTATAAAATACAACTTTACCCTTTTTGGGCCAAACTTGGGTTTTTGGGCTTCAAACATGAATGGACTGAAAACGAAAGTTGTAACACATAGTAAAATCATTCAAATGAAGTCAAAATCACAATTAAAACGGAAACCGATATGATCCTCCCAAGCTTACATGCGCACTCAGGCCTTCCTGAGTGTCTCTGACTAATACTAAACGTTCTCAAAATTCCCAAAACTATGTCCAAGACTAAACTAATTACTTCTAACCCAACGACAACTAAACCCACTTAGGACTAAACACACACTAATCGCACACTAATTGAATTGGTCTGGGTCGGGGTCTAACAGTAACCGCGGGGGTGACCGCTGGGTTCAGGGGAAAGATCGAGGTGCTCTCTGGAAAAGTGACCGCGACGATTCGGTCAGCTGGCGGTTAGCCGCCAGTCACCAGACGGCTAGCCGCCAGGTGACCGCTAGGTGCGGGAAAAGCCGCACTGTGTTCAGATTTGAGCCCTTTCTCCCTTAAACCATTCCTCACATAACCCCCCCTACATTCCTGTAATAAAATGAGTCCAAGACTCCTCCAATTCATCATTAAAATTTCCACAAACTTCCACCATAAACACCTCCATTCTCTTCACATCCAATCACCAAAGAGAGAGAGAAAAACCACTATTCATAAGATTCATCTACACTTAATAACATAATAGATGCATTCATCAAGATGTATAACAGAGAAATCAACTCATAAATATGCATTTCAAAAGTGCTAAAATCAAGACAAAAAGACTATGAAAACATATGTAAAGTCAATAAGAACCATTAATGCCAAAAACAAGGAATTTCCATGAAACATGTAAGTGTTCTAAACTTATCCATTCATCCACTTGCCTTGGGTCTTCTAATCAAGGAAATCAAGCTACTAAACAAGGCTTTCTCAAGAATCCTACAAGCACAACAAAATCCCCAAAACAAACCCTAAAATGGGTCAAACAATGAATGAAGAAGATTGAACTCACAATAATGGAGATGAAGCTCCTCTAGGACTAGAAGAATATAATTCTAGAAGAAGGGAAGGATTACTTACTCGGGATGACCTTCAAATGAGAAGAGTTAGCTCAAAGGGAGTCTCAAGGTTGATGGATTTCTCTACAAATGGTATCAAAAGGAAGCTTGCAAGGAGAGGAAGAGAATGATAACCTCCATTACTTGATTGATGCAAGTTTGGTGTGGATTGGAGATGGAGAGAGCAAGAAGAAGAAGAAAAGTTGCCAACAAACCCTAGGCTGCCTTTTGTGCTGGGAAAATGGAATGAAGGAGATGGGTCTCTCTATATAAGCAAATGGAAAAAGGGTCCCACTACCTAAGACATTCAAGGCCTCAAATCTTGGCTTTCGGGGCTTCTAATGAATTCGACGAAGAAGAGAAAAGTGATCGTCGAAATATCTAGTTTCCAAAAAGTATATGTTTTGCGGGTTTCGGGAATATCAAGTTTTGGGTATAGATTTAGTGCACAATGACTGTTTTGCCCTCAAGGCTATGAAATCGGGTTTCGGGGTCTCGAACAGGGACAGGATCAACATGAAAGTTGTAGGGATTAACAATACAAATAAAACGGGATTAAAACAACGAATGCGAAAATCTCCAATAAATCTTCAAGCGCATGCAAGGTCATAAAAAGGAACCCCCAAAGAGCCCCACTAATCACAAGCAATCAAAATTCCCTAAACTACATCAAAAGCTATTCCAAGCCCAACTTAACCCAAAATCCACTAAACACGCTTAGAACTAACACACGACTTAATTAGCACTAATCGGGTTCACTCGGGACGGGGTCTTACAGAATTTGCCGAGGACTGGCAACCCGGTGATGGCACTCAATTCCTTCAAAGAAAAACCAATCTCACCATTCATAACAATGAAGGTGTTGATTTGTGGAAGGAATGAATCCAACATGGCCATGAAGGCTTCATCGGAGAAAACCATGGTTTGCTGAAAAGCGCGAACCGCGTCAAAAATCTCGGCCTCCTTTAGAATGGCCCCACCAACCTGTAGGGTGTGATCAGTCCATGATTCCCAACTTGATTCAACACTAAAACGGCCACGAAGTCGAAAAGCCTTCACCCAATTGCTGCTGTCACCCTGGAAAATGTCAAGGCCCACCGATCTCAAATCGACCGACGGATGATCAGAACCTTGGTAGCCGCTGGCCGTCATCAACATGTCTATACGGACAGGCGACTTCTCTGCATATCCGGAAGGCCCACCAACAAAAACCCCGGTCTTGATCACATTAGTCCTCTTCACCCAACTTGGAGGATCTTCCCTCTTAGGGCATGTGGGAGAAAGGTTCATGATCGAGATGGTGCAATCGAAGGTTGATCGGGTGGAAATAGTTCTCTCCTCACTATCTGTCATGTAAGAGAACTGAAAACATCTTCTTTGGTATGTCGAGTCGTCAAAGACTGCATCACCAAAGAAGAAGGTAGGCTTGGGCACAATGCTCTGATTGTCCGTAACCCAACGACGGCTGCTTACCACAATCTTGTAAAATTCCTAATCCTTGAGAGCGATCAATCGCTGTCTCGTCTCATCACTGTTGAAGGAGTCGCACTCTTCCAAGTTCCTCTCAACATACTGGACCCTCTCCTAAGCCTGCTGTACAATCGCATTAGGAGATCTGACAGACCAGCAAGGTGCGTCGGTAACAAACCCCTTACCCTTGTTCACTCTCGAGGAACTACCTGTAAAGGATGGAAAAGAAAAAATCAATCATCGAAACGACAGAATTATGCTAAAAGAAATTCTAGCGAAATCTTGGCATGTTTCCGGGATAATTCTTAAGAAAAGGGAAACACCCCGAAAGAGATAGGAAGCTTGAATATGAGCTCAACTTCACTGCAAGCTCATAGTCAATAAGCGTTCTAAAAGAAGACTCGAACTCAAACATTGCTGTGAAATCAAGCCAGTCTTCTCAAATCTCCGCAAGAATAGAAAAGGGCTCAACATTGCTGCGAGCTCTAGACTCCAAAAACTTGCAAAACTCCTCAAAGACCCTGCAGGATTAAGAAAGGGCTCAACATTGCCACGAGCTCCAAATCTGAAAACTCACAGAAGACTTTAAGGTATGCATTATCATGTTTCAAATTCAATTTACAAAACTCTTGCATAGAAGGAAACTTGTCATGCAGTAGGGAAACCCTTGACCAAAGTTTGACCAATTCCAACCCAACTTGGTCAAAACCAATCAAACTTTGTCCAAGCCAAAACTCATGTTGACTTGACCTAGAAACTCTAACCTTTTATTTGATGGATCCAAAAAAAAATGCATGAACATCTTGATTTGCAAAAACCGCATTATCACGGTGAGCAAAAAAAAAAAAAAAGGAAAGAAACCTCCTAAAAAAAGAAAAAAAAGAAAAAAAAAATGGGAATGGCCCATTACCAAGTGGCCGTACGACCCTGTCCGTATGGCCAAAAAAAAATGTGTGAAAAAAAAAGAAAGAGCAAAACACGTGGAAAAAAAAGAGAGAAAAGAGAAGAATTTTTTTTATTCATACTACTTCTACATGGAGTTTTCTTGCAAAAGAAGACTTACTTGAAGCCATTGATGAAGAAGAAGAAAAGCTTGAAGATCTTTGAAGGAGAAAGTCTCTTGGTCTTGAAGCACTCTTGAAGATTTTTGCAAAAGAAAGCAATGAAGCAAGAGATCCAATCTCCCCTTGCTTTTATAAAAGAGAGCAAGCCAAAAGAGGAAACAAGGAGAAAGGCTAGGAGGTAAGTGCTAAAAATTAGCAACTTTCCCAAAAGAAAGGAGATTTGAGATATCCTCTCCTAAAGAGAAGATTCCTTGATAAATTCTCTCCAAAAAGAAAGGAAACTTGAAAGACTCTCTCAAGGTAAGGATACTTTTAGATATTCTCTATCCAAAGGAGATATTTTTAGATATTATATACAAAATGATACCATGTGAGATCTAAGTCATCTTTAAAGCTTAAGGTCCCATGGGTTAGCCCATATGAGCCAGGTTTGACCACCTAGGCACTAAAAGGGGCTTCTTATAAAAAAATCCCTCTTACCAAGAGCATACAAAATGGTTCCATGCCTCTTTTGAGTTGATTGGACTACACGAAAGAAAATCCAAGCCTCATGAGCTTCCAAAATTCAAACCATCCCACTTCATGTACCAAATTTAGCCAAAATATTGAAATTGACATTCCACAAAAATCCAAACCTGACCCCCTAGCTTGCCACATAAAGCTTGTTAGGTCACAAGGTCAAAACCAAAGCCAAAACCAAATTTGACCCCCCAACTTGCCACATACAGCTTGTTAGTGTTGGAATATAGGTGGGCCTTCCAGACAGGTTTCAAAAACTTTTGACCCACTTGATGCAGGGATCAATTGTCTAGAATGCATCAAACCCAATCTAGGATGCAATTCCTCAAAACTCATAGTCATGTACAGCAACATATACTATCTAAAAGATAGAAATAAGCACATAAACATGCAAGCATGAAATCTACAGCATACAAGGATGTAGATATACCTTTGGAGCTTTGTTGTGCTCTTATGGAGGATTTGAGTTCTTTACTTTGATGATGAACAACTTCACAATCCAATTCAGAATCTTCAACTCCTTTTGATCTTCCACGCTATGTCCCGTATTAGATCTCTTTTCTCAAGAAGATGGTGGAATCCTCAAAAGAAAACCCTACTAGTAACTCTAAGGAACCAAAGGTGAAAGAGAGGGGAACTTTGAAAGGAAGATGACTTGTACAACTCTTGCACAAGGGGGCTGAAAGTGCTATATGGATTATGCACGAATTTGAGAGGATTATTCCTCTATTTATAGCCCTCCATAACTCCTCTTTTCATATTTGAAATAGAAGTTTAACTCCCATTACAAATTAGTAAACATCTCCCTTACTAATTGGCATAGAAGTCTCACTTCCACAACTATTAGTAACTTTCTCCTTTCTAATTAAAATAGAAGTCCTACTTCCATTAATAATTAGTAGCTTACCATTACCACTATTAGAAGTCTCACTTCAAATAGAAATAGTAACCTTCCTTTTAGAGTTCGAGTAGAATTAGTATCTTTCTAAAAAATTGGGCTAGCGTGGGGACCACTAGGGATTCCTTAGAAAGCTGGCTCCAACTGGGACACACGACCCCACATCTCATGTGCAATCCGGGCCCACAGTTAATTGCAAATAACTTCACTATATAAATGCAATTGCACTCCAGTCTTAGGAATATATTTCAATGAAGACCCTAAACTTCCACAGTACCACAAGTAGGCCCCTCCATCTATATCCATGGATCAAATGGACCTGTCCACCAAATTAGATCCATATCTTATTATCCTTGAGCCCCAATTATTTATAATGATCATTTGGTACCGATTCAATTAACTCTTAATCGGAATGGGTGCGCACTTACCAATGATAAATCCATTAATTGGCACAAGGGGATATTAAAGATAGATTCCATCTTGACCATTGAATGTTCCCACAGCTCTACTATCAAGTACCCAAATCACCGAGGTGTTGACCTACAATTGGCCTCACTCATTGGTGACTCAAAGCAAATGAATAGATAGAAACTTGAGTTCATAAATGTCTCAGGATTATGAGCCTATTGCTAGGAAATTATGAGAGCAGACGTTAAAATAAAGACAGTGTATATAAGGTGCTTCTCATGGTCCTTCAATACATCCAATGTACCAGCATCATGATCCAGAATCTTACATTCTGATGATCGAGATAAATCACACTATCTCATAGTGATCAAAATGCTGCAACCTTGTCAGATGAGGTGTCCAATCTCATCACTGGTTGTGAAGATATTTAAGTATAAGATTTGTAATATATATCTCCTGTATGTGGATCTCATCCATACACATGTATTACATCTAGTATACTTATGGACTCCGGTTCATCTCATGAACCATTATGTCATTTGTATTAGTTATGTGCAAGTATATAAAACACCATTCATCTCATGAAAGGAAAAGCATGAATTGTATTGATAAAAAAAGAAATTAATCAATTTATTACATCATATACCCTTGGTATTGAGACCATAAACTAACAGTTAGGTCACAAGGTCAAAATAAAAAAATCAAACTCCGACCCCCTAACCTGCCACATACAGCTTGTTAGGTCACAAGGTCAAAAAAAAAAAAAAAAACTTTCTTGACCGCCTGATGCGCCACATAAAGCCCTTAGGTTCACAAGGTCAAAAGGAAAAATCCAAAATCCAAAACCCAAATCCAAATCCCTCATGTCATTTTCAAAACTTTGCCTTGAGATGGTACGTAATCACTACCATAAAATCCCATTGGAAACTCAAAAGGCTATCCTACCAAAAAGAAAACTGCTAAAAAACTCTTGGTCAAGTCAAAAGCTCTCCTTCAAACTTACCTTCAAGGCACATCGACTTCAAAAGTTATGCAACTCGTCGATGTACCTCGAGGAGGCATTTGTCGACATAAAAAATGTCACTTTGCCTCTTCAACATCGAAAGCTACATGAAGCTGTATCATACTATAAACAGGCAATGCCACTTCAAGCGTCAAATCTTGTCAGAACCAAACAAAAACTGCAAGATTCTTCAAGACAGCCAAAAGAGGGGTACACCTGAAGTTTCGGGCCATTTCAACTTCATTTGGCCTAACTTCACTCATCTAGCAGTTGAGCAGGAGCTCCCGGCGACGATGAAGCCAGAGACCCTAACACACAAAACAGAGCACACAACTGGCCTCAAAATGCCACTAGGAAGCTCTACATCAAGTTTCGGGTCATTCCAGCATCATTTGGCCTAACTTCACTCCTCCGGTAGCTAAACAGGCGCCTCTAGAGGCGACAGTGTTGAAGACATCAGATCTTCAATCCGAGTCTATAGATGGTCTCAAAAACTTCCAAAAGGCTCTGTGTCAAATTTCAAGTCAAACCGACAACGTTTGACCCTGCATCAACCCTCGAGCAGTAAAGTCATGCCTCTCGGCGGCGAGAATCACCGAGGCCATCACTCGTCAGACAGAGCACGTAGGTGACTTCAAAAAGCTTCTAAAGGGCTACATGTCAAATTTCAAGTCATTTCGACGACATTTGATCAGACTTTGACTCTCAGAAGCCAAATCAAGCCTCCCCATGGCGAAGCTCCCGGGACAATGAATGTCAAATCGGAGCTGATGGACCATCTCAAAATGACTCCAGTAGGCTCCTTGTCAAAATTCAGGTCAATCGAACATCGGTTGACCAACAAAATCAAGTCATTCCGACATCGTTTGACCTAGTTTTGACTTTTGACGGAAAATCGGCAACAAAGTCTTCGGCCTATCCAGAAAATAGGAAACTTGGTGTTCCGATTTGCACGGCTTCTCGTCAGGTTTTCTTCAGGGAGAATCAAGCCAATAAATCAAGAAAATGTCAAGAAAAGTACAGGAGAAAAAAGAATTAGAAAAGACCGAGAAACGACCGAAAAATGGCGACTAAAAAGGGGAAAAACCCCCATGGTTGCCGACGACCCTGGAAATCCGGGTCACCGGATTTCTGCCGAAAGGGCCATTTTCCGACCCTTTTCACGTTTCTAGAATTCCGGCCCCTGTGGTTTTCTGAAAATCTGATTTTTGGTGCTCGAATCAACTGATCTTCACCAACATCTCGAATCTACCATCAAGGGCATGTGATCATTATCGCACGCTTCAAAATCGCCAACCGACCAACCAAGAAAGTACACTTTCTGTCCGACCGATCGAGAAATCGACAGGATAGATGTTACTGGCCCGCTGATATCAATCAGTGTCTGAAGATGCATCTCCATCCGACAGCAAACAACATGTGGATCCCTCGGCGATCATCTCAAGAAGAATTCCAAAAGATGGGGTACGGCCTGTGACTCTTCGAGCGCCCTGGCAACCACTTAATGCAGTTAAATGACCTGTTTTATGACAAGCTATTGCAGTCATTAACTCATTACCTTGGATGGCCCAATCAGAAGCGAGCAAAAAGGAGTTATAAATCCAAGCAATCATGGCAATAAATCATGAAACTCCTCTCATCATGGAGTTTAAAGGCGATTAAATGCCCATCATTCTCCATTGGCCAATCAAAAGCCAAGAAAAAGGAGTTACAAAATCATGAAATAAAAACTTGTAACTCCCCCCATCATGGAGCATCAATGCCATCAATGCTCATAAACCCACCTAATGGGGACCAAAAGCCTATAAAAGGGGGGTCATTCTAAGAAGAACACACATATACACATCCAGATCCACATACACACACAGAGATCTAAAGTCCAGACACTGCACAAAGAAGCTATGCTACTTTCAAGAAAATCTGCTGCAACAAACACCATAAGGTGATTGAAGTCCCTTGGGGGGGCCACCCCCCCCCCAAGGCCCTCTCATTTTATCCGACATGGCTTAGATGCGGCTTCTCAACCCGTCTACATGGTTTTTTATTGGATATAAGACCTCCCCTTGGTCTTTATCCTCTAAAAATCTGAAGTCCAAGCCAAGTCAGAAGAATCAAAGCATCATATGTTCTCATCTGAAGGACGAAGGCGAAGTCCATACATGACTTGCAACTATTGATCTAAACGAGTCCCCGCAATCTCGTAAGAAGTCAGAATTCCTTTTCTTACTTTTCTATTGTATTTTGTAATTTTTTTCTAAAGAGACAAAAAAATCACAATTCTTATTTTTCATTAATGATGAGATTTGTACATCGCCTTTCACGGAAAACATCACCTTTTACGGCAAAACCACCTTTCATGGCAAACAAAGAAAAATCGCCTCTTACGGCATTCAAAAACCTTGTCTCTTTTTTCTAAATATATGTGCAATGGAAAGTTAGGAAAAAAGTTGATTTCCTTTTCTACTTGCGAAGGTGGATCTCCGGATCACCATTTCTAAATTCCAAGAAGAATAGAAAATTTGGCATACTCGTACAAAAATGTTAATGCTCGCTTTTTTTTTCCCTCCGCTGGCCTTCCAGTAGCCCTAGGATGGAATGGAGAGAGAGAAAAAAAAAAGCAGGGTCCATCAACTTAGTCCAATTTTTTTTTGTGGGGTCAACCCAAGAACCTCTTGACAAATTTCTTGGACCATCCTTCTCGGGAAAGTCCGTCCGCTCACCAAACTGTCATTTATGGGCAACCCATATAAGTATGCAACATCTTCAAGGGTCATAGTTGCCTCGCCCGATGGAAAGTGGAAAGAGTTGGTCTCAAGGAGCCACCTCTCAATTAGTGTTGTAGTTAGTGCATGATCGATGACCATGCGATCTATTTCTACGAGGTGATGTAGCCCAACCTGCCTGACGTAGTGATGAGTTCACAAAAGAGACATTTTCATAGCATTATTTTATGAGTTTTCAAAGATAAAAGAACTCAAAACACTATTTTTAGTAGAAAAATAATAAATTTCCTCCACATCATGCTTTGCTCATATCTTTCCATTATAGATGGTCATTTGTATGCATTTATATGAGTTCCAATGGCCTCCATACAAAATATGTTAAAAAATACTCTCAATTATGTTAATTGAAGATTAATTTGAAGATTAAAGTTGAGATTCAAGAGTTAAAGATGTTAGTTTTATGGTATCAATACCAGTATATGATGAATAAATTGATTAATTTCTTTATTTATCAATATATATTATTGTTTTCCTTTCATGAGATGAATGGTGTTTTATTACTTGTTTGCACATAACTAATACGAATGACATAATGGTTCATGAGATGAACCGGAGTCTACAAGTATACTAGATGTAATACATGTGTGTGGATGAGATCCACATACAGGAGACATGTATTGCAAATCTTATACTTAAATATCTTCACAACCAGTGATGAGATTGGGCATCTCATCTGACAAGGTTGCAGTACTTTGATCACTATGAGATAGTGTGATTTGTCTCATCGGAATGTAAGATTCTGGATCATTGTGCTGGTACATTGGATGTATTGAAGGACCATGAGATGCACCTTATATACACTGTCTTTACTTTAAGGTATGCTCTCATAATTCCCTAGCAATAGACTCATAATCCTGAGACATTAATGAACTCAAGTTTCTATCTATTCATTTGCTTTGAGTCACCAATGAGTGAGGCCAATTGTAGGTCAACACCTCGGTGATTTGGGTACGTGGTAGTAGAGCTGTGGGAACATTCAATAGTCAAGATGGAATCTATCTTTAATATCCCCTTGTGCCAATTAATGGATTTATCATTGGTAAGTGCGCATCCATTCCGATTAAGAGTTAATTGAATCGGTACCAAATGATCATTATAAATAATTGGGGCTCAAGGATAATAAGATATGGATCTAATTTGGTGGACAGGTCCATTTGATCCATGGATATAGATGGAGGGGCCTACTTGTGGTACTGTGGAAGTTTAGGGTCTTCATTGAAATATATTCCTAAGACTGGAGTGCAATTGCATTTATATAGTGGAGTTATTTGCAATTAACTGTGGGCCCGGATTGCACATGAGATGTGGGGTCGCGTGTCCCAGTTGGAGCCAGCTTTCTAAGGAATCCCTAGTGGTCCCCACGCTAGCCCAATATATTAGAAAGATACTAATCATAGTAGAACTCTAAAAGGAAATAGAAAGTTACTATTTCTATTTGAAGTGAGACTTTTAATAGTGGTAATAGTAAGTTACTAATTATTAATGGAAGTGAGACTTCTATTTTAATTAGTAAAAGAGGAAGTTACTAATCATATTTGAAGTAAGACTTCTAATTGTGATTTAGTAAGCAACTAATTGTTTTGGAAGTAAGACTTTTATTTCAATTAGTAAGAGGAGGTTACTTAAGTGCTATAAAAGAGAGAGAGAGAAGGGGCTTGGGCGTCCCATGCAATAATTCCACCTAGGGATTCACGCCCCTCATCTTTCTTCATCTCTTGTGCAAGTTGTTGCACATCTCTTCCCTCTTCTAGTTCTCTTCTAGTTTCTTTTAGGGTTTTCTCTTGGAGATTCCACCATCTTCTTGAGAAAAGAGAATCTGATACGGGTCATAGCGTGGAAGATCAAAAGGTGTTGGAGATTCTGATTTGATTAGTGAAGGTGTTTATCAACAAAGAAAGAGATTAACTTCTCCATTAGAGCTCCAAAGGTATAATCTACATCCTTGTATGTTGTAGATTTCGTGGTTGCATGTTTAGGTGGTGTTTTCTATCTTCTCGATAGGATATATAGTTGTACATGATTTATGAGTTTGAGGGATTGCATCCTGGATTGGGTTTGTTGCCTTTTAGATAATTGATCCCTGCATCAAGTGGGTCAAAAGTCTTTGAAACCTATCTGAAAGGCCCACCTATTTTCCAACAAAAGAGAGTAAGGATAAGTTTGGAAGACAATTGGATGAAAAAATGACAAAGATAGGCCAACAATAAGATGAAAAATGAAAGACCTGGGTTGGTATTTTGACCATATCTTTTTACTCGGGTGTCTGATTGAGGTGACCTCAGAAGCATTGGAAAGCTTGTTCTAAAATCTACAAATCATATTTCACAACATTTTTTCCAACTCGGACGTTTCGGGGGTTAAAATCGCACATCAATCTGGGGACTGTTTTCTAACATGGGAATCACATCCATATGTTCATATTTTCATTCTTGTGAAGTCCCACATTGGAAAGAAACCAAAAAGAGCAAGGAAAATGTCTCTATATAAGGAAGGGAGTTCTAGGCATTAAAAACACAAGCAAGGAGAGCCTCCACCTCTTTACTTAAACTATTCATGTAATTGAGAGCAATTGTAGAGAGAAAGTGAGGAAAGCTTTGTAAAATTTGAAGATTTATAATGAAAGCTTTGTCTTCTTCAATGGGTGGCTAATCACTTTGATTGGGTCTTCTAGATGAAGCTAAGTTAATACTATTCCTTTTGTTTATGCTCTTAATTCCCTTTGTTTATATGCTTAACATGTTATAATAGATTTTTCTTCATTTCAATGTGCTACCTTCCATGCTTATTTTATTTCTTAGCATTCTTTTTATTATCTATGCTTAGGTTTGATAAATCATGCTTAGGAGTTAATATCTTTTGATGGTTTATGCTTACTTTTGATAGATAGTCATTAGGAATCTTTTCTTTTATGAAGGGAAGAAAATCTTAACTATTAGATTGTTAATTTCTATCTTAGAGCTTTAAAGTTATATTTTCCAAATCCAGGCATTGATTTGTCATTAGATTTGAGTATTTGTTTGGGAAAATAGAAGAGCATTAGCATTGGATTAGTGTCACTTAGTGGATTCTAGATGATTCAATCGATCCATTAGTATTACTTGTTGCTTATTTTAATTACTTTAGCTTGATTGTATTCACATTCCCACACACTTATTCTCTTTTTTTTAATTCTAACACTCCATTTCTCTATCCACACCATCATATCCATTAGCTTATTTGTTCATACATTCTATGTGTTTGTTTTTATTCCTCCTTTGATTTTACTCTTTTAGCACATTTCTTTTTATCTCCATTCACTCATTTTCTATCTTGTTCTCCTTATGAGTTAGTTTTCATAGATGCTTTTAGTTTATTTCTATCTTGATCTTTCACTTATTTTCACACACTTACTCATTTGATCTATCTAACATTGTTCATTTGTTCTTAACCTTGTTATTTTTCTTTTGTCATTAACTTTGTTACTAACTTGTTACTAACCTTGTTCTTCTTTGAGTTCTTCTATTTCTACTTACATCTCTTTGTTATCTAGTTTCTTGTTTTCTTTTAGTTTTTATTTTTTTAATTATTTTATTATTTTCCTTGTTATTATCTTGTTTATTGTTTCTTGTTTTGGTTATCTCCATTTGCATTTGTTAGCTATATTTGAGTTGAAACTCCTTTTCATTAATCATTGTTATTTCTCTTGTAACGATCCTCGTGGGAACGATATTCGGACTTTCATGGTCTATATTACTTGAGACAACTGTATACTTGCGGGAAATCGTAAACAAGTTTTTGGCGCCGTTGCTGGGGATCGGCGTACATAGGAATCCTTGATTTTAAGGATTTTCAACTCTCATATAGCTTAGTTGCATTTTTATTCTTTATTTTAGTTTTCATTGCGGATTCTATACATTTTCCTTGTTTGTATTTTCAGAGATTCCGCGGTTGGAGCAAGGAAAGAAGAAAAGAGCAACAAAAAAACTCTAACATAGGAATTTAATTTGCTTTCTTAGAAAAATCTTGTATTAGGATTCATTTCAAGTTTGTAATAATTTTTAAGTTCATTTAAGTTTTCAAAGCATTGTAATAATTAAGGAAGGAGGACGGTTCGACGATACCGTCGCGTCCTCCCCAAGTTCGTACAGCGAAATTGGTGTCGGTGGCTTGGGTCGACCTCAACCGATCTTCCCCCAATTTAGTTTGGGAGGTGCGTATTTCGATACACCCACGCATCACCCGTTAGTGGGTCAATTTTGTTGGTTGTTTGATTGTTTAATTGCTTTGTAGTGCTTAATCATTTTAAAATACACAAAGTAATTTGGAAAGCACACACTTAGTAAGGGCAATCATACCCCCAACAAGATAAGGATTGGATTTCATCACCATTTCCTTGCCCATAGGAACTCATTTTCCTCACTACATAGGAATCCTTAACCTTTAATAAAATTTGAGTAGAAACGTGACCATAGGACATGAGCTCATTAGGAGAAGACCATCAAAGGTTGTATACCATTTGCGCTCCTTGACAAAAATCGATGCCTAGAATAGCCTTGTCCTTTAAGAGAGACAGTTCGTCTGTTCTAGGAGTTTGGTATTTAATCGGAACCTTTGCCCCGTGCATCGTGATCCCACCAATCCCCTGGGGTCTTGCTTGGCCGATTACGTTTCATAGGACCGGATTGGAGGCGTAGGTGTACTCTTCACAGTTAGGAGCTGTCTAGTTTAATCTTAGGTAGCCTTAGTTGAGCATAGTTTAGTTTGTTTTTCTTATTTGTGTTTAAGGATTAATCCTCGTTCATCATCACTTGAGCGGACCATCACTTTCGAAGTTGAGAGGTAGTTTATGCACAATTGGTTACGTGTGCAGGGTCGTTTAGAGAGCTTTGATTTATTCGATATTCCTATTGAGAATTTTGCGGACCCCATTGCCATTGAGGAAATGGCTGACGGAAACCCACAAACCCAACCCATGACTCTTAGGGAGTACATGTACCCAACTCGATCTACCCAACCCTCATGCATCGTCATACCTACCACAAATGCCTCATTTGAGCTGAAATCCGGCTTAATCCAAATGTTACCAATTTTCTAAGGGGTGGAAAATGAGAACCCATATCAGCATGTGAGAGAGTTTGAGGAAATCTGTGGGACTATGAAATATAACCATATGTCTGAAGAGGCCCTTAAGCTTAGATTGTTCCCGTTCTCACTGAAGGAGAAGGCGAAAGCATGGCTTTACGCCCTACATGCTAATTCCATAAACACATGGGAGGGACTAGTTGAGGCCTTTTATAAAATGTTTTATTCAAACCAGAAAACAGCCTTCGTTAGACATACCCTAAACAACTTCCACCAACTGGAGGGAGAAACCATGTATGGGTACATGGAAAGGTTCAAAGGCTCATCGTTGCAATGCCCACATCACGGATTTGAAAAGATCCGGCTAGTTCAAATCCTTTATGAAGAACTGGACTATCCCACCAAGACCATGGTGGAGTCTTTCTGCAACGGAGTATTCACTCAAAAGACAGCTGACCAAGCTTAGACATACCTTGAGGAGGTTGCTGAGAACACTCTCCAATGGGAACCTATCAGAGAGGATCCCAAAAAACCCACGTTGTAGAAAAAGGGGCATGCATAGAGTGGAACCCAAATTCGAGGCCGAGGCCAAGTTGGCCACGCTGACAAGGAGATTAGAAGCCCTTGAAATGAACCAAACATGTTAGCAGACCACCCAAAAGACCTTGGAATCATTAAAGATGAGCCAAGCATTCAGTGACCCTACTACCCCACCATGCACCAATTGTAGAGATTTTACCCATCTTAGATCCCAATGTAGAGCATTCTTTAGTCAAAGTCAAAGTGAGAGTATGGAGGAGGTGAGTGCACTTTACTAGAATACTAGATATGAGCGGCCGAGGTATGATCCGTATTCTAATACATACAATCCTGGTTGGAAGGATAATCCTAATTTTTCATGGACCAAAGGACAACATCAAGGAAACCCTTCTCAGCCAATGGCCCAGCATATGCCACCTCTGGGATACCAAAAGCCTCAAGTACCCAAGTGTCACAGGGACCACCCATGGTCCAAGGTTATCAGAATCTTAATTCCTAGAATCAGCAGATAAGTTCTCTAGAGGACACAATGAAAATGTTGGCCCAAAATACCCTCCAATTCCAGCAAAGCACTACTCAGAATTTCAATGTCAATACCCAGTTCATTGCCAAGTTGGAATACATTGTCAGCCAGTTGGCTAGGTCAATAGCTCAAAGAGAAAAGGGTACCTATCCAAGTCAGCCCGAAGCCAACCCCAAATGCCAAACTTCAACGGGCCAATTTGTTATCCGTGATGACAAAGGCAAAGTCCATGAGCAAGTCAATGCAGTGTATACAGTTATCACCCGTAGAATGGCTACAAAGGAGGTTGACACACCAGAAGAAGACCCTAGGCAATCTGGATGGACTCAAGTGAGGAGGGAGCATGTAGTTTTGGAAAAAGAACTTAAGGAACCAAAGAAGGACCCAGAGCCTACTAAGGAACCTGAGAAACCAATAGGAGTTGCCTCACCGAGTGAGCCCCCACCTAAAACCTTTGTTCCCAAGGCCCCATATCCTCAGAGGCTAGGTCAAATGAAAAATAATGTCCAGCTAGATAAAATCCTTGAAGTGTTCAAGCAAGTGAGAGTTAATATCCCACTGTTAGAAGCCATCCAACAGATCCTGACTTATACCAAAGTCCTTAAAGATTTATGCACATTCATGAGAGCAACCAATGTACCCAAAAAGGCCTTTTTAGCCCAGCAAGGCAGTTCCATCATTACCACTTCGACCCCAATCAAATACAAGGACCCTTGGTGTCCTACAATTTCTTGTCAAATAGGGGATCATCACATAGAACAGGCTTTGTTGGACTTTGGTGCGAGTGTCAATCTGCTCCCGTATTCAATATACAAGGAGTTAGGTTTGGGGGAGCTGAAACCGACAAAGGTGACCTTATAACTAGCTGATGCTTCAGTTAGGTACCCTAAAGGTGTTGTTGAGGATGTTTTGATCAAGGTAGGTGAGTTTGTTTTCCCGATGGACTTTGTAGTCCTTGATACCCGACCATCAATCGGAAATATCATGAAGATCCCGGTAATTTTAGGGAGACCATTCCTTGCCACTTCCAATGCCCTGATTAATTGTCGAAATGGTGTGATGCACCTATCGTTTGGGAATATGACAGTCCAAATAAACATTTTTAATGTTGGTAAGCAACCCAGAGATGAGTGTGATTATGAAGTTTGTGAGGTGAGTTACCTAGAGGAGTTTATTGAGAGTGTTGGATCACAATTAGTTTGTGAGGACCCACTAAAGGCTTGTCTTGCACATTTTGGAGGTAACATTGATGTTGAGAAAAAGCATTAAAGAAGTAAATGCGTTACTGGATTCTACCCCTGCTTTTGAGAGGAGTCAATGGCAACCCAAGCCAGAGATCTAGACCCCATTAGCTGCCCCACCTGTTCCCTCAATTGAAGAACCGCCCAAGCTCGACCTAAAACCACTACCTGACACCCTCAAGTATGTGTTTTTGGGCCCAGCCGAAACCCTCCCCGTCATTATAGCCTCGGACCTGGAAGAAGTCCAGGAACAACAATTGATTGAAATCCTGAAGGATCATAAAGAGGCTATAGGCTGGACAATTGCAGATATAAAAGGAATAAGCCCATCTGTGGTTCAACATCATATCCATTTGGAAGAAAATGCAAAAACTTCTAGAGAACCACAGAGGCATCTTAATCCATCAATGAAGGATGTCGTAAGAGTGGAGGTTCTAAAACTATTGGATTCAGGTATCATTTACCCTATTTCGGACAGCTCATGGGTGAGCCCAGTCCATGTTGTGCCAAAAAAGTCCGGGATAACTGTTGTAAAGAATGAGGGGAACGAGTTAGTGCCCACAAGGACCCAGACGAGCTGGAGAGTGTGCATTGATTATAGAAAGTTGAACTCGGCCACCCGTAAAGACCATTTTCCCCGCCCATTTATGGATCAGATGCTTGAGAGACTAGCCGGTCATGCCTTTTATTGTTTCCTTGATGGATACTCCGGCTATAATTAGATACCCATAGCACCCGAAGATTAGGACAAGACAACTTTTACATGTCCTTTCAGTACATTTGCCTACCAACGCATGCCTTTTGGGCTGTACAATGCACCTGCGACATTTCAAAGGTGTATGATGAGCATATTTTCATAATGGTCGAGTGATTCTTAGAGGTGTTTATGGACGATTTTTCGGTCCATGGGAGTAGTTTCCAAGAATGTTTGCATCACCTGAACCTTGTTTTAGTGAGATGTCAAGAGAAGAATCTTGTTTTGAATTGGGAGAAGTGTCATTTCATGGTGAAAAGAGGAATTGTCTTAGGCCATGTTATTTCTGAGAATGGCATTGAGGTTAACAAGGCCAAAATTGAACTCATTTCCAACCTGCCATCGCCAAAAACAATGAAGAATATCAGATCTTTCTTGGGCCATGCAGGTTTTTATAGACGGTTCATTAAGAATTTTAGCAAGATAGTTACACCCTTGTGCAATTTGCTATCTAAGGATATGCCTTTTGTCTTCAATGAACCCTGCCTACAAGCATTTGAACAATTGAAAAAGGAGTTAACCTCTACCCCGATAATAAAGCCACCTGATTGGACAATTCTCTTCGAACTCATGTGTGATGCTTCTGACCATGCTCTTAGGGCTGTGCTAGGACAGAGAGTGAACAAATCGCCCCATGTCATTTATTATGCCAGTAGGACCTTGAATGATGCTCAGTTGAATTACACAACCACAGAGAAAGAGTTGTTAGCTATCATCTTTGCCCTAGAGAAGTTTAGACCCTACCTGATTGGGTCTAAGGTCATAGTTTACACCGATCATTCGGCCCTTAGGTACCTGTTGATGAAAAAAGGTGTGAAAGCCCATCTAATTAAGTGGATTCTCTTGTTACAAGAATTTGACATTGAGATTCGGGACAAGAAAGGTTCTGAAAATGTTGTAGCTTACCATCTCTCCCGATTACCTACAGACCTCGAGCATGAAGTCATCTCATTGAGTGAGAGTTTCTCGAATGAACAGTTGCTGAGTGTCTCCCGTTTCCCTTGGTTTGCGGATATTGTTAACTACCTGGTCACTGGACAGATGCCAGATCACTGGTCCAAACAGGATAGGTCCAAGTTTTTGTCTGAGGTTAAGCATTTCTTCTTTGATGACCCATACCTGTTTAAGTATTTTCCAGACCAGATCATTAGGAGATGCATTTCAGAAGATGACTATTTAAGTTTGATATCCTTCTGCCATGACCACGCCTATTGTGGGCATTTTAGTTCTAGAAAGACCGCAACAAAGGTGTTGCAATGCGGATTTTACTGGCCCTCCCTTTTCAAGGATTGTCACACCTTTTGTTTGCACTCTGAATGTTGTCAGAAATTAGGCAGAATTACGTGGAGGAACATGATGCCTTTAAATCCGATGCTTAATGTGGAAATTTTTTATGTTTGGGGCATAGACTTCATGGGTCCATTTCCGAGTTCCTTCGGCAACTTATACATTTTTCTTGTTGTAGATTATATCTCCAAATGGATAGAGGCGATTCCAACCAGAACGAATGATCGTCACGTGGTTATCAAATTTATTAAAGAAAACATTTTTTCTAGAGTTGGTACCCCAGGGCGATTATCAGTGATGGTGGGAGTCATTTTTGTAATAGCACCTTCGAGAATTTGATGAAAAAATATTCTATCACTCATAAGGTTGCTACTCCATATCACCCACAAACTAGCGGACACGTGGAAGTGTCTAATAGGCAAATAAAGCAAATTTTGGAAGAGACAGTCAATCCTACCTGGAAAGATTGGTCTTTTAGATTGACAGACGCTTTATGGGCTTATTGGACTGCCTATAAGACCCCGATCGGCATGTCTCCATGTCGATTGGTCTTTGGGAAAGCATGTCACCTGCCTGTAGAATTGGAGCATAATGTTCACCGGGCCATCAAAATGTTCAATTTTGATTTAACTAAAGCCAGTAACCTACGCAAGTTGCATCTCAATGAGCTAGAGGAACTTAGAAATGACGCCTATGAGAATGCCAAGATTTATAAGGATCGGATGAAGAGAAACCACGATCAATCTATCTTGAGGAAATCCTTTGAACCGGGCATGAAAGTTCTTCTATATAATTCTCGCCTGCATCTTTTTCCAGGAAAACTGAGATCCCGCTGGACTGGACCCATCATTGTGCGCACTGTCTATTTTCATGGGGCAGTTGAGATTGAGAACCCCAAGAATGGGGATGTTTTCAAAGTCAATGGTCAGAGGTTGAAACCTTTTCTGGAGCTTAAGAACAATGATGTCGAAGAAACCCTTGTTCAGAACCCTGTGTATGTTGCATAAGTAATTTTCAGGGTCACGTCGGGCTGACAAAGTGAAACTTAGTGCTGGTTGGTAGGCAACCCAATATTCATTTTTTGCATCAACCCATGGTAAGGCGTTCCAATTTTTTATTTTCCTCCCTTGTCCATTTATCATTTCGCATTGCACATCATTGAGGACAATGTTTGATTTAGGTTTGGGGGTGTGGTACTACATTGCACACATGTATGTGCCTGTAAATATTTAGTAATTTTTTTTAATTTCTCCAAAAAAAAGAGAAAAAAAATCCCCATGGGATTTTAGCTTATTAATAAGTTTCGAAATCTTAGTTTACCATACTATCCAAATCCTAAAAAGAATGTCACAAAATCAAGTCTTGGAAAAATTCTTACACATTTAGCTACATGAGTGTAGTCTAAGTGAAGAGTTGGCACATTTGAGTGACCCTGACAAATCACTGGTGGAGGCTAAACCAATTGAGTGTAGAGCCTTTCTATTCCATCAGGGTAAGGACTCTTTTGCGCTAATTCCAAGTAGAATGAAGAGCTACTCAAACTCGTAGTTTTCGACACATTTCTTTTTATCTCATTAGTGCCTATTTCTTTCCAACCATTGAGGGTGTCATCAAATTTGCGAACTAACCTTGATTTGTAGCTTGTGAGCACCTTTCTAGACCTGGTAAAGTGATGATAGGCAATCTAAAATTAAAACCTCATGGCCATTAAAAACCTACCCATAAAAACATTTCCATAGTAACCCTTTTTGAGTCATTATCCTTTATACATTTTTCCTTAAAAATTCCCAAAGCCTCTCCACCCAAATAAAAAGCCTTCAACCGATTGTTTTTTAGACGTGGAAGGAAAAGATAAAGAAAGAAGGAAGTGTGCATTGTCGATACTTCACATGATCTATCCAAGGAAAAAGTCTTCTCGGAAAAAAAAGAGCATAGTTGAAAAAAAAAGAGAAGAAAAAAAAAAGAAAAAGTGAAGTCGAATAGAAGAAAATTCCTTCAAAGAAAACTCAAGATCTTACCTTCTCAGAAACCCTAAAACCTCATTTTCCATATTTTACCAAACCCTTTCCCCTAACCCCATTACAACCAATAAAAGACCTATTGGATTTCATGAAAAGTTAGGATGTTAAACAAGTGAGAAGTTGAGTGAGCATTTTCACCCTCAGTTAAATGGTTGTTCTTTCAATGAGATAAATTCTCCAAAAAGTCCTCATTTTCAGAAGACATGTGAATCCTTTTGCCTTGCCAATACTCACATATAGAGTGATAAGTCAGAAAATCTTCCCGATTTTATTTCTAAGAGTATGACTGTGAGGCTGAAGTCAAAACGAATGGATTTAGAGGGTGATCAAAGTTGTGTTTTCTCATAACCCAAAACCGCACAAGTGTTGGCTAAACTCACTCAAATACACTCCGGGACTTGAGCATCATTGAAAGATTTTTAGCAATTGGATAGTGTTCTAAAATTGATCTCATTTTTATTAACTTGCTAAAAACCAGAGGATATAAATAAAAAGAATTTCGTGGGAATTATTCGTTGAAAACCCTCACGAGGCAAAACTCGTCCACTAAGGGAAACTTAGGGGTTTAAATGGCTTGTGGCACGAGCTAAGTGCAACCGTGATTCCTGCGAAAGTGAGTTAGGATTTTTTTTATCGTTTTATGCATATAGGTTGTTTTCTTTTGCTCGGGACTAGCAAAATGTAGGTTTGGGGGTGTGACGAGTTCACAAAAGAGACATTTTCATAGCATTATTTTATGAGTTTTCAACGATAAAAGAACTTAAAACACTATTTTTAGTAGAAAAATAATAAATTTCCTCCCCATCATGCTTTGCTCATATCTTTCCATTATAGATGGCCATTTGTATGCATTTATATGAGTTCCAATGGCCACCATACAAAATATGTTAAAAAATACTCTCAATTATGTTAATTTCTCTTTGTAGGTGTTAATTGAAGATTAATTTGAAGATTAAAGTTGAGATTCAAGAGTTAAAGAGAGTAAGGATAAGTTTGGAAGACAATTGGATGAAAAAATGACAAAGATAGGCCAACAATAAGAAGAAAAATGAAAGACCTGGGTTGGTATTTTCACCATATCTTTTTACTCGGGTGTCCGATTGAGGTGATCTCAGAAGCATTGGAAAGCTTGTTCTAAAATCTACAAATCATATTTCAAAACATTTTTTCCAATTCGGACGTTTCGGGGGTCAAAATCGCACATCAATCTGGGGACTATTTTCTAACATGGGAATCACATCCATATGTTTATATTTTCATTCTTGTGAAGTCCCACATTGGAAAGAAACCAAAAAGAGCAAGGAAAATGTCTCTATATAAGGAAGGGAGTTCTAGGCATTAAAAAAACAAGCAAGGAGTGCCTCTTCCTCTTTACTTAAGCTATTCATGTAATTGAGCGCAATTGTAGAGAGAAAGTGAGGAAAGCTTTGTAAAATTTGAAGATTTATAATGAAAGCTTTGTCTTCTTCAATGGGTGGCTAATCACTTTGATTGGGCCTTCTAGATGAAGCTAAGTTAATACTATTCCCTTTGTTTATGCTCTTAATTCCCTTTGTTTATGTGCTTAACATGCTAGAATAGATTTTTCTTCATTACAATGTGCTACCTTCCATGCTTATTTTATTTCTTAGCATTCTTTTTATTATCTATGCTTAGGTTTGATAAATCATGCTTAGGAGTTAATATCTTTTGATGGTTTATGCTTACTTTTGATAGATAGTCATTAGGAATCTTTTCTTTTATGAAGGGAAGAAAATCTTAACTATTAGATTGTTAATTTCTATCTTAGAGCTTTAAAGTTATATTTTCCAAATCCAAGCATTGATTTGTCATTAGATTTGAGTATTTGTTTGGGAAAATAGAAGAGCATTAGCATTGGATTAGTGTCACTTTGCTTGATTGTATTCACATTCCCACACACTTATTCTCTTTTTTTTTAAATTCTAACACTCCATTTCTCTATCCACACCATCATATCCATTAGCTTATTTGTTCATACATTCTATGTGTTTGTTTTTATTCCTCCTTTGATTTTACACTTTTAGCACATTTCTTTTTATCTCCATCCACTCATTTTCTATCTTGTTCTCCTTATGAGTTAGTTTTCATAGATGCTTTTAGTTTATTTCTATCTTGATCTTTCACTTATTTTCACACACTTACTCATTTGATCTATCTAACATTGTTCATTTGTTCTTAACCTTGTTATTTTTCTTTTGTCATTAACTTTGTTACTAACTTGTTACTAACCTTGTTCTTCTTTGAGTTCTTCTATTTCTACTTACATCTCTTTGTTATCTAGTTTCTTGTTTTCTTTTAGTTTGTATTTTTTTTATTATTGTATTATTTTCCTTGTTATTATCTTGTTTCTTGTTTCTTGTTTTTGTTATGTCCATTTGCATTTGTTAGCTATATTTGAGTTGATACTCCTTTTCATTAATCAGTTTTATTTCTCTTGTAACGATCCTCGTGGGAACGATATTCGGACTTTCATGGTCTATATTACTTGAGACAACCGTATACTTACGGGAAATCGCAAGCACGTAACTCTTCTGTTGCTTTGTCAGCTCCCAAACATGTTTATCTGGATTTGTTGGTATGTACCGAAGGCAACCGGACTCCTGCATATCGCAATAATAAGAAAATGCTTGTTAGAATGTATAATTCAAAAGAAGGATAAAGACTGTATTAATAGCATAAGCATGATATCAGTAGATGTGACTACAGGAAGTAACTATGCTGTATGGAGTTGAGTTTTATAATGTAACTTGTAGGATTCTTGTCAATTCCAAAGATCCATTAATGAGTTTCTAAAATCATCTATATAACCTGTAATTGAACGAGCGTAGACAATGAACATATAAAATATCAGACAACAAAGTAATGAATATGTAAGAGCATAAATCAATCTCATCCAACTTTCGTCATTTTAACCTTTAAAAGATAGTGATCAACCCACATAAAGACATTAGCCATCCATCTATATAAGATGACTATGGGCACTCAATAACGGAGTTGTTAAATAATCAATTCACATAAGTTGGATATGCATCACAAACAACCAATCTTATCAATGACTCATAGTATGGACTTCATTCACCGTGTTCCAACCATATCAATATATGACTTAGTGCCATCAGGTTACTTTGAATTTGATTTTCATGATTTAACTATGTGCCAACCATAGCAATTCCCCGAGTTTTCCCATATTCCATTCATTTCCTGATAATATTCCTGTTAAAGAACATAAAGAATGAAACTCTCCACTATAAGCCTTTTGAAAGCTCACTTATACAAAACTGCATGAACATTGAATGCATATATAACCATGAGCACATGTAGTCATGCATTGAGAAATGGCAATCAGTTTGCAACTTTTGTATTCAAAGATATGACCAGCATAGATTGGTATGAGCCATGAAGTATCCTTCGGGACAAAGATTACCTCTCCTTGGTGGATACCCTCCGATATATGATACCGTGGGTTGTAAAGGAGAGTTGTTGGAGCTTTGGTTGCTTGTTCTTCATTCGTCTACAAAGTGAAAAATACAGTTAGAATACAGGCAACATGTTTCATCGCTCATTATTGTATATAAGCAATCCTCCTTTTGGCACATTTTCCTTTTATATCATCACAGTGTTTATTTCATTCCACCGTTGTGCTTAACAATAAACACCTAAAACTTATGTATGATGCCGCATGAGTGATAGGAATAAAGACAGATTAAAACACAAACCTTCGGTTCTCAATTATAAAGGATGTGATCCAACAAAAGCAGTTCACCACATATGCAAGATGTTTTTGCATGTGTTGGTACAAAAAGTGGGAAACTTTGTGGATCGCAACGTAATAAATTGGCCACCATAAACTGCAATGGTTGTTCAAAATTCCAATCATGGAAATTATCTTATCTATAGTTAACCATTTAGCTAAGAATGCTGAGATAACTTCTAATACCTCATTTTCTCTATAGGCCAAAGTTCACAGTAAAACCATATATATAGGTGTTGCTTAGGGGGGAAATGATTAACAAAAAAACTTTAAAAAAGGTTATACTTTGAAAAGTTCACCTATTCCAAAGCCTAGTGTAATAGGAGCATGACTTTAGTAGGGCACTTCTAATTCATTGTCAGTAAGAAAGGTTGCGTAGAATACTTTGGCCATTTTATGGATGTGATTTAAGACAAAAAAACCCAGACAGTTAAACCAATGAGAATTTTACTTGCCTATCTCACACCCTTATTTTCATTTGATCTGCACTCGTCTTCACCAGTGGCTGATTTCATAATTTTTTTATGCCTTTGGTGATTTACTTTTTATTGATTATGTTGTACATAAACTAGTACCAAACATCAAATTTTCAGTGTATCAAATCCAATTCAAACAAGTGCAAAAGAGGCAAATCCGATACAAGTATTACAATCCAAATGGGCCACTCTAAATCTCATAGAACTTGTCGCGACCCCGGAACGGAACCCCAGGCCCGCGACGAGTGTTGTGTCGATTGCATTGGAGATATACTTTCCCACAGGTTCCCACGGTGAGGATTCCCAAAGACACGCGGAATCTGACTCACACGATCAAGTTTGCAGAAGCGTGTAGCAAATCACATCAAGGTAAGCACCAATAAATCTTTAAGTGCTATGACGAAATAATAACAAGACATAGTATCCAAAGAAAGAAGTTAACATGGCATTCCCATTATGAGACTAACACAAAAGTAAGTTAAGTTTTAGTTACATCCCATAAGAGGCCAATACAATGCTCAAAATAATAAAGGAAACCCCAAGACAAATGACGAACTCAAGAAACCCGCCCGACGTCTAAATGACATCGTCGGGCTGCCACTCTCTCACTGGGGGTGGCTCAAGAGCCTCCTCAAAGGCAGCGTCTCTTGCACCTGGGCACCAACAAACATGGGTCAAACACAACGGTTTGGCAGTAATCAATTTAGGTGCAAGCATGAAACAATAAACGTTTTAGAAAACATGTAAGCAAATCTTTAATTTGAAATACTACAATAGCTGAGATACATCTTTGAGAATACATAATAAAGTTGGGATACTAAAACAAACTAGCATGAATACATATAATATCATGAATAGTTACAATCCACAAAGAGCCCATCCTTTCTCTATCATATATATAATGAAAAGAGCAAGCACGCACGACAAGCACGATATACATAATATAATCATGACACGATTCCCACATATACGGGGATTTCCGGCCGCGGAACCGGACACGCACGATGTGTAATAAATACACGACCCAAACCCTAAAATGGTCAAACAATGAAATAGAAAGGGAAACCTTACAATAATGAAAATGAGACCTTTTCAAGATCAAAGAAGCACAAATCTTAGAGATGGGGAAGGTTGCTTACTTGTAGGTTCTCCAAATGGGCAAGGTGAGCTCAAAGGAAGTCTCAAAGTTGATAGGTTTCTCAACAAATGGTATCAAAAGATAGCCTTCAAGATGAGGAAGAGAATGATGACCTCCATTTTGATGTTGGTGCAAGATTAGTAGGAGATTGAGATGGAGAGAGCAAGAAGAAGAAGAGAAAGGTTGCAAGAAACCCTAGGCTGCCTTTTGTGCTGGAAAAAAAAGGAATGAGGAAGATGGGTTCTCCTTATATAAGCAAGTGGGAATGGGTCCCACTACTTAAGACACTCTTTGGGCTGAAATCATGTCTTTCGGGATCCCGGATGAATTCGACGAAGAAGGAAGAAATGATCGTCGAAATATCTAGTTTCCAAAAAGTATATGTTTCGCGGGTTTCGGGGATATCAAATTTTGGGTACAGATTTAGTGCACAATGACTGTTTTGCCCTCAAGGCTATGAAATCGGGTTTCGGGATCTCGAACGGGGACGGGATCAACATGAAAGTTCTAGGGGTTAACAATACAATTAAAACGGGATCAAAATAATGAATGCAAAAATCTTCGATAAATCCTAAAGCGCATGCAAGGTCATAAAGAAGGAACCCCTAAAGGGCCCCTTTAATCACAAAGCAATCAAAATTCCCCAAAACTATATCAAAAGCTATTCCAAGCCCAACCTAACCAAAATCCACTAAACACGCTTAGAACTAAAACACAACTTAATCAACACTAATCGGGTTCTTTCGGGTTGGGGTCTTACATCCTCCACCCCTTAGGGCATTTGGTCCTCCAAATGAAATATAAAACTCACCTCAGGTAGTAGATATGGATACTTCTTCTATACTTGGTCTCGTAATTCCCATGTTGGCTCTTCCGGTCCATGATTCTCCCATAGAACTTTTACCCACTGAATAATCTGTGTCCCCAACTCTTGTTCTTTCGTATCAGTGATCTAAACGGGTTGCTCAACATAGGTAGCATCCTCTCTGATCTCCAATGGCTCGTGCCGGAGTACATGTGAAGGATCGGGGACATACTTCTTCGACATAGACACATGGAAGACATTGTGTACGCCGGATAGCTCAGGTGGTAAGGCTAACCTATAAGCCACATTACCAATCTTGCTCACAATGTCATATGGTCTAATGTATCTCCATGATAACTTGCCCTTCTGTCCAAATCTAAAAGTTCCTATTGTAGGTGACACCTTCAGGAAAACCTTGTCTCCTTCTTTGAACTGTAAATCCCTTCTATGAGAATCTGCATAGCTTTTCTGTCTACTCCGGGTTACTTTTAGACGTTCTTGGATCAACTTCACTTTGTCACTGGTTTCACTCACTATGGTCGGTCCATGGAAACTGTGAATTTCGACCTCTTCCCAACACACGAGTGTCCTACACCTTCTGCCATACAAAGCCTCAAAAGGCGCCATCCCAATGCTCGAGTGGTAACTATTGTTGTAAGCAAACTCACACAACGGTAGAGTCTCGTCCCATTGAGTCTTGAAATCTAACACACAAGCACGGAGCATATCCTCAAGAGTTTGAATTGTTCTCTCTGATTGACCATCTGTCTGCGGGTGATAAGCCGTGCTAAACTGTAGTTTCGTACCCATAGACTCATGCAATGTCTTCCAGAACCTCGAGACAAATCTGTTGTCTCTGTCAGATGTGACTAAAACTGGCTGCCCATGTCGACTGACGATCTCATTGACAAATAACTCTGCCAAAGGTAGCATGTGCATCTTCTTCCCTGTCCTCATAGGAATGAAATGAGCTGACTTGGTGAGTCGGTCCACAATGACCCATATCGCATCGTTGCCTCTACTAGTCCTCGGTAGTCCCGAAATAAAGTCCATGGTAATGTGCTCCCATTTCCATTTCAGGATCTCTAATGGTTGTAACAATTCTGGAGGCCTCTGATGTTCTGCCTTTATCAACTGACAAGTCATACAACGGGAGACAAACACTGCAATCTCTCTCTTCATGTTATTCCACCAAAATTTGCCTTTCAAATTATGATACATCTTCGTGCTGCCTGGATGCATAGAGTACTTCATACTATGAGCTTCGGTCATCATATCATTCCTCAAATCTTCAATATTTGGTACACATAGATGGTCGCGGTAGTACAAAACTCCATCAACAATACGAAAGTCAGGACATTCTGCTATGTGCTCTGATATGAAATCTTGGCCAACTCTGGATCTTGCAACTGACTATCCTTGATCTTCTGAATAAAAGAAGGCTCTGACACTGTCATGTTAGCTAACAAAACACCCTTCCTTAGTGATTGCAGGTCTATACTCAATTCTTCAAATTGTTCAAAGATACAAGTGCCACTTAGATTTGCCAAGCCTACTGATTTTCTGCTCAAGGCATCGGCAACTACATTTGCTTTCCCCAGGTGATACTTGATTGGAAAATCATAGTCCTTGATATATTCCATCCATCTTCTCTGCCTCATGTTCAATTCCTTATGAGAAAATAAATATTGTAAGCTGCGGTGGTCGGAGTGGACTTCGAACTTCTCTCCATAGAGGTAATGTCTCCACATTTTCAATGTGAAAACAACTGCTGCTAACTCAAGATCATGGATGGCATAGTTCTTCTCGTGATCTTTCAACTATCGGGATCCATATGCAATCACTTTTCCTTCTTGCATCAACACACAACCAAGTCCAACATTCGAAGCATCGGTAAAAATGGTAAAACCGCCGCTTCCGGATGGTAAAGTAAGGACTGGTGATGTTGTCAATCTCTTCTTTAGCTCTTGAAAACTATCTTCACACTGCTTTGTCCACACATATGGCACATCTTCCTTGTCAACTTCGTCAAAGGTGACGCAATCGACGAGAATCCCTACACAAACCTCCTGTATTAACCTGCTAAACCCAGAAAACTTCTGATTTCTGACGCATTCTTCGGTCTTTCCCAACTCATAACTGCTTCAATCTTGGACGGATCTACTGACAATCCTTCTTTGGAGATGATGTACCCCAAAAATGCTACTTGCTCCAACCAAAATTCACACTTGTTGAGCTTCGCATACAGCTGATTCTCTCTCAAAAGTTGCAGTGCTATCCTCAAGTGCTCTTCATGCTCTTCTTTGGTCTTGGAGTACACCAAAATGTCATCTATAAATACTACAACAAACTGATCCAGATACTCTGCAAATATCTTGTTCATCAACGCCATGAACACAGCCGGTGCATTAGTTAACCCAAATGGCATCACTAGGAACTCATAGTGGCCATATCTTGTCCAGAAAGCTGTTTTCAACACATCTGATTCTTTGACTCTTAGTTGATGGTAACCGGATCTCAAATCAATCTTCGAAAAGTATGATGCACCTTGCAATTGATCAAACAATTAATCTATTCTTGGTAATGGATACTTGTTCTTGATGGTCACTTGATTCAATCTTCTGTAATCTATACATATTCTCATCGAACCATCCGTCTTCTTGACAAACAAGACTGGAGCTCCCCATGGTGAAATACTCGGTCTCACAAAACCTTTGTCTAACAATTCTTACAACTGAGTCTTCAATTCTCCCAATTCTGCCGGAGCCATTCTATATGGTGCAATAGATATCGGAGCGGTCCCTAGTAACAACTCAATAGTGAAATCAATCTCTCTGATGGGTGGTTAACCTGGGATCTCCTCCGGAAAAACATCCTGGATTTCCTAAACAATTGGGATCTCCTCTACCCCTTGGGACGGTTTATCCTCCGTGATAAATGCCAAATATACTTCACAACCACTTCTCAAAAGTCTATCAGCCTTCAATGGTGAGACCAACCCTGTACGAGGACTCCTCCTCTCTCCCTGAAACAACACCCCTGCTGGTATCTCATCTAACTTGAAAGTCAGAGTCTTATGGAAACAATCTGTAAGACCCCGACCCGAGTGAACCCAATTAGTGCTAATTAAGTTGTGTGTTAGTGCTAAGCTTGATTAGTGATTTTGGCTGAGTTGAGTTTGGAATAGCTTTTGTACTAGTTTTGGGGAATTTTGATTGCTTTGGGTTAGTAGGGCCCTTTGGGGGTTCCTTCTCATGACATCGCATATGTTTGAGGATTTATCGGAGGTTTTTGCATTCATGATTTTAATCTCATTTTATTCGTATTGATAAGCTCTACAACTTTCATGTTGATCCCGTCCCCGTTCGAGATCCCGAAACTCGATTTCATAGCCTTGAGGGCAAAATAGTCATTGTGCACAAAACCTGTACCCAAAACTTGATATTCCTGAAACTCGCGAAACATAGACTTTTTGGAAACTAGATATTTCGACGATCATTTCTTCCTTCTTCGTCGAATTCATCCGAGGTCCCGAAAGAAATGATTTCAACCCAATTAGATTCTAGTGGTGGAGCCCACTCCCCACTTGTTTATAAGGAAACCTTTCCCTTCCATTCCCTTTTTCCAGCACAAAAAGAACCTAGGGTTTGCTTTTGGCAACTTTTCTTCTTCCTCTTGCTCTCTCCACCTCCAATCCACACCAAGCTTGCATCAATCAAGAAATGGGAGTTATCATTCTCCTCCCCACCTTGCAAGCTTCCTTTTGACACCATTTGTAGAAGAATCCACCAACTTTGAGATCTTCATTGAACTAAACCTTGCCATTTGTAGAACCTACAAGTAAGTAATCCTTCCTTTCTTCTAGATTTGCATTCTTCTAGCCTTAGAGAAGCTTCATTTCCATTATTGTGAGGTTTCCCTTCTTATTTCATTGTTTGACTCTTTTAGGGTTTGTTTTTGGGGATTTTTGTCATAGCTTGGATCTTTGGCTTGGAAGAGTATTAGAGCTTGTTTTCCTTGATTAGAGACACAAGGCAAGTGGATTACTTGATTTTTATGAGCTTTCAATGGTTTCCATGATGAATGCGGTTGACTTGTCATTTCACTCATATTTATTGGCTTGCATTTACTTTTGAAATAAATGCTTGATTGAACCTTGGCTAAGTCATTTAATGCTTTGTAAACATATGGGTTTGGTATTTATTGTCTTTTTGGATGTATCCTAAATGGATGGTTGTGAAATGGTTTCTTTCTTCTTCCTTGAATTGGATTTGATGTTGAAGAATGAGGTGATGGATGAACCTATATTGGAGTTTTGGGAGAAGTATAAATAGATGCATTGGAGGAGCTCCTAGCTCAGTTTTATTGCAGGGACCAAGTGGAAGTGGGGAGAATGGTTTTGAGGAGGAGAAAGGGTTTAAATCTAAACACAGTGGGTGATTCCCGCACCTGGCGGTCAGCCTGCGGCTAGCCGCCTGGTGACTGGCGGCTAACCGACAGCTAGCCGAAATGTCACGGTTGCTTTTCCAGAGAGCACACTTCTCCACCTGAAAACTCAGTCGGCTCCACGGTTAGCCAGCGGCTAACCGCCGAACCCATTGGCGGCTAACCGCCAGCTAACCGCACCTTGGCGGTTAGCTTTCCAGTAAGCTGCACTTTTGCAGCCCAGCCGCGGTCAGCCAGCGGCTAGCCGCCCATCCCAGCGGCGGCTAACCGCCAGCTGACCGAAATTTCCCAGGTTTCGGAGAGCTCCTCGCTCGAGCGAACTCTCCGGTTTGCTCGAGCGCTGAGCTTTGTCAGTCGAAGGAGTTTCACTAGGCATTGCATGAGGCCATCCGAGAAAGAAACCATATCACAAGGATGTCATTCGAAGATTTGAAAATTCAAAGTGTATAAGGAGCCCGGAATGTCCCCAAACTCAAGAGTACCAAATTATTATTAGATTGACATACGGGATCCCTATTCATTTCAAATAAATCTTGAACCAATGCTTTACCCGAAATTTCGATTGTTTATGTTACTTTATCGATCCCGAGATTTATACTACATGCCTTGTTTTCCTGAAAGTATTGAATTACACTTGAAATAGTTACTTGTCTTGAAGTGCATTGCACCACATGATATGATAGTGTGCCCTTGAGCACCCCCGTCTTGCCCGTTTGTTTATGTATTTGTACTTGATTTACTGCATATGTCTCGATTGTATTTGACCTATGAGTCGGCACCACTAAGCTTGGATAACCCCGTTGGTCTGATCCACCGACTTGGAGATCCCCCTCTTGTCCCGCCAGCTGCAGTTTGGATCCCGCTACCCGATTATTACCATGGTCTTGTCCCGATGCCGCAGATTGCTACTGTGGTCCCCCGATGCCCGGCTCGCTACCGTGGTCATGTATAGTATTGTATATGTATATGTATTTATATGAGATCCACTGTTTCTCCTCACCTAGAGTGACTGAGATCAGTGCCTAGTATTGGTCTATCACCTTAGTGATAGAGGACTTAGCTTCGTGTGGTTGCCATCTTGATTGTTTCTCGTTTCCTTGGTCACCTTACATGTTTTACATTGCATACGTGTATTTGGAATAAATGTTTTATCTTGTTTAGAGAAATTGATATTTAAACAGGTTTACATGTTTTGAAGGTAAATTCATTTATTTTCATATTGTTATTGTGTTTTCCTCCATTTACCAAACCGTTGTGTTTGACCTACTCTTTTGTACTCAGGTCCCGTGGTTGGTTACCCCGAGGAGGCGGTCGTAGAACCGCAACAGTTAGTTGAGTGGCGTGCTGATGACGTCATGTAGACATTTGGTGGCTATGAGAGACTTAATATTTTGGGAGAACTATTTAACCATTCTATTGGGTTATTGTTTTGTTATATTGGCCTTGTGGGCCTCTATTTTTGGGGAATTGTAATTAAATGTTATTTGTATAAACTTCAACTTACTTTAGGTAACATGCTATAGATCATTGCTCATTCTGATACAGTACTTTAGACTTGTGTTATTGTCTTGATGACCAAGGATGGTTTGACTATTTGATTTGCTACACGCTTCCGCACTTAAAAAGAAATGTTCATTGATGGTTGTGATATCCTCACCGCGGACACCTGTGGGAAATTAAATAAACGTATGTTGTTATTAAACAAATGCATGTGGTTATCTATTCACCATCATTTCAGATGTATAAATGTCCCGATCCCAGATCCGTCCTTCGGGTCTCCGGTCCGGGGTCGCGACACAATCCATTGTGGCATGGTATCCTGCCAGCCAATCCATCCCTAGGATGACATCAAAATCAAACATCTCTAATAGAATGAGATCTGCGGTTAAAACCACTTCTCCTATCTGAACTGTGCAACTAGGGTAATATGTTCTACAGATAACTTGTTTGCCTACTGGGGTTGCCACAGTCAAAATGAACTCAAGTTCTCTAGCATGCATATCAATCAACTTAGAAAATTCATGGGATAAGAATGAATGTGTAGAGCCAGGGTCAAATAAAATCCTAGCTTTTATCCCACAAACAAGAAGTGTACCTTCCACTACATTTCTCGCTACCTTTACATCAGCTCTATTGACCGCATAGATTTTCCCTCGATGTTGTGGCCTATTTGGAGCTTGTTGTGGCTTGCCTTATTGTGCATTCCTATGTTGCTGCGGTGCATGCTGATTTTGGTTCTGTCCCTGTTGACGAGCCTGTTGTTGTTGCTGATGTGGTCTATGCTGCTGCTGTTGTGGTGCTTGTTGCTGGAGTGGCCTTGCCAGATTCTGGACAATGATTGCATTCTGTGGTGGTGCTGGACGTTGTGCCCCTTGTTGCTGTTGCTGATTCTGTCTATTTTTCCTTGGACAGTCTCTCATCTGATGGGTGATTGAACCACATCTGAAGCATGCTCCTGTCAGTGTACGGCACTGGGCACTCTCATGGTCCTTCCCACAGTGGGCACACACCAATGGATTCAGAGTATTCGGTTCCGCCCTCTGTTTCTTGTTCTGATGATTCCTGTGCTGGTAGTTCTGCTGATGAGCTTGTCCCTTGCCTTGGACTCTAAGGATCTTATTGTGAAAGTTCTCAAACTTATAGGCCCTCTTGACAGCTTCATCGAAAGTTGCAGGAGGCACTACTCTGGTAGCATCTCTCTCAATGAAAGGGTTAAGTCCCTCTAGGAACTTGGCAATCTTCTTCTCAACTGTATCCACTAACTCTGGAGCATATCTGGATAGCCTCTCAAACTTGGTGAGGTACTCTAGGACTGTCATACTCCCTTGCACAAGCTGCTGAAATTCTATTGCCTTCTGTCTCTTGATGTGGGCGGGTACATATTTATCATGGAACTGCCTCTTGAAGTTTGCCCAAACCTCTGCATCAGTCATAGTCCTGTATTCCTCCCCAACGTCTTCCACCATCTGTCCGTCGTAAAGAGAGATGATGCTAGTTTCACTCTATCTCCTCCGGTGCACTGGACGATCTCAAATATGTTCTCGGTATGCTCTAGCCAATCATCTGCAGCTAATGAATCCTCTATTCCAAGAAACTCTTTCGGAGCCCTCTTCCAAAACTGCTCAAACAAAGCGTTCGGGTCGTGTTGCCTCTGATTGGTGATAATAGCGGGTTGAGGTTGCACCAGTCCGGGCCTTCTCTGTAATACCTCTAACAACCGCCTCTGCATTTCTACCGATTCTCTTGCATGATCTTCCTCTCTCTTAAGCATTTGCTCTTGCAATCTAGCTTGATTCTCATTGGCCTGACGCTGTTGGTCAAGCATTGCCTGCATCATTTGTTGGAATTGATTTGGCGTGTTGTTATCAACCCTATCCTCTTCAATTGGCCCTGTGTGATCACTATTACTTCCAGAGGGGTTGCCATTTACCGGTCTCTTACGAGGTGGCATGATGCTGCAAAACAAGTTGTTAGCACATAATAATCAAATAAAGGGTCACATTGCTCACACGATACTAGCTAACGAAGAGTCTAACGAATCCTCGCCACGTCCTTAGGATTTCTAGTTTCTTTTAATTGCTTGAAACACGTCTCGCTCTAATACCAGTCTGTCGCGACCCCGGACCGGGCCCACGGGACTAATCCGGGATTGAGACACTAATGATGATGATGTGGTGAGTAAATGGTTAATGATGTACCACATCGGTTTAATGCTATACATTTATTTAATTTCCCACAGGTGTCCGCGGTGAGGATATCACAATCATATACGAACATTTTTATTAAGTGCGGAAGCTTGTAGCAAATCAAATATTCAATCCATCTCTAATCATAAAGATAATAACACAAGTATAGTACTGTATCAGCATGAGCAATGATCATTAGCATGTTACCCAAAGGTAAGTTAGCGTTTATACAAAGATCATTTAATTACATTTCCCAAAAGTCAAGGCTAACAAAGGCCAATAAAAACAAAACACCAATCCCCAAAAGAATGGTTAAAAGTTCTCCCAAAACGTTATCTCTCTCTAGCAATCCAATGTCTAAATGACATCATCAGCACCCCACTCAACTAACTGCTGTGGTTCTCCGACCGCCTCCTCGTGCTCCTCGGGATAACCGACAACAGGACCTGCGTACCAAAGAGTGGGTCAAACACAATGGCTTGGCAAATGGGCAAAATACAATGACAATACGATAATAAATGAATTTACCTTCAAAAGCATTTAAACCTGTTTAAATAACAATTTCTATAAACGAGATAAAACATTTATTCAAATACAAGTAGGCATTGTAAAACATGTAAGGTAACCAAGGAAACGGGAAACAAGCAAGATGGCAACCACACGAAGCTAAGTCCTCTATCACTAAAGTGATAGAGAAATAACTTGGCACTGATCTCAGTCACTCGAGGTGAGGAGAAACAGTGGATCTTATAAATACACATACATATACTATACATGACCACGGTAGCGAGCCGGGCATCGGGAACCACAGTAGCAATCTGCGGCGTCGGGACAAGACCACGGTGATAACCAGGTAACGGGATCCAAATAGCATCTGGCGGGAAAAGAGGGGGATCTCCAAGTCGGTGGATCAGACCAACAGGGTTATCCAAGCTTAGTGGTGCCGACTAATAGGTCAAATAACAAATTGAGACGTGTGCAAGTAAATCAAGTACAAATAAACAAACGGGCAGGACGTGGGTGCTCAAGGGCACACTGTCGTTTCATGTGGTGCAATGCACTTCAAGACAAGTAACCATTGTAAGTGTACTTCAATGCTTTCGGGAAAACAAGGCATGTAGTATAAATCTCGGGATCGATAAAGTACCATAAACAATTGAAATTTCGGGTAAAGTATCGGGTTCAAGATTTATTTGAAGTGAATAGGGATCCCGTATGTCGATGTAATAATAATTTGGTACTCTTTGAGTTTGGGGACATTCCGGGCTCCTTATATACTTTGAATTTTCAAAACTTTGAATGACATCTTCGTGATATGGTTTCTTTCTCAAATGGCCTCATACATTGCTCAGTAAATCTCCTTGATATAAAGGGGTTCTGAATGAATAGTCCCAAAACGTCTAAATAGTTCCTCATTATCCCAAACATAGCCTTTAACCAACAAAGCTCATCGCTCTCTGGAATGGTTGTCTGGTTCATTTCGGTTACCTAGCGGTCAGGTGGCGGTTAGCCGCCGACTGACCGCGCGGCTGACTGCGGTTGGTATGAAAGAAAAACAGGTTACGGGAAATCTAACCGCAATGGTTCGGTTAGCTGGCGGTTAGCCGCCGCTGGGTTAGGTGGTTAGCCGCTTGCTAACCGTGAGGCTGACCGTGCCTTCAGGTGGAAAATGTTGCTCTCTGGAGAAGTGACCGAAATGGATCGGTTGGCTGGCGGTTAGCCGCTTGCTAACCGTGAGGCCGACCGTGTTTTCAGGAGGAAAATGTTGTTCTCTAGAAAAGTAACCGCGACTGTTCGGCTAGCTAGCGGTTAGCCGACAGGTGACCGCTGGCTGACCGCCAGGTGCTGGAAACACCCACTTTGTTCAGATTTGAGCCATTTTTCCTCAAAACCACTCTCCTCACTTCCATTTAATCCCTGCAATAAAACTGAGCTAAGAGCTCCTCCAATGCATATATTTACACTTCTCCAAAAACCCCAATATGTGTTCATTCCATCACCTCCTTCTTAACCACAACAACCACAAAAGGAAAGAGAAAACCAAATCACAAACATTCATTTAAGTTATATCCAAAAGACAACAAGTACCACCCCAATAGGTTTCCAAAAACAATAAATGACTTAGCAAGGTTCATTCAAAGCATTTATTTCAAAATCATTGCAAGCTAATAAATATGAATGGAAATGACAAATCAACCACATTCCTCATGAAAACCATTGAAAGCTCATAATATTAACTCATCCACTTGCCTTGGGTCTTCTAATCAAGGAAATCAAACTCTTATACTCTTCCAAGCCAAAGATCCAAGCTATGAACAAAATCCCCAAAAACAAACCCTAAAATGGTCAAACAATGAAATAGAAAGGGAAACCTTACAATAATGAAAATGGGACCTCTTCAAGATCAAAGAAGCACAAATCTAAGAGATGGGGAAGGTTGCTTACTTGTAGGTTCTCCAAATGGGCAAGGTGAGCACAAAGGAAGTCTCAAAGTTGATAGGTTTCTCAACAAATGGTATCAAAAGATAGCCTTCAAGATGAGGAAGAGAATGCTGACCTCCATTTTGATGTTGGTGCAAGATTAGTAGGAGATTGAGATTGAGAGAGCAAGAAAAAGAAGAGAAAGGTTGCAAGAAACCCTAGGTTGCCTTTTGTGCTGGAAAAAAAAAACAATGAGGAAGATGGGTTCTCCATATATAAGCAAATGAGAATGGGTCCTACTACTTAAGACATTCTTTGGGCTGAAATCATGTCTTTCAGGATCTCGGATGAATTCGACGAAGAAGGAAGAAATGATCGCCGAAATATCTAGTTTCCAAAAAGTATATGTTTTGCGGGTTTCGGGGATGTCAAGTTTTGGGTACAGATTTAGTGCACAATGACTGTTTTGCCCTCAAGGCTATGAAATTGGGTTTCGGGATCTCGAACGGGGACGGGATCAACATGAAAGTTGTAGGGGTTAACAATACAATTAAAAAGGGATCAAAACAATGAATGTAAAAATCTCCGATAAATCCTCAAGCGCATGCAAGGTCATAAAGAAGGAACCCCCAAAGGGCCCCTTTAATCACAAAGCAATCAAAATTCCCCAAAACTATATCAAAAGCTATTCCAAGCCCAACCTAACCAAAATCCACTAAACACGCTTAGAAC
Organism: Cinnamomum chago; assembly: GCA_038049695.1. Taxonomy (NCBI): domain Eukaryota; kingdom Viridiplantae; phylum Streptophyta; class Magnoliopsida; order Laurales; family Lauraceae; genus Cinnamomum; species Cinnamomum chago. The sequence continues at coordinate 37,471,690 of CP142456.1, forward strand.
TAAAACACAACTTAATCAACACTAGACGGGTTCACTTGGGTCGGGGTCTTACAGCGGGTGCAACATATCAGAGGGCTATGATGAGGATATTCCAAGATATGCAGCATAAGACGGTCAATTGTTACGTTGATGACCTCGCCGTCAAAAGCAGAAGAAAAGAAGACCATTTCAATGATCTTCGAGAAGTCTTCCACCAACTTTGCAAACACAAGCTATGGATGAATCCACTAAAGTGCTTCTTCGGTGTCTCATCGGGTAAGTTTCTCGGATTCATAGTTCGGAAAGGCGGAATAGAACTTGACCCCACCAAAGTCAAGGCTATCCTAGAAATGCCATATCCAAAAACCCTAAGAGAACTAAAAGGGCTTCAAGGAAGGTTGGCATACATTCGACGGTTCATTTCCAATCTGTCTGGGAAGTGTCGTCCATTCTCTCGCCTAATGAAGAAAGGTGTGGACTTTATTTGGGATGCTGAATGTGAAGCCGCATTTCAAGACATCAAGACATACCTGACCAAACCTCCAGTGTTGGCTGCCCCCACAACTGGGAAACCATTCATCTTGTACACAAGAGCTCTCGATTACTCTTTGGGCGCTCTACTAGCACAAGAAAACGACGAGGGAAAAGAAGCTGCTCTATATTACCTCAGCCGCATGTTTGTGGGTGCAGAACATCGTTACTCTCCAGTCGAAAAGGAATGCCTTACAGTGATGTTCTCCATACAAAAGTTGTGTCACTATTTGCTGTCCAACACAGTATACCTGATTTCAAGGATCAATCTCTTAAAGGTCCTTGTCAGAAAAGCAGGTTCTCTCAATGCCCGATTGGAAAAATGGTTCATCCTTCTGTCGCAATTCGATATTAGGTATGTACCACAAAAAGCAATCAAAGGCCAACCTCTAACAGACTTTCTCATAGAGCACCCATTACCTAAAGATTCTCCACTAAGGAATGATCTCCCAGACGAATCTGTCTACAACGTGGAAACTTCCTCATCAAATGGCTCCTGGGACATGTACTTTGACGGCGTAAGCAGGACAAATGAAAAAGGAAAGCAAATACCGGGAATTGGCATCCTCTTTTTCAGTCCCGACAAATACATAATTCCACACACTTTCTCACTACTGCAACCATATTCAAACAATGCAGCTGAGTATCAAGCCCTAATTGTAGGATTGGAACTCGCCCTCGAATCTGGCATCACCATGCTGGAAGCTTTTGGGGACTCTCAACTGATCTCAACCAGATGAATTAGAAATTTAAAGTTAGGAAACCTGATCTGTTGCCTTACTACAACAAGGCGCAATCGCTTCGACAAAAGTTTGACATCTGTCACATCACCCACATCCTTTGAGGTGAAAACATTCGTGCAGATGCCCTGGCCGGACTTGTCGCATCTATGGTAATCCAAGAAAGGGAAAACTTTCAAATCACAGTGTGTCAAAGAAGGACTCTCCCTCCTCTTAACACACACCAAGCAGTTGCTGAGTCGGATGTCCATCCTCAAACCTCCGATTGGCGACTGGAAGGATCCGTTCATTGGTTACATTATGTTCGCAATCCTTCCTGAAGATCCAAAAGAATGGGCAAGCCTTCAAAGACGAGCCCCAAACTTTCATTTGGATATTCCTTCAAAAATGCTTTAAAGAAAATCCTTCGACGGAGTACTTCTACGTTGCTTGTCATAACAAAAGGCCGAGAAAACTCTCAAAGAAGTACATGCTGGTCTTTGTGGAGCTCATCAGGCTGGTCCCAAGCTCTATGACCAGATAAAAATGTTAGGTTATTATTGGCCTACCATGGTAGCTGACGCTATGCAATTTGCTAAACGCTGTGCAATTTGCTAAATGCTCTTCGACTCCATGCAATCTGGCATCGAACGGACTAACAGAAGCCTTCAACAAGACACTCTATAAAATTCTCAAGAAAATGGTCTCTAGTCACAAAAGAGACTGGGGCGACAAACTACCTGAAGCTTTGTGGGCTTATCGAACCACCGTTCGAGGACTAACCCATATCACACCATTCTCTTTGGTCTATGGATGCGAAGCTGTTGTCCTTTTGGAAGTACAAATTCCTTCCTTAAGGGTATCTTTGCAAAATGACATGACGCAAGAAAGCAATGTCAAATTGAGACTCCAAGAGCTGGATAGTCTCGATGAAAGACGGCTTGAAGCTCTACAAAGCATTGAGATGTACCAAGCACGCATGGCAGGATCTTTCGACAAGAAGGTCAGGCAACGCGCCTATAAAAGAGGTGACTTGGTTCTTGCAATAAAGAGGCCAATGGTTTTTGCTAACAAATCCAAAGGCAAATTCGAAGCAAAACAGGAGGGACCCTTCGTCATTGACAAAGTCTTCTCCAACGACGCATATGCTCTCCTAAACATGGAAGGTGACAGATGTATGCTGCCTATCAATGGCAAATTCTTGAAGCGGTACTACCCTTGAAGACTTTCGCCACTGGGTTAGCACAATGCCTGCATGGTCAAAGCCTATTCCTAGGTACTTGCTCGTCAAACCCACTCCTTTCGGAATTTTCATCCTTATGTTGAAATTTCTTAAAAAAAAAAACTCAAAACAATGCTCACTTTCATAGTTTCGTTGTTAAAAAAAATCCAAAAATCTAAGTTTAGGAGCCTCTTCCTGGACTTGACCAAAACTTTCGATCCTTGAACCAAAAATTCATGGTTTGAAACAAAAATCAGGACTTAGGAATTTCCACCCTAGTCCACCCCGACTTTTACAAAAAAAAACAGTTTTAAGTCAAAATTTATGACCCTCGTGTCTTTAAATAAAAAAAAACGGTTTTTAAGAAACCGCGGGGAAGCGACGCTCAGTCGATACTCGCAAATCCCAAAAAATCAAAAGGATGCGAATCCCATTTGATACTTCCAAAACTTCAAAACCGCAAGGAAGTGACAACTTGTCGATACTTGCAAAATTTCAAAAATTGTTGAGACGCAACATTCCAGTTGATATCCACAACCCAAATTTAAAAAAAAAAGAAAAAACCTCAAATTTCAAAGAAAAATCGTGGGAAAGCGACATTCGTTCAATACCCACAAAACCAAAGTTTTGGAAAAAGCAAGGAGGCGACGTTCAGTCGATACTTGCACCCCAATTGGCGAGGAGGCGACATTTCATCGATACTCGCAAATCGATTGAGCAAGAAGACGACATTCCATCGATACTTGCAATACCATTCAGCAAGGAGGCGACTTTTTAGTCGATACTTGCATTTTTGAAAACCAAAGATCGGCTTCTACGCCAAAAACAAAAATCGGCTTGTACGCCAAAAATCAAAATTGGCTTCTATGCAAAAACATTTTTTTGACTTTTATGCCAAAAAATCCAAAAATCGGCTTTTACACCAAAAAAAAATTTTCGGCTTTCACGCCAAAAATCTAAAATTTGGCATTCATGCTAACAAAACAAAACTTGGTTTTCAAAAAATCTGGCTTTCACGCCAAAAACAAACAAATTCAGCTTGCATGCCATCCCAAAATTTTGGCTTTCACGCCAAAAGCAAAAAAATCGGCTCTCATGCCAACCCAAAATCGGCTTTCATGCCAACAAACAAAATTTGGCTCTTACGCCACAAAATTTGGCTTCCATGCCATCTACAAAAATTCGGCTTTCATGCCATCTCAAAAACTTTGGCTTCCATGCCACAAAAAAAATTTGGCTCTTATGCCACAAAATTTGGCTTCCATGCCATCTCCAAAAATTTTGCTTTCATGCCATCCCAAAAACTTTGGCTTCCAATCCACCCCAAAAACTTTGGCTTCCATGCCATCTCAAAATTCAGCTTCCAAGATATAAAAAAAAATCAGGCTTTGGCCACAAAATTTGGCTTTCATGCCCAAAACAACCCTTTGACAAAAGATTTTCACAAAATGACAACCTTTTGGTCAAATTTTCAAACAAACATCCTCAACCAACTTTTGCTTATTTTCATAAAAAATAATTTGAGTAAAAGGTATACAAAGTACCAAAAATGTTTTTTACATGGGGGTACCAAAAGAGAAGAAGAAAAAAAAGTTTGTTACAGAAAACCTGGAGCTTCGTCTAACATGGTATTCAACCAAAGATTCAACTCCTCAAGCAGACTCTTGGCCTTAGCCTCTAAAGATCCAGGCCACGCTTCTTCAAAATCTTTCCATAAAATGCAGCAGAATGCCGCGACCCATCTGCAGCACAGGGAAACTTTTCCCAAAGAATCTGCCATTGCTCGTACTCTTAAGTCTTGCTCTGGAGATTTCTCTCAGCCTCCTCAACTTCGCGAATCAGAGTCCCTTCTCAAGCATGAGCTTCCACAATGGCGGCCCATTTAATAGCTGCTTGATCATCTAATAACTTAAGACGCTGCTTGGTCTCAACGACCTCCCTATCAAGACGGCGCAGGTCTTCTGTTAGCTCAATGATAGCCAACTTGGTGACGTTCCTCTCCCGAACGATTTGCTTCCGAGTCTGCGAGATCTCGTTTAGTTCAGACTTGACCTCGCCAGAAGGCTTCAAAAACATCTCATTGAAGAAGTCACTGCTTGGGAAGCTCTTGGTCTCATTCCACTTGTTGCCTAGAGCTATGACTTCATCAACAAAATCCTTCGCACTTGCAATGTCCAGACCGACCTCCTCGCTATCAGCAAGGATGTCCTGTAGATGCTTGATCATGCCTGTCGCGACCCCGGACCGGGAAATCCCCAATCCGGGATCGGGACTAATGAGTGGATGATGATTGGTGATGATTATCTACCTCCACAATATAGAACTTATTCAATTTCCCACAGGTGTCCGCGGTGAGGATATCACAACCTTGCATGAACATTTCTTTGAGTGCGGAAGCGTGTAGCAAATCAAATAGTAGGACTATCTCTAGTCATGCAAGCATTAATATCAAATGTCAAAACTGTATCAGAAAGAGCAATGATCGATAGCATGTTTCCTAAAGGTTGTTAAAGTTAGACAAAAATCATTTAGTTACATTCCCCAAAAATTAGAGGCCAACAAAGGCCAATATTACAAAATAATAACCCAAAGAATAATTAACAAGTCCTCCCCAAAATGTTACGCCTCTTGGCAACCCGATGTCTACATGACATCGTCAGCACGCCACTCAACTAGAGGCTGCAGCTCACCTACCGCTTCCTCCGGCTCCTCCTCAAGGAAACCGGCAACGGGACCTTAATACCAAAGCAAAGGGGTCAGACACGACGGTCTGGCAAGAGAGTGAGAAGATGCAACAACATAAAATAGATGAAATATCTCGAAAAGCATGGAAATCTGTTTAAGCAAACACTCTCATAAATAGATAAATCATTTGCTAGAAAACATGTAAACAAGATAAAACTCATAGGGTATCCAAGGAATCAGGAACAAGCAAGATGGCGACCACACGAAGCTAAGTCCTCTACCACTAAAGTGATAGAGTAATAACTAGGCCCTGATCTCAGTCACTCGAGGTGAGGAGAAACAGGGGATCTCATATAAATACATATACTATACATGACCACGGTAGCGAGCCGGGCATCGGGGACCACAGTAGCAATCTGCGGTATCGGGACAAGACCACGGTAATGACCGGGCATCGGGATCCAAACTGCAGCTGGCGGGACAAGAGGGGGATCTCCAAGTCAGTGGATCAAACCAACGAGGTTATCCAAGCTTAGTGGTGCCGACTCATAGGTCAAATACAATCGAGACAATGCAAGTAAATCAAGTATAAGTATATAATCAAACGGGCAAGACGGGGGTGCTCAAGGGCACACTGACATATCATGTGGTGCAATGCACTTCGGGTCAAGTAACCATTTCAAGTGTACAACAATGCTTTCGGGGAAAACAAGTCATGTAATGTAAAATCTTGGAAATGAAGAATATAATGAACTATACCAATCCGGGAAAGATAATGATTTTAAGATCTATTTGAGTGAATAGGGGTCCCGTATGTCGATTATTGAAATGACTTGGTACTCCTTGAGTTTGAAGACATTCCGGGCTCCTTATGCACTTTTACACTTTTCAAAACTTCGAATGACATCCTTGTGATATGGTTTCTTTCTCAAATGGCCTCATACAATGCCTAGTGAATCTCCTTTGATCGATAAAGTTCAACGCTCGAACAAACCGGAGAGTTCGTTCGAGCGGGGAGCTTTTCGAAATCTGGAGAATTTCGGTTACCTTGCGGTCAGCTGGCGGTTAGCCGCCGCTGGGACGGGCGGCTAGCCGCTGGATGACCGCGCAGCTGACCGCGGCTGGGCTGCAGAAATGCAGCTCACTGGAAAGCTGACCGCCAATGCGCGGTTACCTGGCGGTTAGCCGCCGATGGGTTCCGCGGTTAGCCGCTGGCTAACCGTGAGGCTGGCCGCGTTTTCAGGGGGAAAATGATGCTCTTTGGAAAAGGCACCGTGACATTTCGGTTACCAGGCGGTTAGCCGCCGGGTGGCCGCGGGCTGACCGCCAGTGCGGGAAACACCCACTGTGTGCAGATTTGAGTCACTTTCCTCCTCAAAACCATCCTCCTCACTTTCACTTAATCCTTGACACAAAACTGAGCTAAAAGCTCCTCCAATGCATCTATTTTCACTTCTCCCAATACTCCAATATTTGTTCATTCATCCCTTCCTCCATCCACATCAAATCCAATACAAGAAAGAAGGAAACCATATCACCATAGAGTACATTGGGTATAAACAAGAAAAGGATTAAATGCCATTCACTACTACACTTATAAGTCATAATTGCAATACCATAAATGCACTACTAAAGCTCCATTATGAACATTTATGTCAAACTAATGTAATAAATAGACATGAGTGAAAAACACCAAAAATCATGGAAAGCTTATAAAGATCAAAACATCTACTTGCCTTGTGTCTCCTAACAATGCAATAAAGCTCTAATACTCTTCCAAGCAAGGAATCCAAGCTATGAACAAAAATCCCTAAAAACAAACCCTAAAAGAGTCAAACCAATGAAATAGAAAGGGGAACTTTACAATAATGGAAATGAAGCTTCTCAAGAGCTAGAGGAACACTAATCTAGGAGATGGGAAGGATCACTTACTTGGGTGGCCTTCAAATGAAGAGAACTAGTTCAAAGAAGATCTCTAGATTGATGGATTTCTCCAACAATGGTGTCAAGATGAAGCTTGTGAGATGAGGAAGAAGAAGATGATCTCCATTTCTAGCTTGGTGCAAGTTTGGGTGTGGATTGGAGATGAAGAAACAAGAAGATGAAGAAAAGTTGTCAAAAGCAAACCCTAGACTCCTTTGTGCTGGAAAAAGGGAATGAAAGGAAAGGGTTCTCCTTAAATAGCAAATGGGAATGGGTCCCACTACTAAAGACACTTGCTTGGCTGAAATCATCTAATTCGGAACCTCGGATGGATTCGATGAAGAAGGAAGAAATGATCGTCGAAATATCTAGTTTCCAAAAAGTATATGTTTCGCGAGTTTCGGGAATCTCAAGTTTTGGGTACAGATTCGGTGCGAAATGACTGTTTTGCCCTCAAGGCCAAGAATTCGGGTTTCGGGGTCTCAAACGAAAACGGGATCAACATAAAAGTTGTTGGGATTAACAATACCAATAAAACGAGATTAAAACCATGAATGTAAAAATCTCCGATAAATCCTCAAACATATGCAATGTCAAGAAAGGGAACCCCCAAAGGGCCCTACTAACACAAAGCCAATCAAAATCCCCAAACTATAACAGAAGCTATTCCAAACCCAACTTAGCCAAAAACACTAATCAAGCTTAGCACTAACACGCAACTTAATTAGCACTAATCGGGTTCACTCCGGTCGGGGTATTACAATGCCAAAGCCAGCTTCCAAATGGCCAGAATAAAGAGTTTCGACCCATGAGCTCAAAACGCTTTTCAACGCTTTCTTTGCATACTGAAGAGATGGCCCGGATGAAGACTCGCCCCTCCCCATTGGTCGACTGCCCGTGTCATGCCCTGTTGGAGGAGTGATCATTAGACTCTTTCTAATCAGAGACATTGGCGAAGGAATCTGCTCAGAAAATTTCATCTCTGCCGCATTGAAACTGGAAAAAGAAGTCCCTACTTCTGGTTCAGTTGCAGGCATCCCCTGCTCTGGCCCTGAGAAAGATGGAGGAATCCCTCCTATTACTTCACAACCTACCAGCAAAACAAAACAAAAAAGGTATGAATGTGATCCTATTGAGAAAATCATTATCATTAGGGTTATTGCTACAAATACCTTCTTCGATGACCGGAGGAATACTTTCTGTCGCGACCCCGGAACGGAACCCCGGGCCTGCGATGGTGTTGATGTTCCAATTACTATTAAAGCTTTTGCTTTCCCACAGGTTCCCGCGGTGAGAATTCCCAAAGACACGCGGAATCTGACTCACACGATCAAGTATGCGGAAGCGTGTAGCAAAACACATCAAGCTGAGCACTAATAAAATATTTAAGTGCCATGACGAATTAAAACAAGACATAGTATCAAAGAAAGAAGCTAACATGGTATTTCCATTAAGTTCAAGTTATAAAACTATCACCAAAGTAAGTTAAGTTTTAGGTACAATCCATAAGAGGCCAACAGAGGCCAATACACTTCTCCAAAATAATCAAAAGAACCCTAGGACAAAGTTGATGAGACTTGAGAACCCGCCTGACGTCTAGATGACATCGTCGGGCTGCCACTCTCTCACAGGGGTTGGCTCACAAGCCTCCTCCTGACGCTCCTCTTCAAAGGTAACGTCTCCTGCACCTGGGCACCAACAAACAAGGGTCAAACACAACGGTTTGGCAGGTAATCAATTTAGGAGCAAGCATGAACAATAATGTTTAAGAAAACATATAAGCAATACTTGATTTGAAATACTATCATGACTGAGGTACATTTGTAGAACTAACTAACTGAGTTGAGGTACTGAAACAAACTAGCATGAGTACATAATATATCATGAATAGTTACAATCCACAAGGAGCCCATCCATTCTCTATCATTTATATAATGAAAAGAGCAAGCACGCACGACAAGCACGATATACATAATATAAGCACGGCACGATTTCCCACAAAGACGGGAATTTCGGCCGCGGAACCGGACACGCACGATGTGTAATAAATACACGACCATTCTGCAGACAGTCCACATGTTTAAGGACCCCCAGACAGTGGATCAAACTGAAAGGGCAGTCCAAGCTCAGTGGTGTTACTTAATTCATGAATGCACAAAACACGCGAAACACTATCAAAACATGTCAAGATAAAAGGGGGGAAATCACTTATCAAAACACGATGAACACGACTAGCAAGGGCATAATTAATATGCCTAACACGCTTAGGAAGTGATCCCCTTTTTCTTGAAACACATCTTCAAAATGAGCTTGTACTTAACTTCAAAACGAGTACACGATGATATTCATTATATCGAAACCAAAGTACGAATACAAAGCCTATCAAGCTCATGCAAGGACCTTTGGTTGATCGTTGTGCAGCCGAAGCCCAGATGTTGGAATTAACACGGAATTGGTGCCCTAGAAGTTCAAGGACATCTCGGGTTTCGAGTGCATAATATCAGGCTAAAGGCCACTAACATGTTCTAGTTTTTCATTCTTGCAAAGGCTCTTCAAAATAGGAAATTTGTCAATTTCGGTCACCTCGCGGTCAGGTGTCGGCTAGCCGAACTAAGGTCTGGTGGCTAGCCACCAGCTGACCGACGAGCTGACCTCTGGAAATCCAGGTCTAACACAGCCCTCTGGAAAAGGAACCGAACTGACTGCGGTTAGCTTACGGTTAGCCGAACTGAGACTTGGCGGTTAGCCGTGACCTGACCGTAGGGCTGACCGCGGAAATCCAGTCTGAAATGTAACTCTCGGGAAAAGGAACCGACAACGCGCGGTTGGCCAGCGGTTAGCAGACATGGGGTATGGTGGCTAGCCGCTCGCTGACCGTCAAGCTGACCGTAACTCCCTGGCGAAATGTCAGCTTCTGAAAAGGGAACCGCCGAGCTCGATCAGCTCGCGGTTAACCGAAATGAGGATTTCGGCTTGCTGCCAGCCGACCGACTGCTGACCGAAACTGCACGGGAAATGCAGTTCAGTGCAGATTTTCACATTTCTTTCTTCCCTTCTTCTTGTTCCTCATTCCACTTGCACTCCCTGAGCCTACATGCTCTCCAAGGGACAAAACACACATTTTTCCCAATTTTCAAACATTCAATCCAAGGAAAACATGATCATGAAGCTTATAAACATATCAAATGCACAATTTCTAAAATAACAATGGAATCAAAATACACATGCACATTGAACCTATAAAGATTACTTGCCTTGCCCAAGCTAAACACTCTTCTCCAAGCACTTCACTCAAGCCAATCCAAAGACTGCAAAAACCCATGGAAACCACACAAAACTCACTCAAATGTATTGTCCGACATGAAATGGCAGTGTGCCCTTGAGTGCCCCCGTCCTACCCGTTTGTTTATTCGTACTTGATTTACTTGCACATGTCTCGATTTGTTATTTGACCTATTAGTCGGCACCACTAAGCTTGGATAACCCTGTTAGTCTGATCCATTGACTTGGAGATCCCCCTCTTGTCCCGCCAGCTGCAGTTTGGATCCCGCTACCCGGTATTACCGTGCTCTTGTCCTGATGCCGCAAATTGCTACTGTGGTTCCCGATGCCCGGCTCGCTACCGTGGTCATGTATAGTAAATGTATATGTATATGTATATGTAATTATAAGATCCATTGTTTCTCCTCACCTCGAGTGACTGAGATCAGTGCCTAGTTATTGCTCTGTCACTTTAGTGATAGAGGACTTAGCTTCGTGTGGTTGCCATCTTGCTTGTTTCCCGTTCCCTTGGTTATCGGTACATGTTTTACATTGCATACTTGTATTTGAATAAATGTTTTATCTCGTATATAGAAATTGTTATTTAAATAGGTTTAATTGTTTTGAAGGTAATTCATTTATCATCATATTGTCATTGTGTTTTACCCATTTGCCCAAACCGTCGTGTTTGACCCACTCTTTGGTACTCAGGTCCTGTTGTTGGTTATCCCGAGGAAGAGCACGAGGAGGCGGTCGGAGAACCGCAGCAGTTAGATGAGTGGCATGCTGATGATGTCACCTAGACATTAGATTGTTAAAGAGAAAGATAACATTTTGGGAGAACTTTTAACCATTCTTTTAGGGATTGGTATTTTGAGATGTATTGGCCTTTGTTGGCCTCTATTTTTGGGGAATGTAATTAAATGATCTTTCTATAAACCTTAACTTACTTTTGAGAACATGCTAATGATCATTGCTCATTTTGATACGGTATTATACTTGTGTTATTATCTTTATGACTAGAGATGGATTGGATATTTGATTTGCTACACGCTTCCGCAATTAATAGAAATGTTCATATATGGTTGTGATATCCTCACCGCGGACACCTGTGGGAAATTTAATAAGTGTGTGCACCTTGTTGACACACTCTACATATTAACCATTCACTCACCACACCACCATCACCATTAGTGTCCTGATCCCGTATTAAGACTCGGTAACCTGGTCCGGGGTCGCGACAGACGGAGAACTTGGGCGCACTTGTGATTGCGCCTAGGTTACTCAGGAAACTTGAGCGCACAGATAGTGGCGCCCAAGTGCCAGGTTCTGTGTGCTTAGGCTGGTGACGACGGTATCGGTGTTGATTTTGGAATTCAGGGAGTTTCTATTTGATGTAAGTCTCTGTTTTAATGTTGTTTTAGGTTCTGGATTGATTTTTATCTTAATGATTTAAGTCCGAAATTCGAAATACAACCGAGGTTTACAACTTGGGCCAGACAGGGAACCTGGGCGCACCTGTGTGTGCGCCTAGGTGTTTCTGAGAACTTGGGCGCACCTGTATGGGCGCCCAAGTGATGTCTTGAAGTTCTTCAGCCGTCCGGCTTTGTTTGAGGTTCCGGGTTGCTCTAAGCTGATTAAGGTTTTGATTGTAAGGTTGTTATTGGTTCTGTGATGGTTCTATGATGTTGATTGAGGTCAAGGTTGGAAGTGAATAGGGATTCGATGGTCTTAGGGAATGGAGACGGACTTAGGCACACCTGTGGTTGCGCCTATGTTTCCTGAGTAACTTGGGTGCACCTGTGGTGGCGCCCAAGTGTCCGGTTCGTGTGTTTTGGTTCTTTTCGGGATTTTGTTCACTTAGGCATCGAGTTTCAGGTGATCTATGTCAATAATTATGTATCCCGGGCTGGTTTTAAGTTTATAAACCTCAAATGTGATTGTGGTTTGTGTTCGGGAGTTGAAGTGAAATCGAACCGCGCTTCGGGATTGGAACGAAAAGTAAGTGCGCCCAGGTTCCTGGGGTAACTTGGGCGCACCTATAGGGGCGCCCAAGTGTTTGCCTGTTGGGTGATTCCGTGTTCGTCCAATTCTAGAGTGTTTCTAAGTCGAATTCAGATATTCTAACTCGTTCCTTGGTTCAGAGAATGTCTTTATTCTCTGGGTAGGGTTTGGTCTTATTGTCTTTAATTAGGTTTCGATTGGGGTCTTAATTAGGGATTGGTGGCTAGGGTTTTGTTTGTTAGGGTTTGATTAATTAGGGGTTTTGGTTTATATAGGCTTATTAATCAGAATTTTAATTGAGGTTTGTTAATTAGGGTTTTATTAGGAGTTGTTAATCAATTTTAGGGATTTAATTAATTAATTCTATAGATTTTAATTGGATGTTTTAATTAGGTATTTTAAGTTAATTAAGTGTTTTAGATTAGGGGTTGATCGAATTTATTGATTTACTTAGGCACGAATGGAATATCCTAAGATCGGCTACTTAATGTCTACTTTTATAATTCTAATACTTGTTTTAATTACTTTCTTTTTTGTGTTCTCTTCTCTAATTACTAGAGAGTAAGATGAGAGGAGAAGTATTTGATGATTTTGTGATTTTTTTTGGTTTTTTATGCAATATTATTGTAACCTAACTTAAAATGATGATGATTCGATGACTCGAAGTCTAGAAGTCTAGTAGTCAATTGAAATCCTCACAAAGGTAAAACAACAAGTTAAATGGAATGCAAAAGTATGAAAATGCGGGCTGGAAAACGAATTGGGAACTTGGGCGCACACACAGGGGCGCCCAAGTGCGCGCCCAAGTGCCTCTGCACAACTTGGGCGCCCAAGTGTCTCCCCTGTGGGTTGTGATGCACTTGCAATTTTCTACGATATTCCAATTCGATTTTGCGACACTTTGTGACTAAATATAAGGTCCTAGTATGAATTATTGATGTAATAACCTTTGGATTCGAAAATAATGATACGAGGACCAAAATCCGAGAGGCATGTCTCTTTGGCAGGAACTTGGGCGCACCCACAATGGCGCCCAAGTTCACTGTCTTTTTTTTCTTTACCTTTTGGTAATGTATTTCAGTATTCCTTCGATTCTTTCAATGCTTTTTGTGGATCCGAAGGCTTTTATATCAATGTATATGAAGATAGACTCGGATCTAAGAACCAGAATGCGTGCGAAATGAGAAATCGGGGCCAAAGCCCTATCCAGAAACTTGGGTGCACACACAGTTGCTCCCAAGTGTTTTCCTGCACCTTTCTACCTCTTTTGTTTCTTTTCTCAATACTTTTCGCGTGATTTGGAACGCAAAGTTACAGATCCGAAGGTCCCGATGGCAATATGTATGAAAACGATTTCAGATCTAACAAAAAAAATATGCTTAATATGAAAATCGGGGTCGAAACCCAACGCGGACACTTGGGCGCATAGATAGTTGAGCCCAAGTGTTCTATTGCACTTTTTTTTAGACTCGGATTTTCCTTAATGAAAATGAGATGGATGCAAAGTCTACCCTAATCACGAGTTCAGAATGCTAAAAATGATGCGGATCTACAGAGTAGGAATGATCCTAAGCATGTTACTAATGATAGATGACTACTAAGTATTAAATCTACTGGAAAAGCACTACTATTAATGCAGATCTACAATGCATGCACGACCCTAAGCATGTTTCTAAGCCATTGATGATGCTGAATATCAATTGAATAAAAAAACCTAGTCTAGAAATACCGGTTTGAGTCGTATCCTTCAAGTCCTAGGTCGAAGCTTTCGAGCAGATCCATGGCTTTTGGAAGCTTTTTCCATTACTAATCTTGGGAAACCAGAAAGCTCCTTCTTCCCCTTCCTTCTGAATCTAAAGCTCTCTCTTTTGGTTATGGTGGCTACTCTCTTCTTCTCTCTTTTCTTCTAGTTTTTCTATTCTTTTTGGTAGCCCCCTTTTGTAAATGATATAAGAGATCCTTATATAAGGGTTTTCTCGTGGAGAAGGGGTTAGGGCTGCTGTTTGCACGAGTTTCTAGAGGCTTCACGCAAACCAAGGCAGATCTAGGGTTATAAAGAACTTGGGCGCACACATAGGTGCGCCCATGTTGGTCTGGGAACTTGGGCGCACACACAGGTGCGCCCATGTTTTGTTTTGGGGCTAAGTGGGCTTAGGGTTCGGTTCGGATTGTTTTCGGATCAAGTTCGGACCGAAACAGAGGAAACTAGACTTAGGCACATTTGTGGAGGCGCCCACGTGGATTTTAGAACTTGGGCGCACACACAGGTGTGCCCATGTTATCTTTTGAGTTGAATGGGCTTGGGGTTTGGTTTTGGATTGTTTTCGGATTGAGATTGGGTCAGAACTATGAAGAGTGGAGCGGAACCAACCTAAACATGCACTAAAGTGTGTTCTAGGGTAACCAGGGACTTGGGCGCACCTGTGTGTGAGCCCAAGTGTGACCTTGGAACCTGGAAGATATGCGTAATCTTCTGAGGGCCATATCTTTTGATCCGTTGGTCGGAATTGGACGTTCTATATATTGTTGGAAAGCTCTCGGAACGTAGAATCTTGTGGTCTATAGATCCTAATGGTCAGAGGTCAGGAAAAGTAAGGGATACTTGGATCAATGATTCTAACCTCCTAATTCGTGCTAATCGTATTGTACTTAGGAAAACTGTGTAATCTCTTTAGGAACAACCTAAGTTTGTCTTAAACAGTCTGGAAGGGGCTTGGGTAGCGTTGTAGTCCATTCCTTGTTCGAATAGCGGGTTGAACTAAAGATCTCAACGTGATTTGGCCTTTTCTCTCACAATTTCTATGAATCGTCGAACTAAGTCTAAACTGATCAACAAGCATCTTCATCATCATTAATTAATCTGAATTATGCCATTAACTATTCAATTATGGGTGAAATGGGGGTATCGTTATATATGATAGGTCTTTTGTTAGGTCTTTTGTTTTTGCAATTTGATGGATGCATTTGCACTTTAGCATCATTTGGATTCACACACTAGCATTGTTTTAGAAAACCTTGAAATCTAGTTTTATACATGCATAGCTTTTAAGATTTGGAAAAGTCTTTGCTTTATGCATGTTTTGGTTTTAAAGTTGGATGCATTGGTTTTGAAACCCAAACTCTTTTTGAAAACCTATTTCCTTGTGCACTACATTTGGAAAATCATGTTAGGTATTTAGGTTTGAGTTTTGCATACTTTCAGCACCTTTAGAATCAGTTTTGTATGCAATTTCATTTGAAAAGAGTTTTTCTCAAATCAAGCTAGCCTATGGTTTTAAAGTTTTCAAATTTGTTTAGGCTTCTTTTAATCATGTTTTAATAACCTTTAGAATCTCTAAAACATGTATTTAAGCTTGATTTAGTGGCCAAAAGGTCCCCCAAAGAAATACCTTTGAAATGACAAAAGTTGCATTTTTGCAAAAAGGGGGTGTCCCGGCAGTGTCGCCGGTCGACCGAGACACAGGTCTCGGTCGACCGAGACAACTGGAAGTCATTTTTTCCAGAACCTGTTCTGTAGCTCCAACGGTCAGAAATTTGACCGTTGTGCTTTCTCGGTCGACCGAGACCTGTTTGCCGGTCGACCGAGGACTAGCCGTTGGCAACTTTTTGGCTATAAAGTCCATTCATTTCCAACCTTTTTCAAGGCTTGATACTTGAACCTTTGAGACCATTTTGGAGCCAAAGAAAGGGGAAGAAGTTGGAAAGGCTAGAGGGCTATTTGGAAATCAAACTCATGAGTTTTTAAAAGGTACACCTTTATAGTTATTTTGATTTCCATTCAAATGAAATCCATGCATGTTCAAATCCTTTGTATTTTCATTTATGCATGATTTCAAGCCCTTAAAGAGTTGTTTAGCAAACTCAATATCTTTCTTGGTAAATTAGATTGGTTTGCAAACTCTCTTAACTAAATCACATGCTTTCTTAGACTTTTACATTCATACAACTTGTTTAGTTCAATTCTTAAAGTTGTTTGAATTTCTCATGTGATTAGTTTTCTCTTCAATCATCATTTTATAAGCTTAGATTTTAAAATGCATAATGCATTCATTTAAGAGCTTCTTTGTTGAAATTGATTGAAGAAACACACTCATACACTTGTGCACACACTTTAGCTTAATTGAGTGTATGTTTGTAATTTGTATTAAACTTTCATATTAGCCTATTCAAGAGGCAATTTCATTTGAGCTTAAATTGTAATCTCTTAGAGTGATCTTTTGGAAAGACACCTTCTTAGAGAAATCTCTATTTGTAAAGGTTATTGCTTAGCCTAAGAAAAGCATCTTGTAAGGTTATTGCTTAGCCTAAGAAAAGCATTTTGAAAAGGTTATTGCTTAGCCTAGAAAAGCACATTGTAAGGTTGTTGTTGAGCCTAGAAAAACAACATTGTATAGGTTATTGCTTAGTCTTTGAAAAAGCATAAATAGTGGAAATCCGGTGGGGTGTTGGATTCACAAGCCGGTAGTGGATGTAGGCATTGAGGCCGAACCACTATAAATCTTGGTGTTGTGGTGCTTGCATTTGTGGTGATTCTTTTATTAGCTTCCGCATATTGTATGGTTAATCATCACATGTGACTAGTTTGTGTTAAGAAATTAATATTGATTTAAATTGGTCACAATTGTAGCTCACCCTATTCACCCCCCCCTCTAGGGTTAGGATCCTCGTGGACTTTCAATTGGTATCAGAGCCAAGTGCTCTAATCCCTTAGGATCAAGTGTTTGGAACTCTTGATTAGGTGTAAAAACCTAGAGTTAAAACCCTAGAGTAGTGCTTATTTGAAAATCATTGAAATGGACTCCACTATGCTAGACTTTGTAGATTCTTCTAGACCCCTCATTCTTCCATCTTATGGAGATTCAAACATTGAAATTAAAGAATCTCAACTTGAATTAAAAGAAGAAGAATATGATGAACTTGAAGCCTATGAGGAATTGTACACATGGTCCTTAGAGGTTTCCAAGAAAAATAAAAGATTAAAAGAAGATTCTATAAGGCTAAACCAAGAATTAGACTCTTCTAAAAATGAACTTAGAGAAAAGGATGAATTTATAAATTGTGTAGAATCTAAGTTCATGATCTCTTTAAATAATCTATCTAACATTCAAGATGAACTAAAAGAATTAAAGATGGATTATGAAAATGTCAATAAGGAAAATCTAAAACTAAGAGATCAATTACAAAGGCAAGATAAAGACTTTAACAATCTTGAATCTAAATTGACTATCTCTAAGGAAAATTTATCTAATGCTCAAGATGAATTAAATGAGATTAAGATAAATTGTGATGAGTTTAAAAATGAAAATTTAAACCTAAGAGATACAATTAAAAGACAAGATAAAGACTTTAACAACTTAGAAGCCAAGTTGATCAAAAGTAATTTAAAAACTCAAGAGCTTGGAACTAATGTTGTTAATGACCTTAAACATAAATTACAACTTGCCAATGAAGAGCTAATCAAATATAAGGAACTTGAAAATGAACTTTCAAAAGTTAAAAATGAAAATTCAATCATTATAACCAAAGTCACTCAACTTGAAACCTATAAACAAAAGTATGAGTGCAAGTTTACCCAAAGTGAAGAGAAACTTGAAAAATTATTCAAATTGGGTAAACCTCATGGAGATAGGACGGGCATTGGATTTAATAGGAATATGTCTTATAACCCTAAATTCACCAACACATTTGTGAAAGGTGAGTCCTCATTCTCTAGCACTCACACTTCTTTGCCCAAGTCTAAATGTAATTATTGTGGCATTGAAGGACACTTTACATTTGAGTGCAAACTAAGAAAGAGAAGCCATGTGTCTAAACCCATCTTTGAACTCAAAAATGGAAAATCAAACTTGAAGGGTAAGACACTAAAAACCAAGGAAGACTCCATAAAGCTTAAACAAGTGAAACCAATTAACAAGGAGTCTCCCAAGATAGATTCTAAAAGGATTAAACAAGTTAAACCAAAAATCAAAGAATCTATTAACAAAAAGCTTCTCAACCTACCTCCCTTAAGTCAAAACATAAAAGAACTTTTGAAGAAATTTACAAAGTTAAATCTAAATTTCAAAAGTCAAGTAAAGGGAGAAAGTAAGAAGAAAAGAAAAGTGAAGCAATCCCCTAAGAATCAAACTCACCAACTTCAAAAGACTAATCACCATTCTAAGCCAAATTTAGTAAAATCTAAATATCATGGTGATAAGTTTAAATTGAAAATTTATCAAGTTAAATCTCCTATAGTTGGTGAGAAGCCCAAAATAGACCTCAAAGTTCAACCCTCCCAAGACCTTAGGTGGATTCCAAAAGCTATCTACTTAGTCAAACCTTAAGGCCTTGAACCTCATTGACCAACCTATTCTTTAATAGTTAAATCCTTTTGTTGGTCATGTTGCTTTGCATTTTGGTTCTTTCTTAGTTACATTTCATAAAATGCATTGCTTCTTTATGATCAATTGATTTTGTCTTCATGCACCTTTCTAGTTACATATCATGGTTTTCAAAATCTCTTGATTATAATTTCATCATGTTTGATTTGCTTTTTGCTCTCATTTAAGTCATATGTTTTGCATTGCACTTCTACATGATCAATTGATTGTGATGTTAAAAGCTTTCATAGCTAATTTAGTCATGATCAATTGTTGTTAAATCATTTGATGGATGTCTTAGTTAAATCCCTTTTGTAAATCAAATGATTTGAATCAATTCAAGTTTTTCCATGGATTCCTAAGTTAAACTTTAATATGGAAAATCATTGTTTTGAATAATCAACTTGTATGTGTTTCAATTAAGTTATATCTTTTCAAATACATTGTTGATAATTAATCTTCAAAATCATTCTTTTTATGCTCATTGTTGGATTTTGTTTACCAAAATGATTTGAAGATTATTTGAATGGAATTGCTCTTTAACATCACTAGTTATATTCTTCAAAGCACGTTCCATGATTCTCATTTCCTTTTCTTTTGGCTTTATTATCTTAGAAATGGAAATGAATGTTGTTTGCATCTTTACTTATTTAGTTATTCCTTTTATATGCAAATGACTTTTGGTTCCATGTATGGTTGTGAACTTGCAATTTTTTTGTAGAAACCATACTAGAACCCAAATCCATCCTCTATGCACTCTAGTCATATTTCTATATGGATGGTTATGATGTTGATTCATGTAGATTCTCTTGGAGTCATCCTTATACATGTTTCAACTTCATATGTAGTGTTCTTGATCATATGAATCTCTTTGAAATCCATTCCTTCATTTATGTTGGTTGATGGATATCTTAGTAGTTGAATTCATATGATTTGGACACTTTGAGAATTGCATGCTTTGTCTAGTCATATCTTTTGCATTGCAATTTCTCTTGTTCATCACTATGCTCTTTAGGAATATCATTAAAAGTGATGAATATGCATTAATGATGCTTGATGGAAGTTTACCACATCCTTGCTTTTAATCATGTTATCATATTCAATTGGTTTCATTTGGTATAACTTTCCATTGATATCTATCCAATTGATATCTTATCTTGTGTATGTGATAGACATTGTGTGCATTGGATTGAACTTGACAAGTAATATGATTATTCCATGTCACACACCATTAGCATCATAATGCTCATGATTGCCACCTCTTTTGATCATTTAGTTATATCTCATGACCACCATGTTTATGTGTTCATAATATTGGTTGGTTATTAGGTGAGGTTGGCTTCATGTTTGAATTTCATTTCACTCAATTTGCACTTTAATAAGTCATATTTTTTGATTGAATGAAATGATTTTCAAAATCTTACATAGCATATGATTTTCATAAGTTATATTGATTAATGCTATGTTTGAGTTAACCCCATATCATGGATAGCTCTAATTTGGATTTCTCCTAATAAGTAATTTTCTTAAATCCATTTTAGAGTGATTGAGTTTATAGTCACATCCTTTAATCTCAATTGATATGTTTATTTCAATTGATATCCATGATTGCTTTTCCCATTAGTCCTAGCTCTCTTTTGGTAAATTGATCATATTGTGCTCAATAGTTAAATGAATCTAATCCTTTCCTTGAAGTTAACCCTCACTTGGTTAAACCATCTTCTTCTTGCACCTAATAGTTAAATCTTTGTCAAAAGTTTGACAAAAGAAGAGAATGGATTGAGGGGGAGTGTAAACCTTCATAGGAAGTATTAGTTGTGATCAAATTGACCATTGGAATGCCTTTGAGCCCTTAGAGACTACTATCTCACATGATAGCCTGTTATGTATTTCATTTTCGATTTCATTTGTTAACAGGTGCTACTAAAGGTATTTTCCTTGTTTCATGTGTGTAGGTACCTTTGCAATTTAATGGCAAAGGGGGAGAAATTATGCATGTTCTCAAAAGGGCGAAGAGAAAGTCCAAGCTTCCAAAGGGGAGTGTTGTGTATGATCTTCTACAAGGGGAGAGAATACATACCTTGCCAAAGGAAGAAAGAGGCATGGTCAAAGGGGGAGAGCAAATAGAAGAAAGAAAGCTTGGAGCTATAGAAGATGCTTGGCTAAAGAGAGGAAGATGAGAAGAGAAAGCTTGAAGAATGATCAAGCTCCAAGCATCAAGAAGATTGAAGAAAAGAGCCCAAGAGCCCAAGCTAAGAGAAGGAGCATCCAAGAAGATTTCAAGACTTGTCCAGCTTAGGGGGAGCTGAAGACTTAGTGTGTAATTTCTATGATGAGTAAGTTGCCATCAAATTGCAAAGGGGGAGATTGTTAGGTCTTTTGTTTTTTCAATTTGATGGATGCATTTGCACTTTAGCATCATTTGGATTCACACACTAGCATTGTTTTAGAAAACCTTGAAATCTAGTTTTATACATGCATAGCTTTTAAGATTTGGAAAAGTCTTTGCTTTATGCATGTTTTGGTTTTAAAGTTGGATGCATTGGTTTTGAAACCCAAACTCTTTTTGAAAACCTATTTCCTTGTGCACTACATTTGGAAAATCATGTTAGGTATTTAGGTTTGAGTTTTGCATACTTTCAGCACCTTTAGAATCAGTTTTGTATGCAATTTCATTTGAAAAGAGTTTTTCTCAAATCAAGCTAGCCTATGGTTTTAAAGTTTTCAAATTTGTTTAGGCTTCTTTTAATCATGTTTTAATAACCTTTAGAATCTCTAAAACATATATTTAAGCTTGATTTGAGAAAAACTCTTTTCAAATGAAATTGCATACAAAACTGATTCTAAAGGTGCTGAAAGTATGCAAAACTCAAACCTAAATACGTAACATGATTTTCCAAATGTAGTGCACAAGGAAATAGGTTTTCAAAAAGAGTTTGGGTTTCAAAACCAATGCATCCAACTTTAAAACCAAAACATGCATAAAGCAAAGACTTTTCCAAATCTTAAAAGCTATGCATGTATAAAACTAGATTTCAAGGTTTTCTAAAACAATGCTAGTGTGTGAATCCAAATGATGCTAAAGTGCAAATGCATCCATCAAATTGCAAAAACAAAAGACCTAACAATCTCCCCCTTTGCAATTTGATGGCAACTTACTCATCATAGAAATTACACACTAAGTCTTCAGCTCCCCCTAAGCTGGACAAGTCTTGAAATCTTCTTGGATGCTCCTTCTCTTAGCTTGGGCTCTTGGGCTCTTTTCTTCAATCTTCTTGATGCTTGGAGCTTGATCATTCTTCAAGCTTTCTCTTCTCATCTTCCTCTCTTTAGCCAAGCATCTTCTATAGCTCCAAGCTTTCTTTCTTCTATTTGCTCTCCCCCTTTGACCATGCCTCTTTCTTCCTTTGGCAAGGTATGTATTCTCTCCCCTTGTAGAAGATCATACACAACACTCCCCTTTGGAAGCTTGGACTTTCTCTTCACCCTTTTGAGAACATGCATAATTTTTAGGTTTGAGTTTTGCATACTTTCAGCACCTTTAGAATCAGTTTTGTATGCAATTTCATTTGAAAAGAGTTTTTCTCAAATCAAGCTAGCCTATGGTTTTAAAGTTTTCAAATTTGTTTAGGCTTCTTTTAATCATGTTTTAATAACCTTTAGAATCTCTAAAACATGTATTTAAGCTTGATTTAGTGGCCAAAAGGTCCCCCAAAGAAATACCTTTGAAATGACAAAAGTTGCATTTTTGCAAAAAGGGGGTGTCCCGGCAGTGTCGCCGGTCGACCGAGACACAGGTCTCGGTCGACCGAGACAACTGGAAGTCATTTTTTCCAGAACCTGTTCTGTAGCTCCAACGGTCAGAAATTTGACCGTTGTGCTTTCTCGGTCGACCGAGACCTGTTTGCCGGTCGACCGAGGACTAGCCGTTGGCAACTTTTTGGCTATAAAGTCCATTCATTTCCAACCTTTTTCAAGGCTTGATACTTGAACCTTTGAGACCATTTTGGAGCCAAAGAAAGGGGAAGAAGTTGGAAAGGCTAGAGGGCTATTTGGAAATCAAACTCATGAGTTTTTAAAAGGTACACCTTTATAGTTATTTTGATTTCCATTCAAATGAAATCCATGCATGTTCAAATCCTTTGTATTTTCATTTATGCATGATTTCAAGCCCTTAAAGAGTTGTTTAGCAAACTCAATATCTTTCTTGGTAAATTAGATTGGTTTGCAAACTCTCTTAACTAAATCACATGCTTTCTTAGACTTTTACATTCATACAACTTGTTTAGTTCAATTCTTAAAGTTGTTTGAATTTCTCATGTGATTAGTTTTCTCTTCAATCATCATTTTATAAGCTTAGATTTTAAAATGCATAATGCATTCATTTAAGAGCTTCTTTGTTGAAATTGATTGAAGAAACACACTCATACACTTGTGCACACACTTTAGCTTAATTGAGTGTATGTTTGTAATTTGTATTAAACTTTCATATTAGCCTATTCAAGAGGCAATTTCATTTGAGCTTAAATTGTAATCTCTTAGAGTGATCTTTTGGAAAGACACCTTCTTAGAGAAATCTCTATTTGTAAAGGTTATTGCTTAGCCTAAGAAAAGCATCTTGTAAGGTTATTGCTTAGCCTAAGAAAAGCATTTTGAAAAGGTTATTGCTTAGCCTAGAAAAGCACATTGTAAGGTTGTTGTTGAGCCTAGAAAAACAACATTGTATAGGTTATTGCTTAGCCTTTGAAAAAGCATAAATAGTGGAAATCCGGTGGGGTGTTGGATTCACAAGCCGGTAGTGGATGTAGGCATTGAGGCCGAACCACTATAAATCTTGGTGTTGTGGTGCTTGCATTTGTGGTGATTCTTTTATTAGCTTCCGCATATTGTATGGTTAATCATCACATGTGACTAGTTTGTGTTAAGAAATTAATATTGATTTAAATTGGTCACAATTGTAGCTCACCCTATTCACCCCCCCCCCCCTCTAGGGTTAGGATCCTCGTGGACTTTCATGTTTAAGGCTATCATAGGGGGCCAAATGAGGTGTCTACCGTATGCCCCTCTTTGGAGAACAACACGTGGAGTGTTGTGCTCCAAAGAAAGTAGACACACCACTCATGACTCACGGGAGCTTTTGAGCTCGCGGGAGTGGCCGCCTACGGATGTAGGCAATTGCAAACTTGTTCTGAAGGTGAGGTTGACTTTTCTAGGATCGATCCTGATTTAGGGGAAAAAAATAAAAAAGAAGAAGTTACGTGCCTACTGATTTGATTGGAAACCCAAGATCTGTGCCTTAGTGCCCGTGGTATTGCCAGGTGGCGGGTCAGGAACTGTGCCCCGGTTGTTTAAGTTGAGTTAATGGTGGGAACTGTGTCCCGGTTGCTTAATTTAAAGTGATGGCGAGAACTGTGCCCCTGTGGTCTGAATCAGAAGTCGATCTTTTGATTGGCTAAATAACTATTAGAATTTCATTTGTTCTTGCAATAGAGTTCTATCCAATTTTTCATATATAATGTCTTTTGACTTTCATCCATAGTTGAATGCTTAAGGCATGGTTAAAACTAACTAGTAATAATGGAGATCTTGAAGGCAATCACAAACATAGTTCAAGCAATGGTGTGAGGTGCATGTGAGAATGAGATGCATTTTTTTTGAAAAGAGATTTTTATTTTGAAACTCAGGTATGCATCGAAAAAGTTAAATCAATGGAAAATGTCCACCGGAATAACCGTCACTCTCTAGGGATCTCGGTCTTCACCCAAGCTTGGATGAGAACCTGGGATAGATTCGATCATCCTTTCGTGCTTATCATGGAGAGCTTCGAGTTACACGGATTCCATTCTCCAACGTCAAGATTTGAGTCGGCAAACACCACAATTCGTGATAACATGGTATTATGATCGCCGTACCGATTATAAGCGCTTAAGGGAGGCCTACGGCGACTCAATTTCCAGACGTGAGGTAAAATCATGAAAATCCATAGTTAGGGGTACTTACCTCAAGAACTCTTCGTAAATCTGGTGATGGGGCTCATTGCTGCTTTCTTCCGTTGTTCACTTGCCAAAGTTTGTGTCATTCATCCCCATCAGTGTGTTTGAATCACTTTTGTTGTTCTCATTTTTGGGTTGTAAATCTGCAGTGGACAAACACTAAAAGATTCTGCACTCTTGCCTGTTAGTACTCAATTTTATATCTTGTAGAAATAATAATTTTAACTTCTATTGATGGAGATGACATAGAATGCAATGCACAATGTTAGATGTATGCGTGATGGGACTAGTGTGTATGCTATGAGTTTCCATGTGAAGGGGTGATGTCAGGTGAGCAGTTTTTTTTTGGCTACTCAGTCGCTTTCATTGCTCTCTTTTGGTTGTTATTTGATGTTGCCTTTGTTGATTTGATTACTAATCATCAGAGAACCATTTTGGTTTTTAATTCAATGCATTGCAGGGCTCTCCGGGTTAAAAGATAGGGTTGGGCGTACAAGGAGGGGCGCCCATGTGTTCATGTACACTTGGGCGCACCTCTATGTGAGCCCAAGTAGCCTCTCCTACTTGGTTCAGAATTCTTATGAGGCGGTTATATATGAGAGGTGCCCTTTGCGGGATAGAATTGAAAAGCGGAGAACTTGGGCACCACTGGGAGTGCACCCAAGTGGCATTCTTCTTCTTCTGAAACTAGGACATCAATCTTTATAATGGAAGTGTTGCCTATGGGTTTCCCCACGTTTTCTACTCCCTAAGCTTCGAGTTCCAGGGTCTTTGGTCTCCCTCTTGCTTTCAAGTAAGCACTCTTTTCTCTCTTTTGGTCTTGAAGTATGCAACATGCTTTCTAGTTGCTTTGTTCTTCTTTGAGATATGATGGGATGTTCTTTTTATGTTTCAATCTTAGATTGGTTTTGATTCTAGCCATGCCATGCTTTTGTTTCTTTCTTAGATTAGATCATCTTCTTCATTCTTTTTTCTCTTTCTCTTCTCTCTCTCTCTTTTTGTTGTTGATGTTATGATGTTCTTTTGGTGTTTGTGACATGTCCTATGAACTACTAAAAGATTTTATGATGTCTTTCTTTTATTTTAGATTTGTAGTTCTTCGTATTACTCATCATTGAATGGTGATTTTTTTTAGTCTAAACTTGGATTGGAGTTTTAAGATTGGAGTTTCATTGTTCGATTGAACACCAATAGGTTTTTGATTTATTCCTCATGTCTCTTAGATTTCTCCTTTGTAATTCTTAACGTTTTTTTTTTTGTTGTTAATATGTTGCATTGCATGATTAAGACTTGTTTGAGCAAAAAATCATGTTTTGGTTTCCTAAAGACCTTAAAGTGACCTGACAGTACCCTCGGGGGACTTGCCTCACGAACTTCAGGGGCTATGATGAATAATTTTGGGCTAAACCGGACCCACATGGGATGAAATCCCTGAGATAGACTTGGGTGCCACTCCTGGTGCGCCCAAGTGATCTTCCACTCTTTTTTTTATATATATACTACCATTCATGTGGAGAGTCTCTAAGGTTAGGCGTATTTGTTTGCAAGTTTGACTTCGTTCAATGGCTGGTTTCCCCGTCATTTTACACAACCTACCAAGGACAGTCCTCCCGACGAGGCATAAGTCTCCATATAGCCCGCAAATTCTCTTATATTTCATAACTAACAGATCATACATCCCGCGCTTGACCTCAGCGAGGCGTTGATCCATTATGTCCTCAAATTCGAATACGCAATCATAAGTAGTGGGCATGGACAACTCATGCTCGAGATAAAATTCTGCCCAATCCTCAGAGTCGTGATAGCCTATCTTCTCAGTCCCAGGGAACCAATATTCCTCCCGTGGCACATAAGGTTTGCAAGCGCCATAATAGTGGTAATAGTAAGTTACTAATTATTAATGGAAGTAGGACTTCTATTTTAATTAGAAAGGAGAAAGCTACTAATTGTTGTGGAAGTGAGACTTCTATGGCAACTAGCAAGGGAGAAGGTTACTATTTTGTAATGGGAGTTAAACTTCTATTTCAAATAGGAAAAGAGGTGGAATTGAGGGCTATATAAAGGGAAATTAACCCCTCTTGGACGTCCATAACAAAGAGAGCACGCCCAACCCTTTTGTGCAAGTGTTGCACAACTTCTCTTCCTCTTCTAGTTCTCTTCTCTTTCTCCTCTAGTTCCTTGGAGTTACTAGTTGGGTTTTCTCTTGAAGTTTCCGCCAATCTTCTTGAGAAAAGAGATCTAATACGGGTAATAGCGTGGAAGATCAAAGGGTGTTGGAGATTCTGATTTGATTAGTGAAAGCGTTCATCATTAAAGAAAGAGATCAACTTCTCCATTAGAGCACTAGTAAGCTCCAAAGGTATAATCTACATCCTTGTATGTTGTAGATTTCGTAGTTGCATGTTTGGGTGCTGTTTTCTATCTTTTAGATAGGATATATTGCTGTACATGGTTTATGAGTTTGAGGGATTGCATCCTGGATTGGGTTTTGTTGCCTTCTAGATAGTTGTTCCCTGCATTAAGTGGATCAAAAGTTTTTGAAACCTATTTGAATGGCTCACCTATTTTCCAAGAATTGGTATCAGAGCCATACCTCATCTTTAATCATGTTACATCAGTAAGCTTGTTCTAATCTTTGCAAGAGATGTGAAGAGGATAGAGCAAGGGCTATGTAAGGATCAATTTTGATGAATTTGCTTGGTTTTATAGTAGATTTATGTTTGGATAGTCATAAAAGGGTTTAATAATGATGGAAGGATGGTAGGAAGCCATTGGAACACTTTAGAAGTGATTTGGTGAAGATTGGACACGAACTGCAGAAATCCAAGTTGCAGGTTTCCGTCAGTTCGGTCGACCGAGACCCGTGCTCGGTCGACTGAGCACTTGCAGGTCGGTCGACCGAGCCCTCTGGCTGGTCGACCGAGGACACTGCATAACAGGTTGCAGAAATTGGATTTTTTTTTAGTTTCGGGTCTTCTCTTACATCCTATTTTTCCAGCATTATTTGGCAGCCTATTTTTGTGATTTGTATGGTTGTATGAGATACTAAGTTGCAGATGATCATGTCCTCTCCATATGGCCCACAAGTCTTTTGCTTTCCATTTATGGTTATTAGTTTATTTAAGGCTAAATGTAAAGGGCGTCATGGTTTCCTTGGTTTCCCGTGAAAGGGCAAGGCATGATGAATTTCCCTATAGCCCTTTTATTTCTATCTTTAGATTACCATGTAAGTCTCATAATCGAGGTATATGAATTTATGTAATTTTTCTAAATTTGTAAATTCTGGCGATGTCCGAGACGAAGAAGGAAAGCGATGTTGGACTCCTAATCAAAGAGTTTGAAGAATTACCGAAAGTGTTTTGGAGTTGCCCAAAGAGTTTGAGGAATTCCAAAGTTTTGGAAAGTCTAGAAGTCCAAGAAGTCTATTCCGCTAGGGCCATGTGGAGGAGAGGACTAGTTTCTAATTTTAGCACTTTCTATTTATGGATGAATGCTTAATTTAGAATATTTCCAAATCTGATCCAAACATAGCAAGTTACTAAAATTGGTCAAATCAAATTAATTTTTGGAAAGAGTTCTAATTAGTGTTGATGACCCATGAGATGGACACATTGGTAACGCTAATTTAAGAAACTGGACTTTCCTTAAAATAACTTGACTTGGAACCAATCTTTGATCATATCATGAGATGATTTGATGTTCATATATATACATGTGGGCCCTAATACCTTACAAGGAAATCCTCAATTATAAAATATTAAGTGGGAGCGGGGCATTTAAATTTAGAAATCCCCATGGTTTTCCACCATAGGTCCATTGTAAGGAAAGTATTAGCCTCGTGCCATCTTGAGAATGGCCGTTCCCCACGGAGGGCTTTTATTTCTCCAATTATTAGATATGGATCTCCTATGGATAGTGTTGGTGAGACGGGGCGGGGGCCCACTCCCCAAGGAGGAGCTGCCCGCAACGGTTGTCATGCAATGCTAGTTGGTGGGTCACACTTAACTAAAATAATGATGTAGTATCCCCAAGGATTTGCCTCGTGTATTTTAGAGACCAAAGCTAATTGGGAGTCATACATTATTTGGTATGAGATACCTAGATAATAATGAATGATGTGGATCATGGATAGTTAGTCTTAATTCCGATTTTGACCAACTTTGATCAGCACCAATCTAGGTGGTATTTGCACTCCCCAAGGAGGCATACCCCGGGGATTGGGATTCCGATGTATTCTGAATTTAGTGGTTATGAGGATTCCATATAAATTTGGTAGAATACTAAACCCTAATGTCATTTAAATTCATTAATTGAATGTATGGTTATGTGCTACAGCATTTCAAGCATGAATTCAATTACTTTCAATCCACTTGCGACCATCCTCAACCAGAATAAATTGGTGGGATCCAACTATGTAGACTGAAAACGGAACCTGGATATTGTCCTGACTGCTTCAGGATATAAATATGTCCTTACCAAAACCCCCCTTGATGAGCCTGGCACAGATGCACCGAAAGAAGAAAAGGAACTTTACACCAAATTGGCCAAAGACGATGAGATGGCCAGATGTTACATACAGGCATCCATGTCTAGTGTTTTGCAACACCAACATCAATCCTATAAGACTGCATATGATATTATATCAAACTTAAAGGAGATGTTTGCGGAACAGGGCATGCCTGCTAGACAGGTTGCTATGAGGGTGCTTATAAGCACCAAGATGGCTAAAGGCACACCAGTACAGGACCACATGTTGAAAATAATGAACTCATTGAATGAGTTAGATGTACTGGGGGCTGCGATTGATGCGGAATCGTAGATTGACATAATCCTTGAGTCACTACCAGAGTCATTTAACAATTTCAAGGTCAATTATAATATGAATAAGATGAATTTGACTCTAGCTGAGCTTTCTAGCCAGCTGGTGGTGACTGAAGGGATTATGAAGAAGAAGCCAACTGCCCTGATGACAGAAAAGTCATTTGCCAAGTCCAAACCGAAAGGCAAAGGGCGAAAAGGCAAGAAGAAATCAGTTCCGAAGGGTCCTAAGGTGGAGAATGGTCCTAATGGTGGTGTTGGCAAGGCTAAGGGGTCGGGGACAAAGGGAAAGTGTTTCCATTGTGGTATGACAGGACATTGGAAAAGGAATTGTTCAGATTTTCTGTCTAAGAAGAAGACCTCAGGTATGATTGAGTCACTTGTTTCTGAAGTTAGTTTTGCAACTGGTACTTCAAAATCTTGGTGTGTGGACTCCGGGGCAGCTAATCACATATGTAATTCGTTGCAGGGGTTTTGGGAAACCAGGAGACTCAGTGACGGCGAAATCATTGTCAACCTAGGATCTGATGCTAAGGCGGATGCCGTCTCAGTATGGGTTATTACTTTATGATTTCAAGATAATAAGTTGGTATTGTCAGACACTCTATATGTACCGTCTTTAAGACGGAATTTAATTTCAGTTTCTAGTTTGGTGAATAAAAGTTATTCTATTACTTTTGGTATTGAAGTTGTCATAAAGAGGAATGGTGCTTTTATATGTTTTGGCAAGGTAACCAATGGGCTTTATCTGTTAACCCTCACAATGTATGAGATACGTGATACCAAAATAATTAATAGGCCATCATTAAAGAGAAGGTCACCTTCATCTAATCCAACAAAACTTTGGCACTTGAGGCTAGGTCATATGAACCTAAATAGGATTGACATGCTAGTGAAAGATGGTATCTTGCCTTCATTGGTTGTAGAACCTGTCGCGACCCCGGAACGGATCCCCGGGCCCGCGACGCGATTGATGATGTTTATGCTCAATGGTTCATTATTTTCCCACAGGTTCCCACGGTGAGGATTCCCAAAGACACGCGGAATCTGACTCACACGTACACGATTGCGGAAGCGTGTAGCAAAACACATCACGATAAGCACAATCAAATCTTTAAGTGCTATAACATTTAATCACAAGACATAGCATCAAAGAAAAGAGTTATCATGGCAGTCCCAAACATAGTTCAAGTTATAAGTTTAACACGAAAGTGAGTTAAGTTTTAGTACAACCCATAAGAGACCAATAAAGGACAATACAATCTCAAAATAACCAAAAGAAACCCCAAGACTAAAGGTGACGAAACTCGAGAACCAGACCGACATCTAAATGACATCGTCGGGCTACCACTCTCTCACGGGAGTTGGCTCACAAGCCTCCTCCTGACGCTCCTCCTCAAAGGCAACGTCTCCTGCACCTGGGCACCAACAAACAAGGGTCAAACACGACGGTTTGGCAGGTAATCAATTTAGGCATGAACATGAACAATAACATTTAGAGAAAACATGTAAGCAAATCTTTGGTATGAAGTACTATCAAAGCTGAGATACATTTTCAAGAATACGAGCAAAGCTGAGATACCAAAACAAACTAGCATGAGTACATAATATATCATGAATAGTTACAACCCACAAAGAGCCCATCCTTTCTCTATCATTTATATAATGAAAAGAGCAAGCACGCACGACAAGCACGATATACACAATATAAGCACGACACGATTTCCCACAAAGACGGGAATTCCGGCCGCGGAACCGGACACGCACGATGTGTAATAAATACACGACCAGTCTGCAGACAGTCCACATGTTTAGAGACCCCCAGACAGTGGATCAAACCGAAAGGGCAGTCTAAGCTCAGTGGTGTTCACTTAATTCATGAATGCACAAAACACGCGAAGCACGATCAAAGCACGTTGAGATAGAAAGGGAGAAATCACTTATCAAAACACGACGAGCACGACTAGCACGGGCATAATAATTATGCATAACACGCTTAGGAAGAGATCCCCTTTTCTCTTGAAACAAAACTCCAAAACAAGCTTGTACTAACACTTCAAAACAAGTTCACGATGATATTCATTGTATCAAAACTAAAGCACGAACACAAGGCTTATCAAGCACACGTAATGACCTTTGGATGCTCGTTGTGTAATCGAAGCCCAGATGTTGGAAATTAAATAAAATTGGTGCCCCAGAAGTTTAAAGACATCTTGGGTTTCGAGTGCACAATATCAAGCTAAAGGTCACTTAACATGTTCTAGTTTTTCATTCTTGCAAAACTCTTCAAAATACACAAACAGTGAATTTCGGTCACCTCGCGGTCAGGTGTCGGCTAGCCGAACTGGGACATGGCGGCTAGCCGCAAGGTGACCGCCAGGCTGACCGCTGGAGAGCAAATCGAACTTAGCTCTCGGGAAAAGGAACCGCATTGCGCGGTTGGCTTGTGGTTAACCGCGAGTGGGACTGGCGGTTAGCCGTGAGCTGACCGCGGAGCCACAATCGAAATGCCAGCTTCTGGAGAAGAAACCGCAGTCCACGGTTGGCTTGCGGTTAACCGCGAGTGAGACTGGCGGTTAGCCGTGAGCTGACCGTGGTGCTGACCGCTGATCCCAGATGAAAATGCTAGCTTCTGGAAAAGTAACCGCTGAGTTCGGTCAGCCTGCGGTTAGCCGCAGTGGACACAGACGGCTAGCCGCGAGCTGACCGCCAATGCACGGGTGTGCGGTTCAGTGCAGATTTTCACATTTTTCCTTCCTCCTTTCCATTCATTCTCATTCCTCTTGTATTCCCTGAGCATATAGGCTCTTCAAGGGTAGAACACACATCCAAAACCAACAAAACACAATCATGAAGCTTGTAAACACATTCATATGCAAAGTTTCCAAAACAACAATGTAGCTTAAAATAACATGCACAATGATCCTATAGAGATTACTTGCCTTGCCCAAATGCTAAAAATACTCCTCCAAGAACTTCACTCAAGCTATCAAGCACTATAAGAAAAACCCAAGAGAAAACACACAAACTCACTCAAAAATGGAAACAAAGAACCCATTTTAACAAAAGGGTTTGTGAACAAGAAAAACACAATCTTAAGGAGCTAAAAAGACTTTATGGAAAACATGGCTTGAAGCTCTTACCTAGAGAAAGTCAAACAAGAGAGATGGAAGAGAATGGAGAGCTTTCCCAACTTGAAACCTTAAGAAAATTGTATCAATGGAGAGCTTGCAAGGAGATGAAGAAAATGGTAGTCTTAGAATCTTCTTTGGAGCTCTCTAGCTAGATCAAACAAGATGGGGAAGATGGAGAGAAAAAGAGACTCTTCCTAGCCCTAGGTTAAGAAGTTGCGGGATTTTGGTAAAGTGAGTGGAAGAAGAGGGAAAGGGAGGCTTAAGTGATGACTCATGGGCCCCATTGGGCTTGAACTTGAAATGGCTAAAACATGATCTTGTGGGCCTCGGATGACTTCGACGAAGAAGGATAGAACGATCGTCGAAATATCTACTTTCCAAAAAGTATATTTTTGACATGGTTTTGAGATCTCGAAAATTGTGTCCAGATTTGTGCATAAAGGACAATTTTACCCTCTTTGGGCCAAAACATAGGTTTTTGGGCTTCAAACATGAATGTGCTTAAAACGAAAGTTGCAACATGTCGAAACATCATTCAAATGAAATCAACATCATACTCACACGGAAATCGATATGATCTTCCCGAGCTTACACGTGCACTCAGGCCTTCCTGAGTGTGTCTAATTAATACTGAACGTTCTCAAAATTCCCAAAGCTATGTCCAAGACTAAAACTAATTACTTCTAACCCAACAACAACTAAGCTCACTTAGGACTAAACACATACTAATCGCACACTAATCGACTTGGTCTGGGTCAGGGTCTAACAGAACCAATGTCTATCTGTGAGTCCTGTCTGGAAGGCAAAATGACCAAAATACCCTTTTCATCCAAGGGCAATAGGGCCAAAGATTTATTGGAATTAGTGCATACGGAAGCGGAAAAGCAATTAGGTAAAAGTATCAAGACTCTTCGATCAGATCGAGGAGGGGAATATCTCTCTGGTGATTTTATGGGACACTTGTCAGAAAATGGGACTCTATCCCAGTTTTCTGCTCCAGGCATGCCTCAACAGAATGGATTAGCAGAAAGAAGGAACCAGACTCTTTTAGATATGATTAGGTCTATATTGAGTTTCTCAGGATTACCTATATCCTTTTGGGGATATGCCTTGGATACTGCGATGTACATACTAAACCTCGTACCATCTAAGTTTGTACCTAAGACTCCCCGGGATTTATGGTCTGGGCGAAAGCCTAGTCTACAACATTTACACATTTGGGGTTGTTCGGCACACGTGCTAATGGTAAAGACGGATAAGTTGGAAACGAACTCGGAAGTATGCACGTTTGTAGGATATCCTAAAGGAACTAAAGGTTGGTTATTCTATAATCCCAGAGAGCAGAAAGTACTGGTGAGCACCAATGCGGTTTTTCTGGAGGAAGATTATATGATGGACCGGAAATCTTTAGAAAAGGTGATCTTGGAAGAGATTCAAGAACAATCAATTCCAAATCCAAGTATGACCGAACTTGAGGAAGAACCGCCCCTACCAGACCCAGTAGTTACAGCAGTGCCTCGTCGTAGTGGGAGAATGTCAGGCCCCCTGATAGGTTCTCATTCTTGGGAGAGTCTTACGAGGCAATCCCGAAAGAACTGGAACATGATCCCTGTAACTATGATGAAGCAATTAATGACATAGATTCGGGACGTTGGAAAAATGCTATGAAAGCCGAGATGGAGTCTATGTACTCTAATCAGGTCTGGACACTTGTGGACTTGCCAGCCAATATCAAACCTATTGGGTGCAAGTGGGTCTACAAGATAAAGAGAGGACCAGATGGAAGAGTTGAGACCTTTATGGCCAGGCTTGTTGTGAAAGGGTATACTCAGAAAGAGGGTATCGATTATGAGGAAACCTTCTCGCCGGTAGCCATGCTCAAGTCCATCCGGATACTCTTATCCATAGCGGCTCATCTCGATTACGAGATTTGGAAAATGGATGTCAAGATGGCGTTTCTCAACGGCCATCTTGAGGAAGACATCTATGTGATGCAACCAGACGATTTTATAGCTAGTAACCAAAAGCAAAGAGTTTGCAAGCTGCAAAAGTCCATTTATGGACTGAAGCAGGCATCCCGAAGCTGGAACATCCGTTTGGACCGGGCAATCAAGTCATTTGGTTTTAGTCAAAATCTGGATGAGTCATATGTGTACATGAAAAATGAAGGTGACAGGGTAGTTTTTCTGATTTTATATGTCGACGACATCCTTCTCCCTAGGAAGGATATAGGAATGTTGTCAACAGTAAAAGTTTGGTTAGCAAAGACTTTTGATATGAAGGACTTGGGAGAAGCTAGTTACATCCTAGGGATCAAACTCCATCCAGACAGGAAAAATAGGATGATTGGCTTATCTCAAGCTGCGTACATAGATAATGTACTGGTACGGTTTGCTATGCAAGACTCCAAGAAGGGCACACCTTTCAGGCACGGAGTGCACCTTTCCAAGGATCAGTGTCCCAAGACACCTGAGGAAAAGGAGCAGATGAGGTCGATACCATACGCTTCGGGTGTTGGTAGCCTCATGTATGCTATGCTATATACTAGACCGGATATCTGTCATGCATTGGGCTTAGTCAGCAGATATCAGTCTAACCCAGGTCCTAACCATTGGACTGCTGTAAGATGTGTTCTCAAATCCTGGAGAAGGACTAAATATCACATGTTCATTTACGACAATAATGAGTCGGTTACATAGATACTGACTTCCAGTAAGATAAGGATTCCAAGAAATCAACTTCTGGGTATGTGTTTATGCTGTAGTTACTTGAGAAGCAGCCAAAGAAGCAGATTGGCTCAAAAGATTCCCTATGGAACTTGGAGTGGTACTTTTGGTAGGACAGCCGCCCACAGTTTATTGTGATAACAGCAGGGCAGTCAATAAGTCCAAGGAACCCAGGTGCCAAAAGCATGTACAGATGTTATAACAAATGGTCAGAGAGATTGTGCAGAGAGGCGATACTGCTATCACCCAGATAGACTCTGCAGACAATCTGGGAGATCCCTTTACTAAGCCTTTGACTACCAAAGTCTTTGGGCAGTAAGTAGATGGGATCTGCATGAGATGCAACCCTGACTGGCATTGAGCCCAATTGGGAGATTGTTAGTTTTATGGTTTCAATACCAATATATGATGTAATAAATTGATTAATTTCTTTATTTATCAATATATATTATTCATTTCCTTTCATGAGATGAATGGTGTTTTATTACTTGTTTGCACATAACTAATACGAGTGACATAATGGCTCATGAGATGAACCAGAGTCCACAAGTATACTAGATGTAAAACATGTGTATGGATGAAATCCACATACAGGAGACATGTATTGCAAATCTTATACTTAAATATCTTCACAACCAGTGATGAGGTTGGGCATCTTAACTGACAAGGTTGCAGCACTTTGATCACTTTGAGATAGTGTGATTTGTCTCAATCATCGGAATGTAAGATTCTAGATCATGGTGCCGGTACATTAAATGTATTGAAGGACCATGAGATGCACCTTGTATACACTGTCTTTACTTTAAGGTCTGCTCTTATAATTCCCTAGCAATAGGCTCATAATTCTGAGACATTAATGAACTCAAGTTTCTATCTATTCATTTGCTTTAAGTCACCAATGAGTAAGGCCAATTGTAGGTCAACACCTCGGTGATTTGGGTACGTGGTAGTAGAGCTGAGAGAACATTCAATGGTCAAGATGGAATCTATCTTTAATATCCCCTTGTGCCAATTAATGGATTTATCATTGGTAAGTGCGCATCCATTCCGATTAAGAGTTAATTGGATCGGTACCAAATGATCATTATAATTAATTAGGGCTCAAAGATAATAAGATATGGATCTAATTTGGTGGACAGGTCCAATTGATCCATGGATATAGATGGAGGGGCCTATTTGTGGTAATAGGAAAGTTTAGGGTCTTCATTGTAATATATTCCTAAGACTGGAGTGTAATTGCATTTATATAGTGGAGTTATTTGCAATTAATTGTGGGCCCGGATTGCACATGAGATGTGGGGTCGCGCGTTCCAGTTGGAGCCAACTTTCTAAGGAATCCGTAGTGGTCCCCACGCTAGCCCAAGTTTAGAAAGATACTAATTCTACTTGAACTCTAATAGGAAGGAATTGGAAGGTTACTATTTCTATTTGAAGTGAGACTTCTAATAGTGGTAACAGTAAGTTACTAATTATTAATGGAAGTAGGACTTCTATTTTAATTAGAAAGGAGAAAGCTACTAATTGTTGTGGAAGTGAGACTTCTATGGCAACTAGCAAGGGAGGAGGTTACTATTTTGTAATGGGAGTTAAACTTCTATTTCAAATAGGAAAAGAGGTGGAATTGAGGGCTATATAAAGGGGAATTAACCCCTCTTGGACTTCCATAACAAAGAGAGCACGCCCAACCCTTTTGTGCAAGTGTTGCACAACTTCTCTTCCTCTTCTAGTTCTCTTCTTTTCCTCCTCTAGTTCCTTGGAGTTACTAGTTGGGTTTGTTAGTTTTATGGTCTCAATACCATGGGTATATGATGTAATAAATTGATTAATTTCTTTATTTATCAATACAATTCATGTTTTTCCTTTCATGAGATGAATGGTGTTTTATATACTTGCACATAACCAATACAAAAGACATAATGGCTCATGAGATGAACCGAAGTCCATGAGTATACTAGATGTAATATATGTGTATGGATGAGATCCACATACATGAGACATGTATTGCAAATCTTATGCTCAAATATCTTCACAACCAGTGATGAGATTGGACATCTCATCTGACGAGGTTGCAACGCCTTGATCACTATGAGATAGTGTGATTTGTCTCGATCATCAGAATGTAAGATTCCGGATCATGGTGCTGGTACATTGGATGTATTGAAGGACCATGAGAAGCACCTTATGTAAGACCCCAACCCGAGTGAACACGATTAGTGATAATTAAGTTGCGTGTTAGTGCTAAGTTTGATTAGTGATTTCTGGCTAAGTTGGGTTTGGAATAGCTTTTGTTATAGTTTTGGAGTAGTTTTGTGGATTTTGATTGCTTTGTGCTAGTAGGGCCTTTTGGGGGTTCCTTTTCATGACTTTGCATGTGCTCGAGGACTTATCGGAGATTTTTGCATTCATGGTTCTGATCTCTTTTTATTGGTATTGTTATTCCATACAACTTTCATGTTGATCCCGTGTCCATTTGAGATCCCGAAACCCGATTTCATAGCCTTGAGGGCAAAACCGTCTTTTTACACTAAACCTGTACCCAAAATTTGATATCCCCGAAACCCGCGAAACATATACTTTTTGGAAACTAGATATTCCGATGATCATTTCTTCCTTCTTCGTCGAATCCATCCGAGATCCCGAAAGAGATGATTTCAGCCAAACAAGCTCCTTTAATAGTGGGACCCAACCCATTTGTTAACAAAGGGAAGCCACTCTCCCTTCCATTTCATTTTCCTTTTCCAGCACAAAAAGGCAGCCTAGGGTTTGTTTGGAAGCTTTCCTCTTCTTCTTGCCCTCTCCACCTCCAATCCACACCAAGCTTGCATCAATCAAGAAATGGAAGTTATCATTCTCCTCCCCACCTTGCAAGCTTCCTTTCGATACCATTTGTAGAAGAATCCACCAATTTTGAGATCTTCATTGAACATAATCTTGCCATTAGAGGACCTTACAAGTAAGTAATCCTTCCCTTCTTCTTGATTGGTATTCTTCTAGCCTTAGAGAAGCTTCATCTTCATTATTGTAAAGTTTCCCTTCCTATTTCTTGTTTTGACCCATTTTAGGGTTTGCTTTGGGGATTTTTGTTCATAGCTTGGACCTTTGGCTTGGTTGATTTCCTGATTTGAAGACACAAGGCAAGTGGATGATTTGGTTTTTTTATGAGCTTTCAATGGGTTTTCATGAGGAATGTGGTTGACTTGTCATTTCACTCATATTTATTGGCTTGCATTGTTTTTTGAAATGAATGCTTGAATGCATCTTGGCTAAGTCATTTAATGTTTTGTACACATGTTGGTTGAGTATTTATTGTCTTTTGTGTTATCCTAAATGAATGTTTGTGAAATGGTTTCCTTCCTCCTTCCTTTGTATTGGACTTGATATGGAAGAAGTGATGGAGTGAACATATTATGGGGTTTTGGAGAAGTGTAGATAGAGGCATTGGAGGAGCTCTAAGCTCAATTTTATTGCAGGGACTAAGTGGAAGTGGGGAGAATGGTTTTGAGGAGGAGAAATGGCTAAAAATCTGAACACAGTGGGTGTTCCCGCACCTGGAGGTCAGCCTGCTGTCACCTGGAGGCTAGCCGCCTGGTGACTGGCGGCTACCCACCAGCTAGCCGAAATGTCACGGTTGCTTTTCCAGAGAGCACACTTCTCCACCTGAAAACTCAGTCAGCTCCACGGTTAGCCAGCGGCTAACCGCCGAACCCATTGGCGGCTAACCGCCAGCTAACCGCACCTTGGCGGTCAGTTTTCCAGTAAGCTGCATTTTTCAGCCCAGCCGCGGTCAGCCAGCGGTCAGCCAGCGGCTAGGCGCCCATCCCAGCGGCGGCTAACCGCTAGCTAACCGCCAGGTGACCGAAATTTCCCAGGTACCGGAGAGCTGCTCGCTCGAGCGAATTCTCCGGTTCGCTCGAGCGCTGAGCTTTGTTGGTAAAAAGAGATTCACTAGGCATTGTATGAGACCATCCGAGAAAGAAACCATATGACGAAGATGTCATTCGAAGTTTTGAAAATTCAAAGTGTATAAGGAGCCCAGAATGTCTTCAAACTCAAGGGGTACCTAGTTATCATTACAATCGACATACGGGACCCCTATTCACCTTAAACAAATCTGGAAATCATTATTTTTCCCGGAATTGTATTTCCTCATTTCTAAGATTTACATTACATGACTTGCTTTCCCGAAAGCATTGAAGTTACATTAGTAACAGTTACTTGTCCCGAAATGCACTACATCCCATGAAATGGAAATTAGTCCTTGAACATACTTGCCCCAAATGTTTATTTCACTTGCATTTGATTTACTCGTTCATGTCTCGATTTGTTATTTGACCTATGTCTCGGCATCACTAAGCTTGGATACCTTGTCGGTTTGATCCACCGACTTGGAGATCCCTCTCCCGTCCCGCCAGGTGCAGTTGGGATCCCGATGC
Source organism: Cinnamomum chago (assembly GCA_038049695.1). Classification (NCBI taxonomy): domain Eukaryota; kingdom Viridiplantae; phylum Streptophyta; class Magnoliopsida; order Laurales; family Lauraceae; genus Cinnamomum; species Cinnamomum chago. The sequence goes on from CP142456.1 coordinate 37,511,477, forward strand.
CGGTTTATTACCATGGTCCCGTCCCAATACCCGGTTCGCTACCGTGGTCCCGTCCCGTATATTTATATTGTATATATGATTTGCATTGAATCTCCTCACCTTGTGTGACTGAGATCAACGTCCCGTTATACTGTTGTCACTTTAGTGACAGAGGACTTAGCTTTATGTGATTGCTATCTTGTTAGTTCCCGATTCCTTGAATACCTTATGTGTTTTATCTTGTTTAATTGTTTTCTAGCAAACGATTTATCTACTTTATGAGCGTTCTTATTTAAACAGATTTCTACGCTTTTCAAGGTATTTCCTTTATTATTACATGTTATTGTATCTTTTCATTCTCTTGCCAGACCGTCGTGTCTGACCCATTTGCTTTGGTACTCAGGTTCCGTTGCCGGCTACCTTGAGGAGGAGCCGGAGGAGGCGGTAGGTGAACCGTAGTCTTTAGTCGAGTGGCATGCTGACGATGTCTACAGGCGTGCTGACGATGTCATGTAGACATCGGGTTGCTACGAGAAGCGTAACATTTTTGGGAAAGGCTATTTAATCATTCTTGGGTTATTGTTTTGTTCATATTGGCCTTTGTTGGCCTCTAATTTTGGAGAATGTAAATAAGTGATCTTTTGTTAAACTTTAACTTACTTTTGGGGAACATGCTATAGTTCATTGCTCATTCTGATACAGTTTTTGATACTTGTTGTTAATGCTTTCATGACTAGAGATAGTCTGACTATTTGATTTGCTACATGCTTCCGCACTTAAAAGAAACATTCATAGTTGGTTGTGATATCCTCACCGCGGACACCTGTGGGAAATTAAATAAGTGTATGTTATCATTAAACAGATGTGACGTGGATCATCATTTAGTCCCGATCCCGGATCGGTTCCTTCAGGGTCCGGTCCGGGGTCACGACAGACTGGTATCAGAGCGAGACGTGTTTCAAGCAATTAAAAGAAACTAGAAATCCTAAGGACGTGGGGAGGATTCGTTAGATCTTTCGTTAGCTAGTATCGTGTGAGCAATGTGTGACCCTTTATATTATCATGTGCTAACAATTTGTTTTGCAGCATCATGCCTCCCCGTAAGAGAACAGTGAATGGCATTCCTTCTGGAAGTAACAGTGATCATACCGGACCAGTGGAAGAGGATATAGCTGAGAACAACCCACCAAATCAGTTCCAGGAAATGATGCAAGCAATGCTTGACCAGCAACGTCAAGCCAATGAGAACCAAGCTAGATTGCAAGAACAGATGCTCAAGAGAGAAGAAGACCATGCTAGGGAAATGGCAGAGATGCAAAGGCAATTGCTTGAGGTCCTACAGAGAAGACCAGAACCGGTTCAACCCCAACCCGCAATCGTTATCAATCAAAGACAACATGACCCTAATGCCTTGTTTGAACGGTTTAGGAAGAGGGCTCCGAAGGAATTTCTTGGGGAGGAAGATCCTTTGGCTGCAGATGACTGGTTAGAACATACAGAGAACATCTTCGAGATTTTCCAGTGTACAGGGGGAGATAGAGTGAAGCTAGCATCATCCCTATTCAGCGGTACAACAGACAGATGGTGGAAAACGGTTAGGGAAGAATACAGGAACATGGCTGATGCAGAAGTGTGGGCAAACTTCAAGAGACAATTCCATGATAAATATGTACCTACCCATATCAAGAGACAAAAGGCCATAGAGTTTCAGCAGCTTGTCCAAAGGAGTATGACAGTCCTCGAATACCTCACTAAGTTTGAGAGACTGTCCAGATATGCCCCGGAGTTGGTAGATACAGTGGAGAAGAAAATTGCTAAGTTCTTTGAGGGACTCAACCCTTTCATTGAGAGGGATGCCACCGGAGTAGTACCACCTGCTACTTTCGATGAGGCAGTCAATAGGGCCTACAAGTTTGAGAACTTCCACAACAAGATCCTCAGAGTGCAAGGCAAGAGTCCAGCTCAGCAGCAAAGCTACCATCATCAGAGGAACCATCAGAATAAGAGACAGAGGACATGACCAAATGTGCAGAATCCAGTGGTTTGCATCCACTGTGGGAAGAATCATGCTAGTGCTAAATGTCGTACTATCACGGGAGTGTGCTTCAAGTGTGGTTCGATGGACCATAGGATGAGGGATTGCCCTAGGCCAAACAAACAGAATCAGCAGCAGCAGCAAGGGCCACAACGTCCACCACCACCACCACAGAATGCATTGGTTGTCCAAAACCAGGCAAGGCCACTTCAGCAGCAAGCACCACAGCAACAACAGTTTAGACAGCAGCAGCCACAACAGCAGGCCCATCAGCAGCAGGGACATCAGCATGCACCGCAGCAGAACAGGAATGCACCACATGGCAGGCCACAACAAGCTCAGAACAGGCCACAACTTCGAGGGCAAATCTACGGGGTCAATAGAGTTGATGCAGAGGCAGCGGGAAATGTACTGGAATGTACACTTCTTGTTTGTGGGATAAAAGCTAAGATTTTATTTGACCCTGGCTCTACACATTCATTCTTATCCCATGAATTTTCTAAGTTGATTGATATGCATGCTAGAGAACTTGAGTTTATTTTGACTGTGGCAACCCCAGTAGGTAAACAAGTTATTTGTAGAACCTTTTACCCTAGTTGCACAGTTCAGATAGGAGAAGTGGTTTTAACCGCAGATCTCATTTCTTTGGAGATGTTTGATTATGATGTCATCCTAGGGATGGATTGGCTGGCAGGGTACCATGCCACAATGGATTGTTTCCATATGACCCTCACTTTCAAGTTGGTTGAGACATCAGCAGGAGTGTCGTTTCAGGGAGAGAGGAGGAATCTTCGTGCAGGGTTTGTTTCAGCATTGAAGGCTGATAGACTTTTGAGAAGTGGTTGTGAAGCTTATTTAGCGTTTATCACGGAGGATAAACGGTCCCAAGGGGTGGAGGAGATCCCAATTGTTTGGGAGTTCCCGGATGTTTTTCCGGAGGAGATTCCAGGTTTGCCACCCATGAGAGAGATTGATTTCACTATTGAGTTGCTACCGGGGACTGCCCCGATATCTATTGCACCATATAGAATGGCTCCAGCAGAGTTGGGAGAGTTGAAGACTCAGTTACAAGAGTTATTGGACAAAGGTTTTGTGAGACCGAGTGTTTCACCATGGGGAGCTCCAGTTTTATTTGTTAAGAAGAAGGATGGTTCGATGAGAATGTGTATAGATTACAGAAGATTGAATCAGATGACCATCAAGAACAAATACCCATTACCAAGAATAGATGAATTGTTTGATCAATTGCAAGGTGCATCATACTTTTCGAAGATTGACTTGAGATCCAGTTACCATCAGCTGAGAGTTAGAGAAGCAGATGTGTTGAAAACAACTTTCCGAACAAGATATGACCACTATGAGTTCCTAGTGATGCCATTTGGGTTGACTAATGCACCGGCAGTGTTCATGGCTTTGATGAACAAGATATTTGCAGAGTATCTGGATCAGTTTGTAGTAGTGTTCATAGTTGACATTTTGGTGTACTCCAAGACCAAGGAAGAGCATGAAGAGCATTTGAGGATAGCACCGCAACTCTTGAGGGGGAACCAGCTGTATGCGAAGCTCAACAAGTGTGAATTTTGGTTGGAGCAAGTAGCATTTTTGGGGCACATTATCTCCAAAGAAGGATTATCAGTGGATCCGTCCAAGATTGAAGCAGTAGTGAATTGGGAAAGACCGAAGATTGTGACATAAATTAGAAGTTTTCTGGGATTGGCAGGCTACTATCGGAGGTTTGTGCAAGGTTTTTCGTCGATTGCGTCACCATTGACGAAGTTGACAAGGAAAAATGCACCATATGTATGGACAGATCAGTGTGAAGAGAGTTTCCAAGAACTAAAGAAGAGATTGACTACAGCACCAGTCCTTACTTTGCCATCCGGAAGCGGCGGTTTAACCATTTTTACCGATGCTTCGAATGTTGGACTTGGTTGTGTGTTGATACAAGAAGGAAAAGTGATTGCTTATGGATCTCGACAGTTGAAAGATCATGAGAAGAACTATGCCACCCATGATCTGGAGTTAGCAACGGTTGTGTTCGCGTTGAAAATGTGGAGACATTACCTCTATGGAGAGCAGCTCGAAGTCCACTCCAACCACCGCAGCTTACAGTATTTGTTTTCACAGAAGGATTTGAACATGAGGCAGAGAAGATGGATAGAATATATAAAGGACTACGATTTTCCAATCAAGTACCACCCGAGGAAAGCTAATGTAGTTGCAGATGCCTTGAGTAGAAAATCAATAGGCTTGGCAAACCTAAGTGGCACTTGTATTTTCGAGCAGTTTGAAGAGTTGAGTATAGACCTTCAACCACTAAGGAAGGGTGTTTTGTTAGCTAACATGACGGTGTCAGAACCTTCTTTCATTCAGAAGATCAAGGATAGTCAGTTGCAAGATCCAGAGTTGGCCAAGATTTCAGAGCATATGGCAGAATGTCTTGATTTTCGTATTGTTGATGGAGTTTTATACTACCGTGACCGTCTGTGTGTGCCTAACATCGAAGATGTGAGAAATGACATCATGACCGAGGCTCATAGCACGAAGTATTCTATGCATCCAGGCAGCACAAAGATGTATCAGAATTTGAAGGGCAGATTTTGGTGGAACAATATGAAGAGAGAGATTGCAGCGTTTGTCTCCCATTGCCTGGCCTGTCAGTTGATTAAGGCAGAACATCAGAAGCCTCCAGGGTTGTTACAACCGTTAGAGATCCCGGAATGGAAGTGGGAGCACATTACCATGGACTTTATTTCGGGATTACTGAGGACTAGTAGAGGCAACGATGCGATATGGGTCATTGTGGACCGTCTCACCAAGTCAGCGCATTTCCTTGCTATGAAGACAGGGAAGAAGATGCACATGCTACCTTTGGCAAAGTTGTTTGTCAACGAGATTGTCAGTCGTCACGGGCAGCCAGTTTCTATCACTTCCGACAGAGACAGAAGATTCGTCTCGAGGTTTTGGAAGACATTGCATGAGTCTATGGGTACGAGATTATAGTTCAGCACAACGTATCTCCCTCAGACAGATGGCTAGTCAGAGAGAACGATTCAGACTCTTGAAGATATGCTCTGTGCCTGTGTGTTAGATTTCAAGACTCAATGGGATGAGACTCTACCGTTGTGTGAATTCGCTTACAACAACAGTTACCATTCGAGCATTGGGATGGCTCCTTTTGAGGCTTTGTATGGCAGAAGGTGTAGGACACCTGTATGTTGGGAAGAAGTCGGCACTCGCAGTTTCCATGGACCGACTATTGTTAGTGAGACCAGCGACAAGATCAAGTTGATTCAAGAACGTTTGAAAGTGTCCCGGAGTAGACAGAAGAGCTATGCAGATTCCCACCGTAGAGATTTGAAGTTCAAGGAAGGAGACAAGGTTTTCTTGATAGTGTCACCTACAAGGGGAACATTGATATTTGGACAGAAGGGCAAGCTATCGCGGAGATACATTGGACCCTATGACATAGTGAGCAAGATCGGTGATGTGGCTTACAGATTAGCCTTACCACCTGAGCTATCCGGCGTACACAACGTCTTCCATGTGTCTATGTTGAAGAAGTATGTCCCCGATCAGTCCCATGTACTCCGGCATGAGCCATTAGCAATCAGAGAGGATGCCACCTATGTTAAGAAGCCCGTTGAGATTATTGATACAAAGGAACAAGAGTTGGGGACTCAGACTATTCAGTGGGTAAAGGTAATATGGGAGAACCATGGACCGGAAGAGGCAACGTGGGAATTACGAGACCAAGTGCAGAAGAAATACCCACATCTTCTACCAGAGGTGAGTCTTATGTTTCATTTGGAGGACCAAATGCCTTAAGGGGTGGAGGATGTAAGACCCCGACCCGAGTGAACCCGATTAGTGATAATTAAGTTGCGTGTTAGTGCTAAGCTTGATTAGTGATTTCTGGCTAAGTTGGGTTTGGAATAGCTTTTGTTATAGTTTTGGAGTAGTTTTGTGGATTTTGATTGCTTTGTGCTAGTAGGGCCCTTTGGGGGTTCCTTTTCATGACTTTGCATGTGCTCGAGGATTTATCGGAGATTTTTGCATTCATGGTTCTGATCTCGTTTTATTGGTATTGTTATTCCATACAACTTTCATGTTGATCCCGTGTCCATTTGAGATCCCGAAACCCGATTTCATAGCCTTGAGGGCAAAACAGTCTTTTTACACTAAACCTGTACCCAAAATTTGATATCCCCGAAACCCGCGAAACATATACGTTTTGGAAACTAGATATTCCGATGATCATTTCTTCCTTCTTCGTCGAATCCATCCGAGATCCCGAAAGAGATGATTTCAGCCAAACAAGCTCCTTTAATAGTGGGACCCAACCCATTTGTTAACAAAGGGAAGCCACTCTCCCTTCCATTTCATTTTCCTTTTCCAGCACAAAAAGGCAGCCTAGGGTTTGTTTGGAAGCTTTCCTCTTCTTCTTGCCCTCTCCACCTCCAATCCACACCAAGCTTGCATCAATCAAGAAATGGAAGTTATCATTCTCCTCCCCACCTTGCAAGCTTCCTTTCGATACCATTTGTAGAAGAATCCACCAATTTTGAGATCTTCATTGAACATAATCATGCCATTAGAGGACCTTACAAGTAAGTAATCCTTCCCTTCTTCTAGATTGGTACTCTTCTAGTCTTAGAGAAGCTTCATCTTCATTATTGTAAAGTTTCCCTTCCTATTTCTTGTTTTGACCCATTTTAGGGTTTGCTTTGGGGATTTTTGTTCATAGCTTGGACCTTTGGCTTGGAAGAGTATAGGAGTTTGATTTCTTGATTTGAAGACACAAGGCAAGTGGATGATTTGGTTTTTTTATGAGCTTTCAGTGGGTTTTCATGAGGACTGTGGTTGACTTGTCATTTCACTCATATTTATTGGCTTGCATTGGTTTTTGAAATGAATGCTTGAATGCATCTTGGCTAAGTCATTTAATGTTTTGTACACATGTTGGTTGAGTATTTATTGTCTTTTGTGATATCCTAAATAAATGTTTGTGAAATGGTTTCCTTCCTCCTTCTTTTGTGTTGGACTTGATATGGAAGAAGTGATGGAGTGAACACATAATGGGGTTTTGGAGAAGTGATGGAGTGAACACATAATGGGGTTTTGGAGAAGTGTAGATAGAGGCATTGGAGGAGCTCTTAGCTCAATTTTATTGCAGGGACTAAGTGGAAGTGGGGAGAATGGTTTTGAAGAGGAGAAATGGCTAAAAATCTGAACACAGTGGGTGTTCCCGCACCTGGAGGTCAGCCTGAGGTCACCTGGAGGCTAGCCGCCTGGTGACTGGCGGCTAACCCCCAGCAAGCCGAAATGTCACGGTTGCTTTTCCAGAGAGCACACTTCTCCACCTGAAAACTCAGTCAGCTCCACGGTTAGCCAGCGGCTAACCGCCGAACCCATCGGCGGCTAACCGCCAGCTAACCGCACCTTGGCGGTTAGTTTTCCAGTAAGCTGCATTTTTCAGCCCAACCGCGGTCAGCTGCGCGGTCAGCCAGCGGCTAGGCGCCCATCCCAGCGGCGGCTAACCGCTAGCTAACCGCCAGGTGACCGAAATTTCCCATGTTCCGGAGAGCTGCTCGCTCGAGCGAATTCTCCGGTTCGCTCGAGCGCTGAGCTTTGTCGGTAAAAAGAGATTCCTAGGCATTGTATGAGACCATCCGAGAAAGAAACCATATCACGAAGATGTCATTCGAAGTTTTGAAAATTCAAAGTGTATAAGGGGCCCGGAATGTCTTCAAACTCAAGGAGTACCAAGTTATCATTACAATCGACATACGGGACCCCTATTCACCTTAAACAAATCTGGAAATCATTAGTTTTGCCGGAATTGTATTAGTTCATTGTATTTCCTCATTTCTAAGATTTACATTACATGACATGTTTTCCCGAAAGCATTGAAGTTACATTAGTAACAGTTACTTGTCCCGAAATGCACTACATCCCATGAAATGGAAATTAGTCCTTGAACATACTTGCCCCGCATTTTTATTTCACTTGCATTTCATTTACTCGTTCATGTCTCGATTTGTTATTTGACCTATGTGTCGGCATCACTAAGCTTGGATACCTTGTCGGTTTGATCCACCGACTTGGAAATCCCTCTCCCGTCCCGCCAGCTGCAGCTGGGATCCCGATGCCGGTTTATTACCGTGGTCCCGTCCCGATATCCGGTTCGCTACCGTGGTCCCATCCCGTATATTTATATTGTATATATGATTTGCGTTGAATCTCCTCACCTTGTGTGACTGAGATCAACGTCCCGTTATACTGTTGTCACTTTAGTGACAAAGGACTTAGCTTTATGTGATTGCCATCTTGTTAGTTCCCGATTCCTTGAATACCTTATGTGTTTTATCTTGTTTAATTGTTTTCTAGCAAATGATTTATCTACTTTATGAGAGTTCTTATTTAAACAGATTTCTATGCTTTTCAAGGTATTTCCTTTATTATTACATGTTGTTGTATCTTTTCATTCTCTTGCCAGACTGTCGTGTCTTGACCCATTTGCTTTGGTACTCAGGTCCCGTTGCCGGCTACCTTGAGGAGGAGCCGGAGGAGGCGGTAGGTGAACCGCAGCCCTTAGTCGAGTGGCGTGCTGACGATGTCATGTAGACATCGGGTTGCTACGAGAAGCGTAACATTTTGGGGAAAGGCTATTTAATCATTCTTGGGTTATTGTTTTGTTCATATTGGCCTTTGTTGGCCTCTAATTTTGGAGAATGTAAATAAGTGATCTTTTGTTAAACTTTAACTTACTTTTGGGGAACATGCTATAGTTCATTGCTCATTCTGATCCAGTTTTTGATACTTGTTGTTAATGCTTTCATGACTAGAGATAGTCTGACTATTTGATTTGCTATATGCTTCCGCACTTAAAAGAAACATTCGTAGTTGGTTGTGATATCCTCACCGCGGACACCTGTGGGAAATTAAATAAGTGTATGTTATCATTAAACAGATGTGACGTGGATCATCATTTAGTCCCGATCCCGGATCGGTTCCTTCGGGGGCCCGGTCCGAGGTCGCGACACCTTATATACGCTGTCTTTATTTTAAGGTTTGCTCTCATAATTCCCTAGCAATAGGCTCAAAATCCTGAGACATTAATGAACTCAAGTTTCTATCTATTCATTTGCTTTGAGTCACCAATGAGTGAGGCCAATTGTAGGTCAACACCTCGGTGATTTGGGTACGTGGTAGTAGAGCTGTGGGAACATTCAATAGTCAAGATGGAATCTATCTTTAATATCCCCTTGTGCCAATTAATGGATTTATCATTGGTAAGTGCGCATCCATTCCGATTAAGAGTTAATTGAATCGGTACCAAATGATCATTATAAATAATTGGGGCTCAAGGATAATAAGATATGGATCTAATTTGGTGGACAGGTCCATTTGATCCATGGATATAGATGGAGGGGCCTACTTGTGGTACTGTGGAAGTTTAGGGTCTTCATTGTAATATATTCCTAAGACTGGAGTGCAATTGCATTTATATAGTGGAGTTATTTGCAATTAACTGTGGGCCCGGATTGCACATGAGATGTGGGGTTGCGTGTCCCAGTTGGAGCCAGCTTTCTAAGGAATCCCTAGTGGTCCCCACGCTAGCCCAAGATATTAGAAAGATACTAATTATAGTAGTACTCTAAAAGGAAATAGAAAGTTTTTCTATTTGAAGTGAGACTTCTAATAGTGGTAATAGTAAGTTACTAATTATTAATGGAAGTGAGACTTCTATTTTAATTAGAAAAGGAGAAAGCAACTAATTGTTGTGGAAGTAAGACTTCTATTTCAATTAGAGGAGGTTGCTTAAGTGCTATAAAAGAGGAAAAGGGGCTTGGACGTCCAACACTTAATTCTAATAGTGATTCACGCCCATTCCACTCAAGAGTGAAAAAGTTGCACATCTCTCTTCCTCTCCCTCTTCTAGTTTCTCTTCTAGTTTCCTCTAGGGTTTTTCTCTTGAAGATTCCACCATCTTCTTGAGAAAGAGAATCTGATACGGGTCATAGCGTGGAAGATCAAAGGGTGTAGGAGATTCTGATTTGATTAATTAAAAGCGTTCATCATCAAAGAAAGAATACAAATCCTCCATTAGAGCACAACAAAGCTCCAAAGGTATATCTACATCCTTGTATGTTGTGGATTTCGTGGTTGCATGTTTATGTGCTATTTTCTATCTTCTAGATAGTATTTGTTGCTGTATATGGCTATGAGATTGAGGGATTGCATCCTGGATTGGGTTTGTTGCCTTCTAGATAGTTGATCCCTGCATCAAGTGGGTCAAAAGTTTTTGAAACCTGTCTAGAAGGCCCACCTATTTTCCAACAAGGTTTTCTCTTGAAGTTTCCACCAATCTTCTGGAGAAAAGAGATCTAATACGGGTCATAGCGTGGAAGACCAAAGGGTGTTGGAGATTCTGATTTGATTAGTGAAAGCGTTCATCATTAAAGAAATAGATCAACTTCTCCATTAGAGCACTACTAAGCTCCAAAGGTATAATCTACATCCTTGTATGTTGTAGATTTCGTGGTTGCATGTTTAGGTGCTGTTTTCTATCTTCTAGATAGGATATATTGATGTACATTGTTTATTAGTTTGAGGGATTGCATCTTGGATTGGGTTATGTTACCTTCTAGATAATTGATCCTTGCATTAAGTGGATCAAAAGTTTTTGAAACCTATCTGAATGGCTCACCTATTTTCCAACAATCCGAATGCTACTTTGCGGGGTTTCGCTGACATCCGACCTTCGGAGCTAGCAAAAAGAACCAAGGATTTGAGGATGAGGCCTGACGAACAGGGTTATCGCTTCATTTTGAACGAGTTGATGGACCGGGAGATAAGTCATTCTTCCTCTCTTTCTTTTCCTTTTAAGCTGTTAGCTTGTTTTGGATTTAGGCCAAAATCGGCCACCTGTTTCTTTAGGTTACTAATGTTTGACATCCTTCGGGGTTATGCTCTTTCCCTTCTTCAGATCATTTGGTGTCCTTACCAGGGTGAACTTGATGATGAGCGGATGGCAGTGCGAGAGGGGATGCATTTATCTGCGAGAGACATATGGCTTCAGGCTCCTCAAATTCTTTCTAGGCTCATTGTGAGTCGAGTTGCTCGCCAGTTTGGTAGTCACCAGGTCGTCCTACCTTCTGAGCCTGCCATGAGTCATTCATTTAGGGGATGGCGCGAAGCGATATTTGGTCACTCCCATCCGTACCAACTTGAAATCGATGATTGGGATAGAGGGGGACAAGCGCCTACTTTCAGTGCGGATGAAAAGGCATTGCATGATTATGAGCGGCGCTGGAGAGACATCACGCACCGGTATATATTGCCTGAGTCATATTCCGGCGGTTCTTCCTATTCTATCCGAAATTGCGCTGAGGCGATGGAGATGTTGCTATCACTTCGGGTAATCATTTAGTCTTTTCTACTTATCTGCCTTGATATTGTCCTTTATCCTTGATTTAATCCATCTTGTTGTTTTTCTACTTCAGGCGGCTTCCCCAGCTGGGATGGGGTGTGAAAGGACTCATCCATTAGGTGATAATTCAGGCAAGGTAAATTTCACCAGGTTCATGAACCATATTTTTTTTTATATCCTCCCTTTCTAATTGTTCTCATTGTCCCTCGTGGAAGGGGACCTCTACGAGAGCGGCGTCTGATGTTGAGTTAGCCCTTCGGGAGGAAGTACTCCGACTATCCGAGTTAGTGAGAGGGAAGGTAATACCTGTTCAATTTGTAATATGGGGATTGGGGGTACTATCCTTTGGTGTTGTGTGTCAGAGTACTCATTCAATGCATCGTATATCTTGCGACCTTAGGAGGCCATGACGATGGGATTACATGCGTCCTTTGTGGCAAGGAGGCACGGGAATCATGATCCCTCGTCTATTGTAAAAGTAATGCCTTGAACTCACTGACTCTCTTTACTTTGTCCAGAGGGGTCTATGAGAGGAATTGCGGCTGCGCGACGCCATCATTAATACACTAGCGGATACCTCTGAGGTAGAAGGTTATAACTCAATCTTCATCGCGAATTAAGACTTATGACATCTAATTGCTTTTGCAGAGAGATAGGGATTTGGTTGCGTCCGAGGCTACGAGGATTAGATTGGAGGGCGGGCTTCAGATACTACGAGCTGAGATGGACCGACTATTGGGCAGCGAGGCTCAGACTTTTATTGCGTCGTCTTCTTCTTCTTTTTTTTTGTATAACGATTGATCCTCGACCGTTTGTCTCTTTGTGATTTTTCAGGCGGAGACTTGCAGCGAGCGCAACGAGGCGCTCGCGGAGAGAGATGCTTTAGAGGCACAGGTATGAGCCTTACTCGTGTGATGTTTCAACCTTGATTCCTTGTCTATCGTTGATGTGGTTTGTAATCTTGTGATTTATAGGTTAACGGGCTACGTGCCAAGCTCATGAGCTATGAGGCCTCTACGCAAGTGAGGGCCTTTTCTCCCTTTTAAGTCCCATGTTCGTTGCAACAAGGCTTGTTGAATGTAATGTTTCTTTAAAATATTGTCTTGTAGAGTGGTGCTATTGTTGCTTCCGTTCCTTCACGTCTCAGCTCGAGTGAGGAGAGGGCTCTTATCCATGATCAGTATGATGAGCGCATGGATCACATGGCGGGATGTCAAGAGGAGGTGGTTGCTGACATGCGATGGCGCCTCGATCGATATCGCCAGAGGGCGGAAAAGAGAGGTTATGTGTTTTCGGACTCGACGCGAGCCCCTTCTCAGCGTGGTCCTGGTCCATCTTCATTTGGTTCGTCGGCTCGTCATAATGGAGCTGCTCCTTAGGGTTATCGTTCTTCGATTGATCTCCTAGGGACCCACCCCTTGTGTATCCCTGTCCTATATTGTATTCATATTTGATGGTCGTGTATTTATGTTATTTCATGTTGTACTTGGCTAATGGCATGGGCTCGTATGTATTTGGTCTGAGATGTATCATATGTGTGTACATACCATGTATGTGTAGTTGAGATAGTGTGTTTGATGCCTTAGAAGTGCTATGGTTGATGAGGAGTTTTTGTTTTTGGGAGGTGTCGCGGAATATATGAAGTGTTTTTCTTCACAATTAACAGGTTTTTTGTATCCATAGATTTTTCGGGGTCCAAAAAAACAAGGGGAGATGCTGTCAAAATTTTTCTAGAAAAAATCCGTGCTCTAGCAAGGATCTCGTATGGAAAACCACTAGTAATTAGAGATAGGCGGGATGAGACCTATATAATAGACCAAATGACTACAACTTCGTACTGGAGATGTAACATAGACTTAGGGTTTGCAGACAATGGGAGTGCCTGGGTGTGTGATGCTTGTGGCCTAAGCAGTTCTATGTTTTCAGGCATTCACATTGCTATCTATAAATGTAAAGACAAAGGTTCAAGATAACTGCACTTTTAAATAGCGTAACATGTGATATCATAGAAAGGTGTGAACAATAGGCATTTATAATTGAATTCATCATAAAGTATCGTAACATACATAATTTATATCTCTCAAATTTAATTACCATCATCGTATTCGTTTCAAATTATGAGGAGTTGTGCGCAAAATAATGCATGTAAAATAAAAATGCCCCAGCTTGTGGGATGTTTTGGATGTGATCGGGGTTGGGTTCCCTACAAGGTCTCAAAACAAACTTGTTAGTTTAATATTTTAGGCCCCCTGCCATAGTTTGGCTAAGGTAATATTCTCTTTCTCGGTAAAAATGTCAGGGGACCACTTCGGCATTCAAGCTTTGAGAATAATAAGATTGAATTCATACCTTAGGGGATATGTCTTCCCTGCATCCAACCAAAAGTGATTAGTAGTAAAAGCATGCATGAGGTGAGTGTGTGTGGGCTAATGAGTTCTCGTGGAAATTGTGTATGCGATGAGGACCCAGATTGGGAAGCCGTATGGGATAAAAAAATATTCATATATATAAAAAAATGGCCCAGCATAAGACTAGTGTTTATTTTAGCTGTGGGTGAGGGCGTAAAGGTAGATTAGCTTCTTGATCCATAATTTTTCACTCTAATGATAACGTGAACCCCCCTAACTTTCCCTTGGAGGTCGAGCCCCCATCGGGCCACCTTTTGTAGCTGCTTAGTCTTTTCGACTAAACTTTGGAGAGTACTTGACTGCCTCCGGGGCTCATTTGTGAGTAATGTTCGTGTGTGAGGTGGTGAGTCATCGTGCTACCTTAGTGTTGTTGTTTTCGACCACCTTTTGCTTAGTTCACCTGATGAGTACCCATGTCACTCCAGCTAGCCTAATTCTAATAGGAATTTTTTTTTGTTTTTTTTTGTTTTTTTTTTTTTTTGTTTTGGACATGTGACTGTGCAATGTCTGGGTCCCTTAAGCTTTCTAATCAACCCCTGTAACGAGCATTCGGCCAATGACTCCCAAACCAGGTGGCTTTAGGGCATTAGGTATGTAAATACCCCTACGGGCTTACTGGCTCGGGTTAAAAAGGCTACGAACCCAAACTAGTCACAAATTTTTTTTTGGAATCGAAAAGCTTTCATGACACGGGCGATCTCACCTTCAGACCTCTACATTGGGTGGCTTTAAACGTGCAAAATTTGTGTGGGGTAGACTCACCATTTTGTGTGTTTTTAGGTGCTGGTGTGTGTTTGAGTTCCAAGTTTGATCAGTGTGCATCTCTTCGGTCCTCCTACGGGATTTCTACAACTACGCTAAGGAGCAAGGAGGGTCATACTCATCATGAAGTAGGGAATGGTCAAACTGTGTACTTTTTCAGGTACATAGCGTTCCATGGATCGGGGAGCTCTTCCCCTTCTGCATTTACTAGTCTGTACGTATTTCCAGAATATACTTCTTTAATTACATAAGGGCCTTCCCAATTGGGTCGCAACTTACCTCTGGGATGCGGGAGCGGGATGGAGTGATGCGTTTTAGCACCAAATCACCAACTTTGAATCTTCGTTCTTTGACATGTTTGTCATAGGCTCTGGCGATCCGCTTCCGATATACTTGTGCATGTTCCGATGCCTTCATTCTTTTCTCATCGAGTAGGTCTAGCTGAAGTAGTAGTGCTTCTCCCCTTTGGTCTTCTGTTATATCTTCATTTAACTGGATACGCAATGACGGGTGAAGGACATCGAGTGGGAGGACTGCTTCCGTTCCGTAGGTTAAAGAGTATGGGGTTTCTCCTGTAGGAGGTCTTATAAAAGTCCGGTACGCCCACAACGCTTCAACCAAACGGTCTGGCCAATCATTACCTTAGGCGGTTTGCACAGTCTTCTTCTTCTGTGCTTCTGCCCATTTAGTGTAGTATTTTGTGGATGTCAATATGAATGCCTTATTTTGTGTGTTTTCTAGTGTAGGGGCCAGGGGTCCTATGATATCAAAGGCCCATGTCGAAAAAGGCCATGGAGCTATGGTAGGTGAAGGGATGACGCGGGGGCATGTATTAGGTCGGCATGCAACTGACATTCTTTGCATCTCCTAACATAATGGACTGAATCTGTCTCTAGGGATGGCCAATAATAACCTAAACGGATAAACTTCTTAGCCAACATCTGGCCGTCGACATGTCCACACTCTCCTGAGTGTGCTTCTTCAATTATCTCTTGCCCTTCTTCTGTGGTCACACATCGTAGGAGAATTCCACTGAATGATCTAAGGTACAATAGCCCCGCGACTATGACATATCTCTGAACCATTTCTTTCAACGCTCTTTTATCCGATCGGGTGGCATATTCAAGGATGTAGCCATCATGTAAGTAATTCCAGATAACGTAGTACCAAGGGTGATCGCCTACCAAGTCATCGTCGTGTTGTATGCGGGCTAGGACTCCTTCGGGCTTGGCGTTCTCCTCGTGATCAGACTCTTTGGCCTTGGCTTTCTTACTCTTTTCCTTCGAAACTTTTGGCAGAACTTCGGCAGGGTTCCCTTTGGTTAAATCTATCGGTTTGACGGATGGAGACGCTAACCTTTTAATTAGGAAGCTTTCAGAGCCTTTGTCGTCAGGTATCTCTATGATCGAAGCTAGGATTGCTAACGAGTCGGCCAATCGATTCGAGGCTCGAGGGATGTAGAGGAAGGAAATCTTCTTGAAATTAGACATTAATTCTTTTGCTTTTGCATGATAATGTACAAGCTTTGGGGCACTGACCTTCCATTCTCCGGCTATTTGGGAAATAACAACCTTGGAATCATAGAAGACTCTCAATTTCTTGATACCTAGGGTCTGGGCTTCTATTAGTCCTGCTAGTAAGGCTTCATATTCCATCACGTTGTTGGTTGCTGGAAACCCAATCTTGTAGGCTTTCGGTATGGCAACTCCTTCCGGGGATAATAATACTATCCCGACTCCTTTTCCATTTTGGTTCAAAGCCCCGTCAAAGCAACCGAACCGCCTAGGTTCCTGGGGTAACTATAGGGGCGCCCAAGTGTCTGCCTGTTGGATGATTCCGAGTTCGTCCAATTCTAGGGTGTTTCTAAGTCGGATTCAGATATTCTAACTCGTTCCTTGGTTGAGAGAATGTCTTTATTCTCTGGGTAGGGTTTGGTCTTATTGTCTTTAATTAGGTTTCGATTGAGGTCTTATTTAGGGATTGGTGGCAAGGGTTTTGTTTGTTAGGGTTTGATTAATTAGGGGTTTTGGTTTATATAGGCTTATTAATCAGAATTTTAATTAAGGTTTGTTAATTAGGATTTTATTAGGAGTTGTTAATCAATTTTAGGGATTTAATTAATTAATTCTATTGATTTTAATTGGATTTTTTAATTAGGTATTTTAAGTTAATTAAGTGTTTTAGATTAGGGGTTGATCGAATTTATTGATTTACTTAGGCACGAATGGAATATCCCAAGATCAGCTACTTAATGTCTACTTTTGTAATTCTAATACTTCTTTTAATTACTTTCTTTTTTGTGTTGTCTTCTCTAATTACTAGAGAGTAAGATGAGAGGAGAAATATTTTATGATTTTGTGATCTTTTTGGTTTTTTATGCAATATAAATGTAACCTAACTTAAAATGATGATGATTCGATGACTCGAAGTCTAGAAGTCTAGTAGTCAATTGAAATCCTCACAAAGGTAAAAACAACAAGTTAAATGGAGTGCAAAAGTATGAAAATGCGGGCCGGAAAACGAATTGGGAACTTTGGCGCACACACAGGGGCGCCCAAGTGGCTCTGCACAACTCGGGCGCACACACAGTTTCCCAAGTGTCTCCCCTGCGGGTTGTGATGCACTTGCAATTTTCTACGATATTCCAACTCGATTTTCGACACTTTGTGACTAAATATTAGGTCCTAGTATGAATTATTGATGTAATAACCGTCGGATTCGGAAATAATGATACGAGGATCAAAATCCGAGAGGCAAGTCTCTTTGGCAGGAACTTGGACGCACCCACAGTGGCGCCCAAGTTCACTGTCTTTTTTTTCTTTACCTTTTGGTAATGTATTTCAGTATTCCTTCGATTCTTTCAATGCCTTTTGTGGATCCGAAGGCTTTTATATCAATGTCACTACACCAAAAATCGGAAATTGGAACGGAAAAGCGTTCATAATCCTTTCGTTCCTAATCCGTTAAAGTGTTCCAATTTCCGTTCCAATTTGGATTAGGAACGGTTGGTACCAAATTGGAACGGAAATTGGAACACTTTAACGGATTAGGAACGGAAGGATTAGGAACGCTTTTCCGTTCCAATTTCCGATTTTTGGTGTAGTGTGTATATGAAGATAGACTTGGATCTAAGAACCAGAATGCGTGCGAAATGAGAAATTGGGGCCAAAGCCCTATCCAGAAACTTGGGCGCACACACAGTTGCTCCCCAAGTGTTTTCCTCCACCTTTCTTCCTCTTTTGTTTCATTTCTCAATACTTTTTGCGCGATTTGGAACGCAAAGTTACAGATCTGAAGGTCCCGATTGCAATATGTATGAAAATGATTTCAGATCTAACAAAAAAAAATATGCTTAATATGAAAATCGGGGTCGAAACCCAACACGGACACTTGGGCGCACAGATAGTTGCGCCCAAGTGTTCTATTGCACTTTTTTTTTAGACTCGGATTTTCCTTAACGAAAATGAGATGGATGCAAAGTCTACCCTAATCACGAGTTCAGAATGCTAAAAATGATGCGGATCTACAAAGTAGGAATGATCCTAAGCATGTTACTAATGATAGATGACTACTAAGTATTAAATCTATTGGAAAAGCTCTACTATTAATGCAGATCTACAATGCATGCATGACCCTAAGCATGTTTCTAAGCCATTGATGATGTTGAATATCAATTGAATAAAAAACCTAGTCTAGAAATACCGGTTTGAGTCGTATCCTTCAAATCCTAGGTCGAAGTTTTCGAGCAGATCAATGGCTTTTGGAAGCTTTTTCCATTGCTAATCTTGGGAAACCAAAAAGCTCCTTCTTCCCCTTCTTTTTGAATCTAAAGCTCTCTCTTTTGGTTATGGTGGCTACTCTCTTCTTCTCTCCTTTCTTCTAGTTTTTTTATTCTTTTTGGTAGCCCCCTTTTGTAAATGATATAAGAGATCCTTATATAAGGGTTTTCTCGTAGACAAGGGGTCAGGGCTGCTGTTTGCACGAGTTTCTAGAGGCTTCACGCAAACCAAGGCAGATCTAGGGTTATAAAGAGCTTGGGCGCACACATAGGTGCACCCATGTTGGTCTGGGAACTTGGGTGCACACACAGGTGCACCCATGTTTCGTTTTGGGGCTAAGTGGGCTTAGGGTTCGGTTCGGATTGCTTTCGGATCAAGTTTGGACCGAAACAAAGGAAACTAGACTTAGGCGCATTTGTGGAGGCGCCCACGTGGATTTTAGAACTTGGGCGCACATGTTATCTTTTGGGTCGAATGGGCTTTGGGTTTCATTTTGGATTGTTTTCGGATTGAGATTGGGTCGGAACTATGAAGAGTGGAGCGGAACCAACCTAAACATGCACTAAAGTGTGTTCTAGGGTAACCAGGGACTTGGGCGCACCTGTGTGTGCGCCCAAGTGTGACCTTGGAACCTGGGCGCACCGTGTGTGCGCCCAAATGTGTCCCTAGTGCAGGACCACTTGCGTAATCTTCTGAGGGCCATATCTTTTGAACCGTTGGTCGGAATTGGACGTTCTATATATCGTCGGAAAGCTCTCGGAACTTAGAATCTTGTGGTCTATAGATTCTAATGGTTAGAGGTCAGGAAAAGTAAGGGATACTTGGATCAATGATTCTAACCTCCTAATTCTTGCTAATCGTATTGTACTTAGGCAAACTGTGTAATCCCTTTAGGAACAACCTAAGTTTGTCTTATATAGTCTGGAAGGGGTTTGGGTAACGTTGCAGTTCATTCTTTGTTTGAATAGAGGGTTAAACTCGAGATCTCAACGTGATTTGGCCTTTTCTCTCACAATTTCTATGAATCGTCGAACTAAGTCTAAACTGATCAACAAGCATCTTCATCGTCATTAATTAATCTGAATTATGTCATTAACCATTCAAATATGGGTGAAATGGGGGCATCGTTATATATGATAGGTGTTTAAGGCTATCATAGGGGGCCAAATGAGGTATCTACACCCGCCCCATCGTCAAAGTCAGGATCTTCGCTTGACTCCTTGCCGGATGGTCTGCTCCTCCCAGTGGACTCCAAGGAAGCCTTCGTTCATTCCGCTTGCATCCAAGAGTCGATCTAGCTGTTTCAAGACGTCACTAGGTATCTCTTGTACAACTCCTGATCTGATGACGTCCTGTTCACCAAGAAAGCCTATCTTATGCTTATCTCCAGCAAGGAAAGCCAGAACTTCCTCTCGACGGACTCCATCTGATATGCCAAGACCCTTCTTAGAAGATTGCTTGACATCGAGCTCCTTCTTGGAAAGTCCCCAGTGCACCAAAAAGCTCTCTACGAACCATTTCGTAAAGCCAGCAGTCCGGAAAGTGGGCAACTCGGGATAGGAAATCATGGCGGTAGTATCCTCCGCACTGTAAAAAGCCCATGCATTCCTTCCATCCTGCAAATCTCCAAAACACTTCACCATGCTTGAAGGGGCTCCAACAACGCCTTGAGAGAAGCCCAACTGCAGTGCAAAACGCGAGGGGACATACGACTAGATATCAACAAAAAGATGTCTACGGTACACCATCGTACCAACGCGTATGTTCAGAAACCACCTTTTTCTGCATTTGTCAAAGAATAATGTCTTCCTGACCCTGCCCTGGTGGAATCACGGGGGACACCAAAATCAAAAGCCTTCTTCCACAGACCTGGAGAAAGTTTCACAGAAGATTGCCCAATCTCGACGTCCCTGAACCATCAGATCCTCAAACTGGCAGACAAAAGTGATTTGAAACGGCTGTCCCTCTGGACAATCGAATCATAAAAGGATCATCATCCTGTGCAACTCCTAATCGATGGAAGCCGGGACAGTGGTACACATACCACGAATAGAGAATATGGGCCAAAAATACCCTGTTCATAGGGAGCCTAAGTCGAACAAGAAAAGCAGCAGTCTGTAGTTCGGTACACAGCTAGGAGAAATGAGCAGGCACCAAAGCTACCGCTCTCCAAATGCCATCTAACAAGCCTGAAAAATACAATGCGGCCTGATGTACGAACCATCTCCTCCAGCAAAAACAGCCTCACTCAGTTAGTAGGTGAGGTAAATAGCGAGATCCCTCCACAGCGCAGTGCCCGAATAAATGGCATATGTGCTCATGAAGAAGTCTTCAAGTCTCCTCGCGTGACAGAAGTCTTCTTAGAACCCGGAGTCTTAGCTCTGGCCTCCCGAGTCGTGCTATCAGAAGACACTCTGCTGTCAAAGAAGTTTGGGAATAAGGAGCCATAACTCCTCCAACTGCTAGATTGAACTTTCGAGCCCTCCTTCTCCTTAAAAAAGTCATAGAAGGCGATGAGCTGAAAGTACAAAAGCCTGAACTCCTTAGACTGCTCCTCAAGGACGCTGTCAGTAGGCATGAACTCCTCATAAAGTTTGCCGAGGACAGGCGACTCGGTGATGGCGTTCATTTCTTTCAAAGTAAAACCAATCTCACCATTCGTGACAATGAAGGTGTTGGTTTGTCGAAGGAATGACTCCAACATGGCCATAAAGGCTTCATCGGAGAAAACCACGGTTTGCCGAAAAGCACGAACCACATCAAAGACATCGGCCTCCTTCAAAATGGCCCCGCCAACCTGCAGGATGTGATCAGTCCATGACTCCCAGCTTGAGTCAGCACTGAAACGGCCACGAAGTCAAAAAGGCTTCATCTAATTGCTGCCGTCACCCTGAAAAAGGTCAAGGCCCACCGGTCTCAAATCGATCAATTGATGATCAGAACCTTGGTAATCGCTGGCTGGCACCAACAAGTCCATGCGGGTAGGCGACTTCTCTGCATAACTGGAAGGGCAGTCAACAAAAACCCCGGTTTTGATCACATTATTCCTCTTCACCCAGCTCGGAGGATCTTCCCTCTTGGGGCAGAGAAAGGCTCATGATCGAGATAGTATGCCAAGTCGTTAGGGACTGCGTCACCAAAGAAAAAGGTAGGCTTGGACACAATGCTCTGATTGTCCATGACCCAATGACGATTGCTTACCATAATCCTATAAAACTCCTCATCCTTGAGAGCGATCAATCACTGTCTCATCTCATCACGATTGAAGGAGTCACATTCTTCCAAGTTTCTCTCCACAAACTGGACCTTCTCCCAGGCTTGCTGTATAGCCACATTAGGAGACCTGGTAGACCAACGAGGTGCATCAATAATAGGCTCTTTGCCTTTGTTCGTTCTGGAGGAACTACCTGCAAAGGATGAAAAAGAAAAAAATCAATCATCAAAGTGACAAAATTTTGCTAAAAAAAATTCTAGCGAAATTTTGGCATGGTTCCGGGACAATTTCGATGAAAAGGGAAACACCCCAAAAAAGATGGGAAGCTTGAAGATGAGCTCAACATCAGTGCGGGCTCATAGTCAATGAAGCAATCTCAAAGAAGGTTTGAACTCAAACATTACTGCAAGATCAAACCAGTCTTATCAAATCTCCATAAGTTTGAAGAAAGGCTCAACATTGCTGTGAGCTCCAAACTCCAAAACTTTCAAAGTTCCTCAAAATCCAGCAAGATTAAGAATGGGCTCAACATTGCTGCGAGCTTCAAATCTCAAAACTTGTAAAAGATTTCTAGGTATGCATCACCATGCTCCCAAACCAATTTACTAAAAATCATGCATCAAAGAAAATCATCATGCATTAGATGCTAGGAAAACCTTAACTAAAGTTTGACCAATTCCAACCCAACTTGGTCAAAACCAATCAAACTTTGTCCAAGTCAAAAATCATGTTGGCTTGACCTAGAGATTCTAGCCTTCTATCTTGATGCATAAAAAAAAATTTGCATGAACATCTTGGATTGCATAAACCTCATTATCATGGTGAGCAAAAGAGGGAAAACAAAAAAACAAAAAAAAAAAAGAAAGAAGAGAGAAAAGAGAGAAATCTCTTGAAATTTTTTATTTTTTTTTTGGGCTGGCCAGCAGGCTGTGTGGCCCACTGCCATGGGGCAGTACGGCCAGGTCCGTACATCCAAGAAAAAAAAGAATTTTACTTCTACATGGAGTTTCTTGTGAAGGAAGAAAACTTACTCGAAGCCATGGATGGAAAAGAAGAAAGAGAACTTGAAGTTTCTTGAAGGAGTTCTTGATCTTGGAGCACTTTTGAAGACTTTTGCAAAAAGAAAGCAATAAGGGAAAGAGATCCAACCTCCTTTGCTTTTATAGAGGAGAGGAAACCGAAAGAGGAAACAAGGAGAAAACCAAGGAGGTAAGTGCTAAAAACTAGTTACTTTCCCAAAAGAAAAGATTCTTTGAGAAATTCTCTCCAAAAAGAAAGGGAATGAGAAATATTTTGTTCCAAAGAAAGATACTTTGAGAAAATCTCTCCTAAAACAAAGAAACATGAGAAATTCTCTCCAAGTAAGGATATTTTTAGATATTATCTACCCACAAGAGATATTTTTAGATATTCTTTACAAAATGACACCACATGAGATCTAAGCCATCTCCAAAGCTTAAGATCCCATGGGTTAGCTCACATGAGCCAGGTTTGACCACCTAGGCACTAAAAGGGGCTTCCTATCAAAAATCTCCTTTACCAAGAGCATACAAAATGGTTACATGCCTCTTTTGAGTTGATTGAACCATTCAAAAGAAAAAAAAAAGCCTCATGAGTTTCCAAAAATCCAAACCGTCCAACCTCATGAACCAAATTAAGTCAAAATCTTGAAATTGAGATTCCACAAAAAACCGAACTCTGGTCCCCTAACTTGCCACATATAGCTTGTTAGGTCACAAGGCCAAAACCAAAAAAATCGAATCCTGACTCCCTAGCTCGCCACATAAAGCTTGTAAGGTCACAAGGTCAAAACCAAATTTGACCCCCCAATTTGCCATATATAGCTTGTTAGGTCACAAAGGTCAAAATAAAAAATCAAACCCCGACCCCCTAACCTGCCACATACAGCTTGTTAGGTCACAAGGTCAAAAACAAAAAAAAAAAACCAAAATCCCTCTTGACCGCCTAATGCGCCACATATAGCCCTTAGGTTCACAAGGTCAAAAGGAAAACCCAAAATCCAAAATCCAAAAATCCAACTCCCCCATGTCATTTTCAAAAATTTGCCTTGAGACAGTATGCGATCCCTCTCACTACCATAAAATCCCCTTGGAAACTCAAAAGGCTAATAAAAAAAATGCTCAAAGACTCTTAGTCAAATCAGAAGCTCTCCTTTAAGTTTCTCTTCGAGGCACATCGACTCCAAAAGCTACTTTTCGCTATACCTCGAGGGGGCATTTGTTGACACCAAAAATGTCACTTTTCCTCTTCAACATCAAGAAGCCACATGAAGCCGCATCCTACTACAAACAGACCTACTTCAAGCATCAGATCTTGTCAGAATCAAACAAAAACTGCAAGATCCTTCAAGAAAGCCAAAGAGGGATACACATTAAATTTCAGGCCATTCCAACATCATTTGACTCGACTTCCTTCCTCCGGCAGCCAAACAGGTGCTCCAGGCGGCGACATCGTTGAAGACATCAAAACTTCGATCAGAACCTACAAATGGTCTCAAAATACCTCCAAAGGGCTCCATGTCAAATTTCAAGTCAAACCGACAACGTTTGACCCTCCATCAACCCTCGAGCAGTAAAATCAAGCCTCTCGATGGCTAGAACTATGGAGGTCATCACTCATCAAACAGAGCACATAGGTGGCTTCAACATGCTTCTAAAAGGTTTCACATCAAATCTCAGGCCATTCCAACAACGTTTGACCCAACTTTGACGCTTCGAAACAAAATCAAGGCCACGGGCAGCGGAGCACCCCGGGACCATGACATCCGAATCGGAGCCAACGGATCGTCTCAAGATGACTCCAATAGGCTCCCTGTCAAATTTCAAGTCGATCGGACATCGGTTGACCATACATCAAAGCGCGACATCTTCCTCGCGGTAAAATCAAGTCTACTAGCAACGAGACCCCACACGACTTCAAAACTCAAACAAATGCCCACGGTTGTTCCTATCTACTGCTCAGGAGGTTTCATCTCAAATTTTAGGTCATTCCGACATCGTTTGACCTAGTTTCGACTCTTGACGGAAAATCGGCTACAAAGTCTTCGGCTTTTCCAAAAAAATATGAAACTTTGTGCTCCGATTTGCATGGCTTCTCGTCAAGTTTTCGTCAGGAGAATCAAGCCAGTAAATGAGGAGAATGTCAAGAAAGATACAGGAGAAAAAAGCTTCGAAAAAGATCGAAAAACAACCGAGAAACAGCGATAGAAAAAAGGGGAAAAACCCATGGTCGCCGGTGACCATAGAAATCCGGGTCGCCGGATTTCGCCCGAAGACCCACTTTTTCGGGTTATTTTTGCGTTTCAAGATGATTGGCCCCTGCAGTTTTTCAAAAATCTTATTTTTCAGGCATGTGATCCGCTGATCTTCGTCAACATCACGGATCTACCACCAGAATCATCAAATCATCATTGATCGCTCCAAGATCGCCAATTGACAGACCAAAAAAGTACACTTTCTGTCCTACCGATTGAGAAATCGACAAGATAGATGTCACCAGCCCACTGATATCAACCAATGTCGGAAGTTGCATCGCCATTCGACATCAAATAACATGTGGATCCATCGGCGATCATCACAAGAAGAATTCCAAAGAACGTGGCACGGCCCGTGACTCTTCAAATGCCCTGGTGACCACTTAATGCTGTTAATTGACCCGTTTTATGACAACTTAATGCAGTCATTAACCCATTATTTTGGACGGCCCAATCAAAATCAAGCAAATGGGAGTTACAAATTCAAGTACTCATGGCAATAAAACCAGGAAACTCCCCCCATCATGGAGATCAAGGGCGATTAAATGCCCATCATTCTCCACCGGCCAATCACAACCCAAGAAAAAGGAGTTACAAAACCAAGAAATAAAAACTTGTAACTCCTCCCATCCTGGAGCATCAATGCCATCAATTCTTTCATCAAGGGTCATCAATCCCATAAATCACCCCATGGCTACCAAGAGACTATAAAAAGGGTCATTCCAAGACGCACACACAAATAGAGACATACGCAGACACAGAGAGAGAGATCCATACTCATAAGCAAGGAAGAAGAACTCTGAAGAAATCCTGCTACTCTGCTGCTGAAACACCATAAGGTGATCGAAGTCCCTTGGGGGGCCATCCCCCCCAAGGTCTCCTCTCTCCTTCTATCCAACATGGCCTAAACGCGGCTCTTCAGCCTGTTTACTTGGTTTTTCATTGGATATATGTTAGGGATTTTGTATATTGCAATTTGATGGATTCATTATCATTCTAGCATCATTTGATTTACACACATATGCATTGTTTTAGAAAATCTTGAAATCTAAATTTATACATGCATTGTTTTTAAGATTTGTAAAAGTATTGATTTATGCATGTTTTGTTTTTAAACTTGGATGCATTTGTTTTAGAAAAAGAATTTCTTAAAAATCAAGCAAGCCATTGGTTTTATAGTTTGAATCTTTTTTGGCTTTTTATGGTTCATGTTTTAAAACCCTTAGAATGATTTAAAACATGTTTTCAAGCTTGATTTAGTGGCCCAAGAGTTCCCACATAATTATACTTTGAAATATGCAAAATATGCATTTTAGCGAACTTTGGTCCCCAGGCTCGGTCGACCTGCTCAACAGGGGACCCGGTCGACCGAGCCCAAGCAGGTAGACCGGGACTGAGCCGTTGGCTCCTGTCTAACGAATCTTTTTATAGCCGTTGTGAAGGCCAGGTCGACCGGGGAAGAGCCAGGTCGACCGGGGAAGAGCCGTTGGGCACTTTTTGGCTATAAATACTAGTTCATTCCTTTCCCAAAAATTAGAAATTTTAAGGCCCTCCTTGAGAGGTTTTGAGGCCAATGAAAGGGGAATGAGCTAAGGGATGAAAGGGGTCATTAGGAAAGCTAAAGCTTGGATTAATGAAGTTAAATCACCAAGTAAGCTCTACTTTCCTTAATCATATGTTTTCATGCTTTACTTAATTATTGGTAAATCTTTTGTAGCATGATAAACTATGAGTTGTTGTGTCCTTAACATGTTTTATGTTTTGAATTGATTTATTGTTTTGGATGCATCACCATTGATTCAATCCAAGTAGTACTTTAATTGGTAAATCTAAGTAAATCATGATAATGAAAGAATCTTTGAAATTATATGTAACATGATTCCTATACTTGGTTGAATCTATGGTTGTTGTTTTTCATCATAAGAAAATCTTTTTCAAATCTATCTTATGTTTTGGATTCAACATCTTTACAAATCATATGTAACTTTGTTTTAAAGTTTCACAACTTGCTTTGCTTTGATAGGTATATCATTTTCAAGTTGTTTTTATAATTACATATGATTTGTCCCCTTATTTCAATCAAATCTATTTTTATGTTTTATGAGCTACATTGTTGATTTGATTGACATCCCTATGCATCACATGTTTTGTTCTTAGATTTTCACAACTTGTTTAGGATACAAATGTATATCTTTTACAAGTTATTGTTAACATGTGATTTGCATTCTTTCCTCAATCATAAATGTTTTTAAGAGCTAAAACTTTCAAAAGCCTTAGGCATACATTTATGAGCTTTCATTTTAAAAATAATTGAGGACATCATACATACACATTGAGCATTCATCTTTGCATTCATAGTGTGTGTGTATGAATTAGTTTTTCACTTCCATATCCGCCTAATTAAGAGGCATTGTAATGAGCTATAAATTGTATCTCCATCAAGTATATTTTAGACACTACTTAGAGAGATAACCAACCTTTGGTTGAAGAGGTTATTGCTTAGCCTAAGAAAAGCATAATGTATAGGTTGATGTTAAGCCTTGAAAAACATCATTGTAGAGGTTATTGCTTAGCCTTGAAAAACATATTGTAAAGGTTATTGCTTAGCCTATTGAAAAGCATAAATAGTGGAAATCCGGTGGGGTGTTGGATCACAAGCCGGTAGTGGATGTAGGCATTGAGGCCGAACCGCTATAAATCCTTGCGTGATGATGCTTGCTTTTGTGGTGAATGTTTTTATTAAGCTTCCTCATTTTGTTTGATAATCATCACTTGTGACTAGTTTAATTTAAAGAAGTTAAAATTGATTAAAATTGGTCATAATTGAAGCTCACCCTATTCACCCCCCCCCCTCTCTAGGGTTCGGATCCCAGGACTTTCAATATAGACCTCCCCTTGGTCTTTATCCTCTAAAAAACTGAGGTCCAAGTCAAGCCAAAGATTCAAATTGTCAAGCGTTCTCATCTGAAGGGCGATGCGAAGTCCACACATGGCTTACGACGGTCGATCTGAACGAGTCCCCGCAATCTCTTGAGAAGTCAGATCTCTTTTCTCACTTCTATTGTATTTTGTATTCTTTGTAAAGAGACAAAAAATCACATTTCTTGTCTTTCATTATTGATGAGTGTCGCGACCCCGGACCTGGCCACCGAAGTCCTAATCCGGGATCGGGACATTAATGATTGATGATGATGTTACCACATCAGTTTAATGATCCCATACATTTATTTAATTTCCCACAGGTGTCCGCGGTGAGGATATCACAACCATATATGAATATTTCTATTAAGTGCGGAAGCGTGTAACAAATCAAATATTCAATCCATCTCCAATCATAAAGATGATAACACAAGTATAATACCGTATCAGAATGAGCAATGATCATTAGCATGTTACCCAAAAGTAAGTTAGAGTTTATACAAAGATCATTTAGTTACATTTCCCAAAAATAGAGGCCAACAAGGCCAATATGAACAAAATACCAATCCCCAAAAGAATGGTTAAAAGTTCTCCCAAAATGTTATCTCTCTTTAGCAATCTAATGTCTACATGACATCATCAGCACGCCACTCAACTAACTGCTGCGGTTCACCGACCGCCTCCTCGTGCTCCTCCTCGGGATAACCAACAACGGGACCTGAGTACCAAAGAGTGGGTCAAACACGACGGTTTGGCAAATGGTAAAATACAATGACAATATGATAATAAATGAATGTACGTTCAAAAGCATTTAAAACTGTTTAAATAAAAATTTCAATAAACGAGATAAAACATTTATTCAAATACAAGTAGACATTGTAAAACATGTAAAGGTAACCAAGGAAACGGGAAAAAGCGAGATGGCAACCACACGAAGCTAAGTCTTCGGTCACTAAAGTGACAGAGCAATAACTAGGCACTGATCTCAGTCACTCGAGGTGAGAAGAAACAGTGGATCTTATAAATACATATACATATACTATACATGACCACGGTAGCGAGCCGAGCATCGGGAACCACAGTAGCAATCTGCGGCATCGGGACAAGACCAAGGTAATAACCGGGTAGCGGGATCCAAACTGCAGATGGCAGGACAAGAGGGGGATCTCCAAGTCGGTAGATCAGACGAATAGGGTTATCCAAGCTTAGTGGTGTCGACTAATAGGTCAAATAACAAATTGAGACATATGCAAGTAAATCAAGTACAATAAATAAACAGGCAAGACGGGGGTGCTCGAGGGCACACTGTCGTTTCATGTGGTGCAATGCACTTCGGGTCAAGTAACAATTTCAAGTGTACTTCAATGCTTTCGGGAAAACAAGACATGTAGTATAAATCTCGGGATCGATAAGATACAATAAACGATTGAAATCTCATGACAAGTATCGGGGTTCAAAACTAGTTCGAGGAGAATAGGGATCCCGTACGTCCCTATACATATATATAAAACTTGGTACTCTTTGAGTTTGGGGACATTCCGGGCTCCTTATACACTTTGAATTTACAAAACTTCGAATGAGATCATCGTGATATGGTTTCTTCCTCAAATGGCCTCATACAATGCCTAGTGAATCTCCTTTGATCGACAAAGCTCAACGCTCGGGCGAACCGGAGACTTCGCTCGAGCGAGGAGCTCTCCGAAATGGTTGTCTGGGTAATTTCGGTTACCTTGCGGTCAGATGGCGGTTAGCCGCCGTTGGCCTCGGCGGTTAGCCACTGGCTGACTGCGGGCTGACCGCGGTTGGCATGACAGAAAGACAGGTTACTGGAATTGTAACCGAAATGGTTCGGTTGGCTGGCGGTTAGCCGCTGACATGTTCAGCGGTTAGCCGCTAGCTGACCGTGAGGCTGACCGTATTTTCAGGTGGAAATGTTGCTCTCTGGAAAAGTAACCGAATGGGTCGGTTGGTTGGCGGTTAGCCGCTGGCTAACCGTGAGGCTGAATGAGTTTTCAGGTGGAAAATGTTGCTCTCTGGAAAAGTAACCGCGACTGTTCGGTTAGCTGGCGGTTAGCCGCCAGTCACCAGACGGCTAGCCGATAAGTGACCGCTGGCTGACCGCCAGGTGTGGGAAACACCCACTGTGTTTAGATTTGAGCCATTTTCCTCCTCAAAACCACTCTCCTCACTTCCACTTAATCCTTGCCATAAAACTGAGCTAAAAGCTCCTCCAATGCACTATCCCCATTTCTCAACAACTCCAATATGGATTCATTCCATCACCTCCTCCATTAACATCAAATCCAATACAAATAAAGAAAGAAGGAAACCATTTCACCAAAGAATACATTTAGGACAAAACAAGAGGAAATTAAATGCTATGCACCAATACACTTCTATGATATAAATGCACCATTAATACTCTATCATGAACATTTATTTCAAAACAAAGTAATAAATAGGCATGAGTGGAAAATACCAAAATCATTGAAAGCTTATAAAAATGAAATCATCCACTTGCCTTTTGGTCTTCTAATAAGCAAATCAAGCTCTTATACTCTTCCAAGCCAAAGATTCAAACTATGAACAAAATCCCCAAAAAACAAACCCTAAAATGGTCAAACAATGAAATAGAAGGGGAAACCCTACAATAATGGAGATGAAGTTTCTCTAGGTCTAGAGGAATACAAATCTAGAAGAAGGGAATGATTACTTACTTGTAAGGTCCTCTAATGGCAAGAGTAAGCTCAATGAATATCTTGGAATGGTGGGTTTTCTTCACAAAGGGTATCAATGGGTAGCTATGGTGATGAAGAAGAGAATGATGACCTCCAATAGGATGTTGGTGCAAGATTAGTAGGAGGTTGAGATTGAGAGAGCAAGAAGAAGAAGAAAAGTTGCTAACAAACCCTAGACTCTCTTCTTGTGCTAGAAAAAGGAAAAACGAGGAAGATGGGTCTCCTTATATAAGCAATGGAGATGGGTCCCACTACTTAAGACATCCAAGGGCTGAAATCTTGGCTTTTGGGGCTTCTAATGAATTCGACGAAGAAGAAAAAAGTACTCGTCGAAATATCTAGTTTCCAAAAAGTATATGTTTCGCGGGTTTCGGGAGTATCAAGTTTTGGGTACAGATTTAGTGTATAATGACTGTTTTGCCCTCAAGGCTATCAAATCACGTTTCGGGGTCTCGAACGGGTACGGGATCAACATGAAAGTTGTATGGATTATCAATACAATTAAAACGGGATTAAAACAATGAATGTAAAAACTACGATAAATCCTCAAGCGCATGCAAGGTCATAAAGAAGGAACCCCCAAAGGGCCCCACTAAGCACAAACAATCAAAATTCTCCAAAACTATATCAAAAGCTATTCCAAACCCAACTAAGCCAAAATCACTAATCAAGCTTAAAACTAACACACGATTTAATTAGTACTAATCGAGTTCACTCGGGTCGGGGTCTTACAATGAGATTTGTAAATCGCCTTTAACGGCACAAATCGCCTTTCAATGCTCAAAACTGCCTCTCATAACAAACAAAATGAAATCGCCTCCTACGACATTTAAAAATTGTGTCTCTTCCTTAAAATATATGTGCAATGGAAAGCTAGAAAGAAGAAATGATTTCCTTTCCACTTGTGAAGGTGAATCTCCGGATCACCACTTCTAATTCCAGTAGAATAGGAAAATCTGGCATACCCGTACAAAAATGTTGATGACTCGCTTTTCATCCTCCGCCATACTCTGTGTTGACACCAAAAATGTCACTTAACTTCTTCAACATCAAGAAACCACATGAAGCTGCATCCAACTACAAAACAGGCAATGCTACTTCAAGCATCAGATCTTGTCAGAATCAAACAAAAATTGCAAGATCCTTCAAGACAGCCAAAGGAGGGGTTCACATGAAGTTTCGGGCCATTCCAACATCATTTGACCCAACTTCACTCCCCTAACAGCCAAATAGGCGTTCCTGGCGGTGACGGCGTCGAAGACATCAAAACTTCGATCAGAGCCTACGAATGGTCTCAAAATACCTCCAAAAGGCTCCATGTCAAATTTTAGGTCAATCCGACAATGTTTGACCCTCCATCAACCCTTGAGTAGTAAAATCAAGCCTCTCGGCGGTGAGAACTACCGAGGCCATCACTTATCAAACAGAGCACATGGGTGGCTTTAACATGCTTCTAAAGGGCTGCATGTCAAATTTCAGGTCATTCTAACAACGTTTAGCCCGACTTTGACAATCCGAAATAAAATCAAGGCTGCTGGTGAAGGAGCAACCCGGGACCATAACATCCAAATCGGAGCCAACGGATCAGTTCAAAATGACTCCAATAGGCTCCCTATCAAATTTCAAGTCGATCGGACATCGATTAACCGTATATCAAAGCGAGACATCTTCCCCGCAACAAAATCAAGCCTACTGGCAACGGGACCCCAAACAGCTTCAAAACTGAAACAAAAAGCCTATGGTTGGTCCTATCTTCTGCTCAAGAGGCTTTCACCTCAAATTTCAGGTCATTCCGACATCGTTTGACCTAGTTTCGACTCTTGACGGAAAATCAGCTACAAAGTCTTCGGCTTTTCCAAAAAATAGGAAACTTTGTGCTCCGATTTGCATGGCTTCTCGCCAGGTTTTCTTTAGGAGAATCAAGCCAGTAAATGAGGAGAGATGTCAAGAAAAATACAAGAGAAAAAAGCATCGAAAAAGATAAAAAAACTGCCGAGAAACAGCGACCGGAAGGGGAAGAATCCCCATGGTCTCCGGCGGCGACCTTGGCCCTTGGTCGCCGACGACCATGGGTGCATGGTCGCCGACGACCATGGAAATCTAAGTCGTCGGATTTTTCGCCGAGTGGCCCGTTTTCTACCCTTTTCGCGTTTTGGGAGTTCCAGCCCCTGTGGTTTTCCGAAAATCTGATTTTTTATGTTCGAAATCGACTGATCATCATCATCTCGGATCCGCTGTCAAGAGCATGAAATCATCATTGATCACTCAAAGACCGCCAACCGGCTAACGAAGAAAGTACACTTTCTGTTCGACCGATCAAGAAATCGACACGACAGATGTCACCGGCCCGCTGATATCAACCAATGTCCGAAGTTGCATCGCCATCCGACATCAAATAACATGTGGATCCATTGGCGATCATCACAAGAAGAATTCTAAAAGACGCGGCACGGCCCGCGACTCTTCAAATGCCCTGGCGACCACTTAATGTTGTTAATTGACCCGTTTTATGACAACTTAATGCGGTCATTAACCCATTATTTTGGACGGCCCAATACAAATTAAACAAATGGGAGTTACAAATTTAAGTAATCAAGTTATTAAAATCTTGAAACTCCCCTCATCATGGAGATTAAGGGCGATTAAATGCCCATCATTCTCCACCGGCCAATCACAAGCCAAGAAAAAGGAGTTACAAAATCAAGAAATAAAAACTTGTAACTCCTCTCATCATGGAGCATCAATGCCACCAATGCTCATAAACCCACCTTACGGCCACCAAAAGCCTATAAAAGGGGGGTCATTCCAAGAAGAAAAGGTCTCTCCCCCCAAAGAAAAAGCCAAGAAAAACTTAAGAAAAATCCCAAAGAATTGTCGAAGAAATCCTGCTACTCTGCTGCAAAAGAAACACCACAAGGTGAT
Source organism: Cinnamomum chago (assembly GCA_038049695.1). Taxonomy (NCBI): domain Eukaryota; kingdom Viridiplantae; phylum Streptophyta; class Magnoliopsida; order Laurales; family Lauraceae; genus Cinnamomum; species Cinnamomum chago. The sequence continues at coordinate 37,544,943 of CP142456.1, forward strand.
CGAAGTCCCTTGGGGGGCCACTCCCCCAAGGTCCTCTCTCCTTCTACCCAACATGGCCTAAACGCGACTCTTTAGCCCGTTTACTTGGTTTTTCATTGGATATAGGACCTCCCCTTGGTCTTTATCCTCTAAAAAACTGAGGTCCAAGCCAAGCCAAAGAATCAAAGCATTAAGCGTTCTCATCTGAAGGACGATAGCGAAGTCTATACATAACTTGCGACCGTCGATCTGAACGAGTCCCCACAATCTCCTGAGAAGTTAGATCACTTTTCTTACTTTTCTATTGTATTTTGTATTCTTTCTAAAGAGGCAAAAAATCACATTTCTTGTCTTTCATTATTGATGAGATTTGTAAATCGCATTCTACGACAAAATCGCCTTTTGCGGCACAAATCGCCTTTCACGGCAAAGAAAATGAAATCGCCTCTCACGACATTAAAAAAATTATGTCTCTTTCTTAAAATATATGTGCAATGGAAAGTTAGAAAGAAGAATTGATTTCCTTTCTACTTGTGAAGGTGAATCTCCGGATCACCACTTCAAATTCCAAGTAGAATAGAAAATCTGGCATACCTGTGCAAAAATATTGATGACTCACTTTTCCTCCTCCGCCGTACCCCGGCAGCCCCAGGGGCGGAAGGTGAGGACGAAAGGCCGGGCCCCCATCAAATTGGCACACCCTGTGGGACACGTTCATTTGAGAACGCGATGCTTGAATTGTTAGGCTGCTTTCTAGTTGGTGGCCTATGTTGGATCTTGCATCCAAAAAAAAAACATGAGATGGGATGTTTTTGGAATTTCTATCTTTTGAATTTATTTCCACTCTTTCTCATTTACAAAAAGCAAAAAAAAAGGAAATCTGATTTTTCTTTCGTAGATTCAATTTTGAGAAACTTTGATCCTCTCCTCTTCGAATTTGATAGCTCACAGAAATGTTTGCAGTTATTGTTCGTATTGGGGAATGGGCCATCTTTTCTCTTTGATGAGTCCGATAGGGATATTCAGAAAAAAAAACTCTTTCAAAAAAATATTTTCCTTTTTTTTTATTCAGATTTGAGAAACTTTGGTTCCCTCCTTTTCGGATTTAGCGCTCGCAGAAATGTTTGAGCTTTTATTCAGATTGGAACACCATTCGCTCTCTTTGATGAGTCCATTATAAATCTCCTAAAAAAACAGAAAAAAAGTTTGAAATCCACTAAGGTTGCACCAATTGCGTTCTTTGACCAAAGTGGATCTAAGAAAAGCCTTGTCCAGAGTGTGGAGGCAACTAGACTATTTGAGGCAAGGGTCCTCCAAACGGGTTCATTAAGTAATCCTACCCTTACCTGGGGGCAAATCTATCTACTAAGGTTTCATAAGACCAAATTGGGAACCTATGTGTACTCTTAAAAAAAAAGTCTTCAAAAAAAATTCTTTTCAAAATTCTTTTCCCTTGGAGACACCTGCCGATGTAGAAGACCCAACGTCTGCTTCCTTCGTCGTTCCGGCAACTTTGGCAGAAGAAAAGGCGATCTTCTTCCACAAATCGGAAACCTCTTCACCAAATTCTTCGCTTGAACCTTTCTAAAATAAAGGTATGCCTCAACTATTCCTGTATAGTCCAATGACACAAGCTATCATGAAGAAAATGGGCTATGATGCTCAAAACCCAATCGGTTTGGGAAGTAGCCATGGTATTCTCACACCATTGGAAGCCACCTTGACCAAAAGTCAACTGGAGGATTGGAAACTCCATCGTTGTCACATCCCCCAAACCCGATTAGAGAATAAACCAGATCCGGGGAGTGAAATTTTGGGCCAATTAAAAAAAAATTGCCCTTTTTGGCCCAAGGATCATAAGTCCGCTGTGAGGATAATGTATTTCAACCTCAAAACATAAAACTATAGCAAAATTCATACATTGATATCAACAATGGATAATAAATCTCAATTAAATTTAAAGTTGTAAGAAACAATTAAAGCTAAAAATGAAGTTAATTTAATTACAATGGCCATCCCAGAAACTAAGGCCAATAAACAACATAGAGTCAATGAAAGAAAAGTTCAACGACGAATAACAATGAATTAAATAAAATCTAATATTTGTCCCAAAGTGAGTCTCTCATGTGCCTGGTAATGATGACGCTACTCTACGTCATCGGCACTCCACTCCCGTGCCTCCTCCGCTGGTTGGAGATCCTCTGGGACCTCCTCACCGGCCTGCTCCTCGTAGTAGTACTCACCTGAGGAGTCTGCACACCAAGGAACTGAGTCAACGACATGTTGAGCAATAGATAAGCAAGATATAATTAAAACATGACATGCATAAAATGTAAGAGTAATGACAAGTACATGATCGTAGGAATACAAGGAACAATACTAGGCATGTAGCATGAGTAAATAACCATCAGAATGAATAACAAGAATCCTAGCAATACTAACAATCACCACTACCAATGTAATGCAATGCACAAGAGGGAGACTCCGTGGATGTCAAAGCCACCTCACAGGGTACCAGTAACAATCCTATCCGGACTACTGGTACCAAAGTCCAGCTCCAGGGGGATCCAAGCTCCCGGTCCCGGGAATAGTAGCATGGTACAATCCCGCACCCAACTATTCAATGCCATGGACGCCGTCCAAAGCCGACACCCAGCTGCAGTTTACTCGGACATCGGGGTGGGCAGTCGGCTTTGGACGGCGTCCATGGCGTTGAATAGTTGGGAGCGGGATTGGACCGTGCTACTATTCCCGGGAACGAGAGCTTGGATCCCCCTGGAGCCGGACTTTGGTATCAATAGTCTGGATATGATTGTTACTGGTACCCCGTGAGGTGGCTTTGACATCCACAGAGTCTCCCTCTTGTGCATTGCATTTCATTGGTAGTGGTGATTGTTAGTATTGTTAGGATTCTTGTAATTCATTCTGATGGTTATTTACTCATGCTACATGCCTAGTATTGTTCCTTGTATTCCTACGATCTTGTACTTGTCATTACTCTTACATTTGATGCATGTCATGTTTTAATTATGTCTTGCTTATCTATTTCTCAACATGTCGTTGACTCTGTTCCTTGGTGTGCAGACTCCTCAGGTGAGTCTACTGCGAGGAGCAGGTCGGTGAGGAGATCCCAAAGGATCTCCAACCAGCAGAAGAGGCATGGGAGTGGAGTGTCGATGACGTAGAGTAGCGTCATCATTACCAGGCACATGAGAGACTCCCTTTGGGACAAACATTAGATTTTATTTAATTCATTGTTATTCTTCATTGAACTTTTCTTTCATTAACTCTATGTTGTTTAATGGCCTTAGTTTCTGGGATGGCCATTGTAATTAAATTAACTTCCATTTTAGCTTTAATTGTTTCTTGCAACTTTAAATTTAATTGAGATTTGTTATCCATTGTTGATATCAATGTATGAATTCTGCTAGTGTTTTATGTTTTGAGGTTGAAATACATTATCCTTACAGCGGACTTACGATCCTTGGGCCAAAAAGGGCAAAAAAAAGTTTTAATTGGCCCAAAATTTCACCCCCCGGATCTAGTTTATTCACTAATCGGGTTTTGGGGACGTGGTAGGAGTAATGTGATGCCTCGGAGTCCCACATCAACTATAGAGAGGAAAGTGAATTGGGTTATATGTAAGAGCTTACACCCTTACCTTGCATGAGGCCCTTTGATGGGTGGAGGCCCATCAGAAGCAAAACCGTGAGGCCGTTGGGCCAAAGCGGACAATATCATGCATGCGTGAATGGTGGGGCATTACAAATGGTATCAGAGCCGACTCTCGACTAGTTAGAGTGTGGGTCCCCTGCCGTGGTCTGGTGCAAGTGGGCGGGTCTCCGTGTGGGCGGGCCAAGAGGGTTGGCAGGTTGCAGGGACTGGTAGGATACTGCATAGGGACGTACAGCCCTAAGGGGAGTGGAATGTGACTCCCCGGAGTCCCACATTGACTATAGTGAGGAAAGTGAATGGGGTTATAAGTAAGAGCTTACACCCTTACCTTGCATGAGGCCTTTTGATGGGTTGAGGCCCATTAGAAGCAAAACCATGAGGCCGTTGGGCCAAAGCCTACAATCATATATACGTGAAGGGTGGGGCGTTACAATCGTCACATAGAGTCTTCATACAGGTTAGGGTATGATCCTGACACTCCCATGAGACAGTTGACACAAAGCCTACAAAGTTGTTTCGCCGACCAAGCCCTCAACATCTCGTGTCCATGAAGACATTGATCTCCCTCAATATCTCTTTGAGGAGTCACCCGTCAAGGATTCAGGAAGCTCTTCCAATTGGTATGATTTCTCTGACGATGAAGAGGAATTTTCCGACGACACAGACGCACGGTTTTCTAGCCTAGAGAACCATCGTCTCCAAAAGAAGTACCTTACTTCGACCCAGTTTCAACAGGTGATTGGGATCATCTCATTGCTAGTCTTGAGAAGAATACCGATCAAGAAGACCCATGGACAAAAGCAAAGCCTTGGTCTGTAAATGCCTTTGGAACTCCAGAAGGTCTCGTTAAGTTGGAAGCCTCCGAAAACAATGTGGAGCAGCCACTTTCAAACCTTCCAACAGAAGATCTTGTTCAAAAGATAGACTTGGGGACACCTGATAACCCACATCCTGTATTCATAAGTAAGAATATGAAGGATGATGAGTTTCTCGAGTATATCGCTTTTCTTCGTGAGTTCGTTGATTGTTTTGCATGGTCTTACGCTGAAATGCCTGGCTTAGACCCCAAAATAGCAATCCACAAACTCAATATGCAAAAAGACATCATACCTGTCAAACATGGCCAAAGAAGATTCCGTTCTGATGTGATGGAAAAAATTGAACAAGAAGTTCAGAAACTCAAAAGCGTTAGCTTCATCCGCGAGGAACAGCATCCTGACTGGTTGGCCAACATTGTCCCCGTGACAAAGAAAAACGGACATACCAGGGTCTGTATTGACAATAGAGACCTGAATAATGCGTGCCCTAAAGATGAATTTCCGCTTCCCATACCAGAGGTGATGATCGACAAAACCTATTGATTCGAGTGAATGACATTCATGGATGGATTCTCTAGCTACAATCAGATAAAGATGCATCCTGAAGATGAAAGACATACATCATTTCAAACTCCATATTTGGCATGTATTGCTACACTATCATGCCATTTGGTCTGAAAAATGCGGGTGCAACGTATCAGAGGGCTATGATAAAAATATTCCAAGATATGCAACAGTCGAATGTTACATTATGACCTCGCTGACAAAAGCAAAAGAAAAGAAGACCATCTCAAAGATCTTCGAGAAGTCTTCCTCTGACTTCACAAATACAAACTGCAGATGAATCCACTAAAGTGCTTCTTCGGTGTCTCATCGGGTAAGTTTCTCGGATTCATAGTTCGAAAAGGAGGAATAGAACTCGACCCCACCGAAGTCAAGGCTATCCTAGAAATGCCATCTCCAAGAACCCTAAGAGAACTAAACGGGCTTAAAGGAAGATTGGCATACATTCGACAGTTCATCTCCAATCTGTCAGGGAAGTGCCGTCCATTCTCTCGCCTAATGAAGAAAGGTGTGGACTTTGTTTGGGATGCTGAATGTGAAGCCGCGTTTCAAGACATCAAGACATACCTAACTAAACCTCCAGTGTTGGCTGCCCCCACAATTGGAAAACAATTCATCTTGTACACAAGAGCTCTCGATTACTCTTTGGGAGCTCTACTAGCACAAGAAAACGAGGATGGAAAAGAAACTGCTCTATATTACCTCAGCTGCATGTTGGTAGGTGCAGAGCATCACTACTCTCCAGTCGAAAAAGAATGCCTTGCAGTGATGTTCATCGTACAAAAGCTGCGTCACTATCTGTTGTCCAACACAGTATACCTGATTACGAGGATCAATCTCTTGAAGGTCCTTGTTACAAAAGCCGGTTCTCTTAATGCCTGATTGGCGAAATGGTCCATCCTTCTGTCGCAATTCGATATTAGGTATGTGCCACAAAAAGCAATCAAAGGCCAAGCTCTAGCAGACTTTCTTGCAGAGCATCCCTTATCTAAGGATTCTCCACTGAGGGATGATCTCCCAAACGAATCTGTCTACAATGTGCAAACTTCCTTACCAATTGCTTCCTTGGAAATGTACTTTGACGGCACAACCAGGACAAATGAAAAAAGAAAGCAAATATCGGGAATTGGCATTGTAGACACCTCATTTGGCCCCCTATGATAGGCTTAAACACTTATCATATACAATGGTGCCCCCATTTCACCCATAATTGAATGGTTAATGGCATAATTCAAATTAATTAATGACGATGAAAATGCTTGTTGATAATTTTAGACTTAGTTCGACGATTCTTAGAATTCATGAGAAAAAAAGCCAAATCACGTTGAGATCTCAAGTTCAACCCACTACTCATACAAGGAATGGACTACAACGCTACCCGTGCCCCTTCCAGACTACATAGAACGCACTCATGTTGTTCCTAAAGAAATTACACTTAGTTTGCCTAAGTACGATATGATTAGTATGAATTAGGAGGCTAGGATCGTTGATCCAGATATCGCTAGATTTTTCTGACCTCTGACCATTAGGATGTATAGACCAAAATATTTTACGTTCCCAGAGCTTTTCGACGATATATAGAACATCCAAATCGGACCTACAGATCAAAAGATATGGCCCTCGGAAGACTGCCCTAACGGGCCCGCTAGAAACACACCTGGGCGCCACTATAGATGCGCCCATGTCCAGAAATGCACTGTGTGTGCACCCAGGTCCCCAGTCACCTTGAAAATCACATAGGCGCCCCGAGAGGAAGCCCAATTTCCACTGTTTTAGTCCAAATTCAATCCGAAAACAACCCGAACCAAACCCTAGATCAACATAACCCCAAATTGCTACCTTTTCCTGACCTCTGATCATTGTGATGTATGGACCAACAAATTCAATATTTCAAGAGCTTTCCAACAATATGTAGAACGTCCAAATCAGACAAACGGATCAAAAGATATGGCCCTCCGAAGACTACACAAGTGGTCCCGCACCAGGGACACGCTTGGGCGCCAATATAGGTGCGCCCAAGTCCCAAACTGTACTTGGGCGCACACACAGGTGCGCCCAAGTCCCTGGTTGCCCTAGAAAGCACTCTAGTGCATATTTAGGTTGGTTCCGCTCCACTCTTCATAGTTCCGACCCAATCTCAATCCGAAAACAATCCAAAACCAAACCCCAAGCCCATTCGACCCGAAAAATGACATGGGTGTACCTTTGTGTACGCCCAAGTTCTAAAAATCCATTTGGGCACCCCCACAAGTGCGCCTAAGTCCAGTTTCCTCTGTTTTGGTTCGAAAACAATCCGAACCGAACCCTAAGCCCACTTAGCCCCAAAACAGAACATGGGCGCACCTGTGTGTGCACCCAAGTTCCCATACCAACATGGGCGCACCTATGTGTGCGCCTAAGTTCCCGAAACCCTAAATCTACCTTGGTTTACGTGAAGCCTCTAGAAACTCGTGCACATAGCAACCCTAAACCCCTCCTCCACGCCAAAACCTCTATGAAAAAGATCTCTTATATCATTTACAAAGGAGGCTACCAAAAAAAAAAGCATAGAAAAACTAGAAGAAAAGAGAGAAAAAGAGAGTAGCCACCATAACCAAAGAGAGAGCTTTAGATCTAGAAGGAAAAAGAAGAAGAGGAGCTTTCTGGTTTCCAAGATAAGGAATGGAGAAAGCTTCCAAAAGCCATGGATCTGCGCGAGAGCTTCGATCTAGGACTTGAAGGATACAACTCAAACCGGTATTTCTAGATTAGGTTCTCTTCAATTGATATTCAGCATCATTAATGCTTAGAAATATGCTTAGGATCATGCATGCATTGTAGATCTGCATTAATAGTAGTGATTTTCAGTAGATCTAACATTTAGTAGTCATCTATTATTAGTAACATGCTTAGGATCATTCCTACTCTGTAGATCTGCATTATTTTTAGCATTCTGAACTCGTGATTAGGGTAGACTTTGCATCCATTTCATTTTCATTAAGGAAAATCCGAAAAAAAAGTGTGACAAAACACTTGGGCGCAACTGTGGGTGCACCCAAGTGTCTGCGTTGGTTTCCAACCCCAATTTTCATATAAAGTGTATTTTATTTCTTAGATCCGAACTCGTTTTCATACATATTGATATCGGGACCTTCGGATCTGTAATTTTGCATTCCAAATCGTGCGAAAAGTATTGAGAAAAGAAACAAAAGTGGAAGAAAGGTGCAGGAAAACACTTGGGCGCAATTGTGTGTGCGCCCAAGTTTCTGGATAGGGCTTTGGCCCCGATTTCGCAATTCGCACGCATTCTGGTTCTTAGATACGAGTCTATCTTCATATACATTGATATTAAAGCCTTCGGATCCACAAAAGGCATTGAAAGAATCGAAGGAATACTAAAATATATTACCAAAAGGTAAAGGAAAAAAAGACAGTGTACTTGGGCACCACTGTGGGTTCGCCCAAGTTCCTGCCAAAGAGACCCGCCTCTTGGACTTTGGTCCTCGTGTCATTACTTTCGAATCCGAAGGTTATAGTATCAATAATTCATATTAGACCGTATATTTAGTCATGAAATGTCAAAAATCGAATTGGAATATCGTAGAAAATTACAAGTGCATCACAACCCGCATGGGAGACACGCCCAAGTTGTGCAGAGGCACTTCGGCGCTCCAGTGTGCGTGCCCAAGTCCCCAATTCGTTTTCCGGCCCGCACTTTCCATACCTTTGCATTCCATTTAGCTTGTTGATTTATCTTTGTGGTGATTTCAAATGACTATTGGACTTCTAGACTTCGAGTCATCGAATCATCATCATTTTAAGTTACGTTACATTAATATTGCATAAAAAACCAAAAAAAAAATTCAAAATCATAAATCACTTCTCCTCTCATCTTGCTCTCCAGTAATGAGAGAAGAGAACACAAAAAAAAGAAGATAAGTAATTAAAAGAAGTAGTAGAATTAGAACGATAGACACTAAGTAGAGGATCATAATTTGCTCTTTAGATTAGGTTGCGTTGCTATTGCATAAAAACACCAAAAAAAATCATAAAACCATAAAACTCTTCCCTTCTTGCTCTTTAGTAATTAGAGAAGAGAAAGAAAAAATTAAAAGAAATAGAAACATCCAAAAAAGGTAGATATTAGGTAGATAAACCTAGGTTATTGCATTTGCGCCTAAGCAAATTAGTACACTTAAAAAAAACTTAATCAAAGCACCTAATTTAACCTTAATTAAAAACATCCAATTAAAACACCTAAATCAATTTTAATTAAAACCATTGACCTGAATCCTAATTTCCAAACTCTAATTAATTAAACCCTAATAAAATACTTTAACTAAAACCCCTAATTAAAAACTTTAAACAATCCCTAATCAACAAGACTATAATCAAAACCCTAATTAATAAACCTTAATCACTCAAAGATCCAATTAAAATCTCAATTAATAAATTTAAACAACAAACCTTTAATTCAAGCCTTAATTTACAAAGTCAAATTAATAAAATCATAACCTGAACTTCAAACCCAAATCAAACTTTAATTCAAACCTTAACCAAAACAATTATAATTGACAACCCCCACCTAAATTCAAACTTTAAGACCCTAGTCAAGATCTAATTAAAACAATAGACAATTCACATCTAAAGAATAATAGACATCCCTCATTCAAGGAACGAATTGGACTACCCGAATTTGACTTAGAAACACTCTAGAATTGGACGAAATCGAACGAACCCGGAATCATTCAACGGACAGACACTTGGGCGCCCCCACAGGTGCGCCCAAGTCACCCCAGGAACCTGGGCACGCACAACTTCTTGTTCCAATCCCGAAGCACGGTTCGGTTGCACTTCAACTTCCAAACACAAACCACTGCCGCACTTTTAAGGTTTATAAACTTAAAACCAGCCCGGGATATATAATTATTGACATAGATCACCTGAAACTCCAAGCCTAAGTGAACAAAATACCGGAAAGAACCAAAACACATGAACCAGACACTTGGGCGCCACCACAGGTGCGCCCAAGTCACCCAGGATACATAGGCGCAACCACAGGTGCACCCAAGTTTATCTCCATTCCCTAAGACCACCGAATCCTTATTCACTTCCAACCTTGACCTCAATCAACATCCCAGAATCCTTACTGAACAAACAACGACCTTAAAATCAAAATTTTAATCAACTTAAACCCATCCAAATCCTCGAATCAAAGTCGGACGGTCGTGGAACATCAAGGCACCACTTAGGCGCCCTCACAGGTGCGCCCAAGTTCACAGAAACATGTGTGTGCGCCTAGGTTTCCCGTCTAGCCCAAGTTGTGAATCTTGGTTACATTTCGAGTTCTGGACTTAAGTCATTAAGAATAAAATCGATCCAGAACCTAAAACAACATCAGAACAGAGACTTGCATCAAATAGAAACCCTACGAACTCCGAAGATCAAGTCGATTCATCACCACCAACCAAGCCACACGAGACCTGGCACTTGGACGCTACCATTTGTGCGCCCAAGTCACCAGAGTGACCTAGGCGCAACCATAAGTGTGCCCAAGTCCTCCGTCAGTTCTATTTCACCGATTTCGACATCTTTTCATCATTTGAAGTAGAACCTGAAATTGCAGAACCTTCAACAACCTAAATAGAATCTTAATATATTTAAAAACAACTTAATCAGAACCTTAAAACATCCCTAAATCACTCTTAACCAACCTTCAACATAAATCTAAACAAGCCAAATCAATTAAGACCATACTCAACCAAATTGTTTAGGCACAACAATTATCAACTTAGGCCATTAGCACCCCAGGAATAAATCAGATTTCTCTCATTAGAAAGATAAGAGCATTAGGCTTCGTCCCATCACTTTTCCTGTTTCGTTAGGGGACCGGGAGAGCTGATGTGGGCAGTCTAGGACCTTAGGTTAGGATCAATCCGATGATCAGTAAAACAAGCATTAATGACGTAAATCCAAGTAAAATCCCCTAGTTAGGCCCTTTTAGCCCAATATTAAAAATCCCTAAAAACTATAAAACCAACAAAATAAACCCAAAAAGATTTTCCTTTTATTTCTTCCTCCACCTCAGTTGCCAGATATTTAATCAAACTTAATGATAAAAGGGAATGAAGAACTGATTTCTAAAATTGGATAAATGAGAATAATAAGATGAGATGAGTGATTTCACACACTTTCCATATTTTTATTTCGGCCCATCAACCACCCTCAAAATCTTAATTCGGCCCATCGGCCACCCTCCAAATCAATTTCAGCCCATCGGCCACTTTAAAACAAACACCGGCCCATCGGCCACCTCCAATCAATTACAACCCATCGACTTTTCACTCTTTATCACTCGTGTATCGCACACGAAAAACACAGAAATCACAGGTCAAAGTCTCATTTGCATCATCATTTTGATTTGAAAAGTTTGCCTTTAAACCCTATTTTGCCAAGGGATTAGAAATGGTTACCCGGGAACGAGGCTGATCCTCTTCTTAAATATTTGGCAACTCCCCCCTTTTATTTTCTTTATTTTAATTATTTTATTTTACTTGGATACACTATGATTTTGCTATGTGAGGATTAACCTTATTTGGACTTTAACTCATAACCCTGAATTGACCCTATATTAAAGAGACCCAAAGATGCCCAAATTAATGTGACAGGAAAACCGTCGTGTGTTGCCGGCATCACATTAGACGAGAGGAAGAACTCACCCATTTATTTTCTCCCATTCTTCTTCAGCTTTTGTCGAAGAACGGTGTTACGGCCGTTACCGTAGCTGGCGATCGTGATCCATCGATTTTGAGGGCAATCGGAATCCTCATTTTCGATGTAAAATTTAAATAGCACATATAGATGAATGGCGATTTCCCTCCCCGAGGGGATCAAAATTCACTTCCGACAGTCTGGCGATTGTGATGGGACAACTTTTGTTTTCATGTCACTTGTTTGGGTCTTTCTGGAATTTTATTCTAAGACACGAACATCCAATCAATGATCAGATGTCCGTGTCCCATTCAGTTTAGGGTTATTACAAGTATAGTCCGAAATTAAACCTGAGGTCCGATTGGGCCCCCCGCTAAGCCTTCCCTAATTATAACATAATAAAAAAACCATCATGAAAGCTTTCCGCTTTCATCACTAAAAAAAAAAAAAAAACTCTCTCCTCTTCCCTCCCTTCTATTTTGAACCAAAAAGTTCTCTTGGTGTTACTTGACATTGTTTGATAATTGCTTTGGAAATCAAATATAAGATGGCCTATCAAAATCCACTTCGAACAATTGCATCCCAAACATCATACATGCTCGACTCAAATTACCAATCTTACACAAACCACACGAGTCAAGATTTTGAGAACTTAAACAACTCATACACAAATATAAACCGACACTACCACAATGAAACACAAAATTATCAATACCTTTCCAACCAAACTATAACAACTCAAACTTCTTCCCGTAGATCTACACGACACTTTTATACAAACAAAGACTTAAACAATCACACCTCTTATGAGCACACGAGACCAAGCCATGGCCCAATCCATAATCCCCAATCATGTCATACTACTTCCCAACCAACTCAACAATATTACACTCAACCAAATCAAAACACAATGCACACAATTTTAAACAATCAAAACATTAATCATGACATAAATCAAAATTTAAACCTTAATAATCAACGAATCTACATCCAAAATACACAGTATATAACGACAAACCGAATCCTAATCTATCCTGATCAAGACTACCAATCCTTTAAAACTATCCCATCCAATCAAACTTCTTCGCCTAATCAAACCAAGCAATCCATCCCAACCATCTCACCCAATCAAACTCACTCACCAATCCAAACCATCCGATCCAATCAAACCTACCAATCCATCCCATCCAATCAATCCCTTCACCAATCCAAACCGTCCAACATAATCAACTCAATCAACCTATCCAAACTCCCATAACCATCTCATCCAATCAAACTCCCTCATCAATCCAAACCATCCAACCTCATCAATTCAATCAACCAATCCAACCTTCCATAACCATGCATCCTTATCCGACCTATCAACCATTCCAATCCACGCCATCCAATGAAAGCCATCATCCCACCCAACCCTCACCTTTCAACCAAACAACATCACCTACCATGATCGTTGACGCATTCCAGCCATGCCCAACCATGCCATCTAACTCAATCCATCCACCAACCCAATCTCCAACGATCATATATCAACAATCCACTCACGCTCCGACCGACCAGCTTAGTCAAACATCCAATCAAAACCAAGACAGAAACTCAACCACATATGCTAGAACACAAAATCCATTTTTACCACGTAAAACCAAAGTATCTCGAAAACAGATCCAGGAAGAGTTTACTTGGATGGTGGATATAAGCGAGCTAGAGTTGCCCGACCTAGACTGGTTTAAGAGTATCACTCCAAAGAATGATCCATATGCAAACACAGGGAAGCCCCTAGAAGAACAATTTATATGTGGTGAATATCTAGAATGGGAACTTGGATTAATCTGAGAAACTCTAAGAAGACTTATGACCGAAGAGATCAAGATCCCAACATTATGGAAAGGCTACGAGGTAGAAGAGGGGATACGAATTCTTAGAACATATTTTGCTCCCTTCCATCAACTCGAAAACGAAGAAATCATAGACACGCCATATCCCATAATTAATTACCCAATAGATCATGTTCTCAAGAATTGGACCTATGATCCTCCATATTTGACAACTTTAGCCCCTAAAGTAACCTATTATCCACCAAATGACCAAACTTCTGAATCTTCCGATGAGATCTACGATCCCATCTTTAAAGACATGCCTCCTAAGGAATTTTATGATATGCTTAATGAAAATTATGAACAACATGAAACACCTTGCGATGGTAAAACCCAGATCACTACGCATCAAATGAACGAACTAGATCAATCACAAACAATCATCCAATAAAAAATACCGACACCACAAATGCTACCCCAAACAAAACCAAATGAAGATCTTTCAACATAACAAATAAAAGACATAACGATTCATTCGAAGACGGACGAGACAGTACAACCTAATGACCCACAAGAAGAATCTGAATTCACGACGACAATGAAGATACTTGACCTTCAAATGGAACGAGTGGATGAATTAACTAAAGATTTTGATGTCATAAGATCTGAAACATATGAACCAGTCAGGTTTGCTTCGAATGACTTAGAATCAAGTGTGGAAACTCATAGACTGGTTAAACCATCTTCATTTGAAATAAAATACCAAACCCATACGAACAAAATCATACAAGATCCAGAATCTCAATCTAAGACGAATACCACTAAAAGACATAGACCACGTTACAAACGAAAGAACTTGAATCCTAGACCATCTTGCAAAACCCAATTCATGATCCAAAGACAAATAAACATGCAACCAAATGATGAACAATACTTTCCTAAATCCAAACCAATGCATCTTGACCCCATTCCAACACCAGCTGAACCAAGAAAGGTTGACAAAGAGTCTGGATTTGAGTTTTTAGATACGAACATGTTTAACGAATTACAAGAGGACATAGAGAAACTCAAATCTGTGGTTAGAAAGATGCCAATTAGGTCGAGTGTGCCATTAGAACGAATAAAGCCATCCGAATCTATCATAGAAATCAAAGCACCACCTAAGAATCAGCACCAAGAGACTGTTAGGCCTATCATTGAAATCCAACAAGGAAGCCCTCAACTAGACCCTAACCACTCAGTAGAAAAGACCCTAGAGGAGGAACCACAATCGAATGATGTCTTGACTAGTGAGCCTCATAGTTCAAACCCTGTTAAAAGATCAAAGGATAATGATATAATTAAATCAACCTTAGAGGGCAAACATGACTTCCACAATGAGATAGAGCCTAACTGTATTCTAGCCCTGATTAAGGCCCATCTAAATGCGAGACCAAGACTTCAAAGTATTCTAAAAGATTTACCATGCCTGCCCTTGACCAATCCAATAATCATGAGCCAAGATTACATAGAATACTTTGAGAAGAGACAACTACCAAGAGTTGATCCAACTCCGATCCTTCACCTAGAATGGTACCCTGCCCATAGAGAGCAAAATCCAAACACAACAATAAAGATCGTTCCCGAATTAGAAAGCCAAATAGACTTTGGTCCAATTAGTTTCCATGAAAGAATTGAGACCACTCCCAAAGCTCTAGGAAAGACTTTCGGAGATTTGACTGTAGAAGAACTTTCAGGTGTTAACCCAAACATGCCACCTAAGATTCTGATAGTCCCAAAGAACAATGTAAAGATCCACACAACTGAAGAAATTCTTATCCCACATGACCATCCAGTAGTGACACAACCAAAACTTCAAGATTGCACCCTTGCTCAAAGACTTTCACGATGTAAGTCTGCTAGGTTACAAAGAAAATTTAGAGCACACCTTCCAAAACATGGACGACCTACATTTAAGGAAGCTAGACGCACTACAACAAAACCTAGAGCCCGAAGAAAAAGGAAAAATCATACGGTTCACACAAAAGATGAGGCTCAAATGATTAGGAAAACAGACCGGAGATTATCAAGTAAAAATAGGGAATCATCATTCAAAGATCACAAATCTCTGAATTGTTCAAACTCTTTAAGGCCAAGGCTCAAATGGCGGAGGTCCAAAACATTTCAACGCTCTCGTTTTCGGCGAGAGCAAACTAAAGGTCCCAAATATAAGAGCCTTATCTTAATGCATCAATGAGCGAAGTCATATCCACGTTCTCAAAGAAATCAATATAATGAGACACATATGACACGCTTTAATATGAGACCAAGCCCCAAATGGCGGAGGTCTAAAATATTTCAACGGTCTCATTTCCGGATGAACCAAAATAAAAACTTATGGGCTAAATACACCATTTTAGGACTTGAACTATAAATAACAAATCACAGGTTTCAAAGAAGACACCATAATAAAATACAAGTGAGATATGTTGTCATCAGACCAAAGCCCAAATGGCGAAGGTCGGAAATGTTTCAACACTCTCGTTTCCGGAGAGAGCAAAATGATAAGACCCAGACCAAATATCCACTAATAAAAAGACGTAGGCCAAGAGGTCTTAAACGCACACGTTTTCGAATAGTCAAAATATTCCAAATGTGTAACACATCATTAGCACACACAATGGAAAATTACAATCATGCTAGGACGACCCTAGGCTTCATGCCAGTGAAGGGCTGCAAATTCAAGCAAGCCCGGATGAATTAGTTACTACGTAAGATTATACAAAAAAAAAACCCTAAAAACCCAAAAAATAAAAAAAAAGTCACAAACCCAAAAAGAAAATCACAAACAAAAAAAAAAGAAGTATAAACAATATAAAAACACAATTGTTTGATCATCATAAAAGGCATAGGCGAGCCAAAGCGGTGGAATATCCCTCTAGTTGAACAATCGCTAATAGAAGAGGTCATGAGTAGAATTAGTGAGATCGGTTGCAGATTTTACCTATTGTTTCAAAACCGGGACTGCCCTATGAACCACGATTATTAATGATGAATGGATGTCTCTAAATTAGTGGGTACTAGAGGGTAGCTTGGTTGACCACATTAGGAGATTTAAGAACTACCCGAGGCATCTATATCAACAACAACAACTAAGGCATATGTCAACATTAAAGCTACCGTAGTCAAATTCATTAAAAAGAACATAATAGTTTGACTTGGCATCCCCATGGTATTCATAACAGACAATGGTCCATAATTCATATCCCAACAAATAAACGAGTTGTACACAAAATATGACATAGAACTGCATCATTCAACCCCATATTACCCTTAAAGGTAGTAACTGGCCAGACCGTTTGGTCAAAGCATTGTGGGTGTTCCAAACTTCTATAAAAAAAAACTGCTATGGGAGAAACCCTATACTCTTTGACCTACGGAACGGAAGCAGTCCTTCCCCTCGAAGTCCTTCACCCGTCACTGCGTGTCCAGTTAAATGAAGATATAACAGAAGACCAGAGGAGAGAAGCACTACTACTTCGGCTAGACCTACTCGATGAGAAAAGAATGAAGGCAACAGAACATGTACAAGTATATCGGAAGCGGATCGCCAGAGCCTATGACAAACATGTCAAAGAACGAAGATTCAAAGTTGGTGATTTCGTGCTAAAGCACATCACTCCATCCCAGCTTCCGCATCCCAGAGGTAAGTTGCGGCCCAATTGGGAAGGCCCTTATGTAATTAAAGAAGTATATTCTGGCAATGCATACAGACTAGTAAATGCAGAAGGGGAAGAGCTCCCCGATCCATGGAACGCTATGTACCTGAAAAGGTACACAGTTTGACCCTTCCTTACTTATTGCGGAGTATGGCCCTCCTTGCTCTTTAGCGTAGTTGTATAAATCTCGTAGGAGGACCAAAGAGATACACACTGATCAAACTTGGAACTCAAACACACACCAGCACCTAAAAACACAAAATGGTGAGTCTACCCCACACAAATTTTGCACGGTTAAAGCCACCCAATGTAAAGGTTTGAAGATGAAATCGCCCGTATCATGAAAGCTTTTTTATTCAAAAAAAAAAAAGAGTTTGTTTAGTTAGGAGTCCTTAAAAAAAATTGTGACTAGTTTGGGTTCGTAGCCTTTTTAACCTGAGCCAGTAAGCCCGCAGGGGTATTTACATGCCTAATGCCCTAAAGCCACTTGGTTTGGGAGTCATTGGCCGAATGCTCGTTACATGGGTTAATTAGAAAGCTTAAGGGACCCAGGCATTGCACAGTCTCATGTTAAAAAAAAAAGAGAAGAAAAATGTTTAGTTAGAAGTCTTGAAAAGAATAAAAGTTTTCTGACTTGTCTGGGTTCGTTGCCTTTTTAGCTCGAGCCAGTAAGCCCGTAGGGGTATTTAAATGCCTAGTGCCCTAAAGCCACCTGGTTTGGGAGTCATTGGCCGAATGCTCGTTACATGGGTTGATTAGAAAGCTTACATGGTTGATTAGAAAGCTTAAAGGACCCATGCATTGCACAATCACATCTAAAACAAAAACAAAAAACAAAAAACAAAAAAAAAAGAGAATAAAGGTAACATCGGGCGAACTAAGCAGAAGGTGGTTGAAAACCACAACACTAAGGTGACACGGTGACTCACCAACCCGCACACAAACATTACTCACAAATGAGCCCCAGAGGCAGTCATGTGCGCTCCAAAGGTCAACTGAAAAGACTAAGCAGCTACAAAGGGGGGCCTGTGAGGGCTTGACTTCCAAAGGATAGTTAGGGAAGATCACGTTGCCACCAAGGTGACAATCATGGATTGAGAGGCTAATCCACCTTCACATTCTCACCCACAGCCAAAATGAACACTAGTCTTATGTTGGGGCATTTATATATATATATACTTATGAATATATGTTTATCTCGCACGGCTTCCCAATCTGGGTCCTCATCTCATATATACACGGTTGCCACAAGCACTCAATAGCCTAGACACAGTCACCTCATGCATGCTTTCATTACTAATGACCTTCGGTTGAATGCAGAAAAAAAAAAAACGCATATCCCAAAGGTCCCATTCCCGATCTTGTTTTTCTCAAAGCTTGAATGCTAAAAAAAGCACCCCCTGACATTTTTACCGAGAAAGAAAAACGCTACCTTAGCCAGACTATGCAGGGGACCTAAAAATATTAAACTAACAAGTTTGTTTTGAGACCTTGCAAGGAAACCAACCCCGATCACATCCAAAACATCCCACAAGCTGGGACATTTTTTTTAGCGATATTGTTTTGTGCACAACTCCCTGTGACTTCAAAAAAGATAATGATTGATAGAAATTATGGATCATGTCTATTCGATGCATATATTGAATTTGACTACTATTATATACCATGGACGATGTCTGCCATGGGATTTCATGATAAAATATGATGGTCGTTAGCATATGCCTTCACGTCTATACTTGATGTTATGGATGCCTCAAAACATAGAGTTGCAGAGGCCACAAATGTCACACACTCTCTGTTGTTTGAGAACCTAATTCTATGTTGCTTACTAACTTTAGATTGATGAGAGATTGTGCTTATTCACTTTTTATTATATGAAATCTCGCTTTATTAACTCTAAACTACTAATGCTCCCTCTGTGAGACTCCATGCCTAGGCACGAATTTTGAGGAACTATGAAGAGATTTCACCAAAGTCTCCCTTGTTTTTTTTAGACCCGGAAAAATCATCGGGTATAAAACCTGTTGCCTTTAAGAAAAAAGAAACACACTTCACATGATCCCTCAGTGCCCCTCAGGGAGTCCAGTCCATCATCACACACACAACCAAGGCACTTCTAAGTCAAACTACAAAGCATGCACTCACATTATAAATGCTACATGCACTTGTACACATCTTATACATCATAATACATACATCAAACTGAAAAAATGAGCCTAAAAATAACATCCCTCTATCATATATACAACACCAATGATCAACAACTAATAATCAACATCAAAAGATAACAAACACCGATCATAACCGCAACAACAACAATATAGGGCCTCGATCGTCTCTGCACAATTTCCAATAGAATAGGAGGCCTCGCAACAGTATAACTCTGAGAGTATGTACCGTTATGGAAAATCCCTCCAACGTTTAACGTAATTCCCCGATGCTCCGAATTCGCATCTAAATCCTTTAGGGATCCATCCCGGATATAAGCAGCTCATGGTAGCCTCATCGATTAGGATAGTGTAATGACGATCTAGTTGTCACACAATGCCGCAAACGACAAGCCTATCTGTGATCTTTGCAACATGGAATCATATATTCTTTCAAATAAATAATGTTCTCCTACACCGTCATTCGAGCCATATTAATCGGGGAGCCAAGTAACCTGCCATATTAAATTCCATAAGAAAAATCAACTCACTAAATGAAAAACTAAAACCAAACTTAAGCTTAAAACTAAAATACTTAAAATTAAAATTAAACTTAAACTTAAACGTAAATTAAAGACTTAACCCAACAAAGTAGAGAAAAAGGGTACGTACCTTGTGGTTCCTCAACTCATTCAAGATGAAATGGTAGCTTCGTTGCACTCCTCCTTGCCTGTCCATGCCAAAATCAATTGAGATTGTCGTAGAACACCCTCCACCCTCTTTTTGGTTTTCTCTGCAAAAAACAACAGATTAACCATCAATAAAATCCACCAACCAACCAATAACAACAAACTTAATAGACACAACAAAAATAATAATAATAATAAAAACCAACTCACCAATGATAAAAAAAATCCAACTAAAAAAAACAATGAATAAACAAAACAAAACAAACCAACCAACAAAAGCAAATTAAAACTAAACAAAACCAATTTTAAAATTCAATTAATCCACAACTAAGCTAAAAGACAAAGTTAAAATACACCTCATAAACAAAATCAACGAGGAGATAATAATGAAACACACATATTTAATCAAAATCAACATAGCCACACTTAAGTCCAATTTTCAACGGTTTGCATGCATACATCATTCCTAGGAAATAGAACTTTACCACTCCACACATCACTTTATTCCATACTCCTTAGCATCTTTACCACTACATCTCACTCCATTTCACTTCAGCTCATTACACCATGACCACATCTATAATACATCACTCATCTAGCACCACGCATCACATATAAACACACCAAAAAGAAAGAAAAAAGAATCAAAACCGCCCCCTTAAATCCAAAACAATAAAACACATAAAAAATTCACCAAAAATTGAATCTAAATTAACTAAAATACTCAACAAACCCAATCACACCAACTAATTCATTAATTTCCACGAATTGCACAAAATCCCCTTTTTCCCCAAATTTTGCCTAAATCCTGTTAGGAATTGATCTCCCCATCAACATGTCCATTTTTAATTTAATCAGAGGCTAGGACCTTCATCCCCAGGCTAAAGCGGACATGCCCCACCATTTCCATGAAGACCCATCACCTGTATGGCCATCACAGCTAATGGTCGAACCTCATCCCACATCTTAGAACTTCGTTTAAGGAAAAAGAAAGGAGATAGGAAACTTGGAGTTATAGGCCATAGAATTTAAACAAATCTAATCCATGGTCTACTCCTAAAGCTATCTTTGATCATTAATTATCCTCTTTGCAAAATTAGGACTGGACCACTTGGGTTCAAGATTTTTGGATAAAAATAATGAAAAGTGAAAAAAAGGGGACCATGTCCAATTCAAGAACTAAAACACAAAGAGCCTAAAAATACAAACCGATTCAAAACAACAAGAATGAATAAAAAGTCTAAGGAACTTAAACTTGAATATAAATATGATAAAACCCACCAACACACATGATAAAACAACATAATTTAAACGACTAATCTAAAAACAAACACACTAATCAAACTTAAACAATCAACCTAGACAAGAAACACCACTCAGATAAAAGATGAGTTGAAAACTCTCACATTCAGAGTTTGGAATTGAAGGAAAATATGCAAAGGAGAGTAAAGGGGCTCTCTGCACATAAAATGTGGAAAAGCAACTTTGAAAGGCTGGGTACCAACCACGCTTACACCCATTTCTGCCCTAAGAGCCTAAGAAATTGGCAAAAATAATGATTAGACAAAAAAAGGAGGAAAGAAACACCTTTATTTTGAAAAGAGAGAGAAAAAGAATGAAGAAGATAATCAAATCCAAGAAAAGAAACAAAAGCATAGCATGGCTAGAATCAAAACCAATCTGAGATTGAAACATAAAAAGAACATCCCATCATGTCTCAAAGAAGAACAAAGCAACTAGAAAGCATGTTGCATACTTCAAGACCAAAAGAGAGAAAAGAGTGCTTACTTGAAGACAAGAGGGAGACCAAAGACCCTAGAACTTGAAGTTTAAGGAGTAGAAAATGTGGGCAAACCCATAGGCAGCCCTTCCATTATATAGATTGGTGTCCTAGTTTCAGAAGAAGACGAATGCCACTTGGGCACACTCCTAGTGGCGCCCAAGTTCTCCACTTTTCAATTCCATCACGCGAAGGAAACCTCGCATAACCACCTCACAAGAATTCTGAACCAAGTAGGAAAGACTACTTGGGCGCACCTCAAGTGCACAGGAACACATGGGCGCCCCTCCATGTGTGCCCAACCCTATCTTTAACCCGGAGAACCCTGCAATGCATAGACTTAAAACCAAAATGGTTCTCTGATGATTAGTAATAAAATCAAACAAAGGCAACAAAAAATAACAACCAAAAGAGAGTAATGAAAGTGACTGAGTAGCCAAAGAAAAAAAATAATATATGCTCATCGGACATCACCCCTTCACATGGAAACTCATTGCATACACTCTAGTCCCATCACGCATACATCTGACATTGTGCATTGCATTCTATGTCATTTCCATCAGTAGAAATTAAAATTATTATTTCTACAAGTTATAAAATTGAGTACTAACAGGCAAGAGTGTATAATCTTTTAGTGTTTGTCCACTGCAGATTTACGACCCAAAAATGAGAACACCAAAAGTGATTCAAACATGCTGATGGAGGTGAATGACCCAAACTTCTGCAAATGAACAAGGAAAGAAAGAGGAAATGATCCCCATCACTGGATTTACGAAAAGCTCTTGAGGTAAGTTGACCTAACTATGAATTTTCATGATTTTACCTCACGTCTGGAAATTGAGTCGCCGTAGGCCTCCCTTAAGCGCTTATAATCCGTACGGCGACCATAATATTGTGTTATCATGAATTGTGGTGTTTGCCGACTCAAATCTTGACGTTGGAGAATGGAATCCGTGTAACTCGAAGCTCTCCATGATAAGCACGAAATGAAGATCAAATCTGTCCCAGGTTCTCATCTAAGCTTGGGTGAAGGCCAAGATCCCTAGAGAGTGACGGTTATTCCGGTGGACATTTTCCATTGATTTAGCTTTTTTTCGATGCATACCTAAGTTTCAAAATAAAAATCTCTTTAAAAAAAATGCATCTCATTCTCACATGCACCTCACACCATTGCTTGAACTATGTTTGTAAGTGCCTTCAAGATCTCCATTATTGCTAGTTAGTTTTAACTATGCCTTGAGCATTCAACTGTGGTTGAAAGTCAAAAGACATTATATATGACAAATTGGATAGAACTTCATTGCAAGAACAAATGAAATTCTAATAGTGACTTAGCCAATCAAAATATCGACTTCTGATTCAGACCACCGGGGCACAGTTCCCACCATCACTTTAAATTAAGCAACCCGGACACAGTTCCCACCATCAACTAAAATTAAGCAACCGGGGCACAGTTCCTAACCCGCCACATGGCAATACCACGGGCACCGGGGCACAAATCTCGGGTTTTCAATCAAATCAGTAGGCACATAACTTCTTCTTTTTTTATTTTTTCCCCTGAATCAGGATCAATCCTAGAAAAGTGAACCTCACCTTTAGAACAAGTTTGCAATTGCATACATCCGTAGGCGGCCACTCTCGTGAGCTCAAAAGCTCCTGTGAGTCATGAGTGGTGTGTCTACTTTTTTTGGAGCACAACTCTCCACGTGTAGTTCTCCAAAGAGGGGTATACTGTAGACACCTCATTTGGCCCCCTATGATAGCCTTAAACACTTATCATATATAATGGTGCCCCATTTCACCCATAACTGAATGGTTAATGGCATAATTCAAAATAATTAATGACGATGAAGATGCTTGTTGATAATTTTAGACTTAGTTCGACGATTCATAGAATTCGTGAGAAAAAAAGTGAAATCGAGTTGAGGTCCCAAGTTCAACCCACTACTCATACAAGGAATGGACTACAACGCTACCCGAGCCCCTTCCAGACTACATAGAACGCACTCATGTTGTTCCTAAAGAAATTACACTTAGTTTGCCTAAGTATGATATGATTAGCATGAATTAGGAGGCTAGGATCGTTGATCCAGATATCCGTAAATTTTCTTGACCTCTGACCATTAGGATGTATAGACCAAAATATTCTACATTCCAAGAGCTTTCTGATGATATATAGAATGTCCAAATCGGACCAGCAGATCAAAAGATATGGCCCTCGGAAAACACACCTGGGCGCCACTACATGTGTGCCCATGTCCAGAAATGAACTTGGGCGCACACACAGGTGCGCCCAGGTCCTCAGTCACCTTGAAAATCACATAGGCGCCCTCGTAGGTGCGTCCAAGCCCGGTTTCCACTGTTTTAGTCCAAATTCAATCCGAAAACAGCCCGAACCAAACCCTAGATCAACATAAACCCAAATCCCTACCTTTTCTTGACCTCTGATCATTGTGATGTATGGACCAATAGATTCTACATTTCGAGAGCTTTCCAACAATATGTAGAACGTCCAAAGCGGACAAACGGATGAAAAGATATGGCCCTCGGAATACTACACAAGTGGTCCCGCACCAGGGACAAACTTGGGCCCCAATATAGGTGCGCCCAAGTCCCAAACTGCACAGGTCCCAAGGTCACACTTGGGCGCACACACAGGTGCGCCCAAGTCCCTGGTTGCCCTAGAAAGCACTCTAGTGCATATTTAGGTTGGTTCCGCTCCACTCTTCATAGTTCCGACCCAATCTCAATCTGAAAACAATCAAAACCAAACTCCAAGCCCATTTGACCCGAAAAATGACATGGGCGCACACAAAGTTCTAAAAATCCATTTGGGCGCCCCCACAAGTGCGCCTAAGTCCAGTTTCCTCTGTTTTGGTCTGAAAACAATCCGAACCGAACCCTAAGCTCACTTAGCCCCAAAACAGAACATGGGCGCACCTGTGTGTGCACCTAAGTTCCCAGACCATAGGTGCGCCCAAGTTCCCGAAACCCTAAATCTACCTTGGTTTGCCTGAAGCCTCTAGAAACTCGTGCACATAGCAACCCTAAACCCCTCCTCCACGCCAAAACCTCTATAAAAAGATCTCTTATATTATTTACAGAGGAGGCCACCAAAAAAAAAAAAAAACTAGAAGAAAAGAGAGAAAAAGAGAGTAGCCACCATAACCAAAGAGAGAGCTTTAGATCTAGAAGGAAGAAGAAGAAGAAGAGGAGGAGCTTTCTGGTTTCCAAGATAAGCAATGGAGAAAGCTTCCAAAAGCCATGGATCTGCGCGAGAGTTTCGATCTAGGACTTGAAGGATACAACTCAAACCGGTATTTCTAGATTAGGTTCTCTTCAATTGATATTCAGCATCATTAATGCTTAGAAATATGCTTAGGATCATGCATGCATTGTAGATCTGCATTAATAGTAGTGATTTTCAGTAGATCTAACATTTAGTAGTCATCTATTATTAGTAACATGCTTAGGATCATTCCTACTCTGTAGATCTGCATTATTTTTAGCATTCTGAACTCGTGATTAGGGTAGACTTTGTATCCATTTCATTTTCATTAAGGAAAATCCGAAAAAAAAGTGTGACAAAACACTTGGGCGCAACTGTGGGTCCACCCAAGTGTCTGCGTTGGTTTCCAACCCCAGTTTTCATATAAAGTGTATTTTATTTCTTAGATCCGAACTCGTTTTCATACATATTGATATCGGGACCTTCGGATCTGTAATTTTGCATTCCAAATCGTGCGAAAAGTATTGAGAAAAGAAACAAAAGTGGAAGAAAGGTGCAGGAAAACACTTGGGCGCAATTGTGTGTGCGCCCAAGTTTCTGGATAGGGCTTTGGCCCCGATTTCGCAATTCGCACGCATTCTGGTTCTTAGATACGAGTCTATCTTCATATACATTGATATTAAAGCCTTCGGATCCACAAAAGGCATTGAAAGAATTGAAGGAATACCGAAATATATTACCAAAAGGTAAAGGAAAAAAAGACAGTGTACTTGGGCGCCACTGTGGGTGCGCCCAAGTTCCTGCCAAAGAGACCCGCCTTTTGGACTTTGGTCCTCGTGTCATTACTTTCGAATCCGAAGGTTATTGTATCAATAATTCATATTAGACCTTATATTTAGTCATGAAGTGTCAAAAATTGAATTGGAATATCGTAGAAAATTGCAAGTGCATCACAACCCACAGGGGAGACACATAGTGGCGCCCAAGTTGTGCCGAGGCACTTGGGCGCCCCTGTGTGCGCGCCCAAGTCCCCAATTCGTTTTTCGGCTCACACTTTCCATACCTTTGCATTCCATTTAGCTTGTTGTTTTATCTTTGTGGTGATTTCAATTGACTACTGGACTTCTAGACTTCGAGTCATCGAATCATCATCATTTTAAGTTAGGTTACATTAGTATTGCATAAAAAACCAAAAAAAAAAATCAAAATCATAAAACACTTCTCCTCTCATCTTGCTCTCCAGTAATTAGAGAAGAGAACACAAAAAAAAAAAGATAAGTAATTAAAAGAAGTAGTAGAATTAGAACGATAGACACTAAGTAGAGGATCATAATTTGCTCTTTAGATTAGGTTGCATTGCTATTGCATAAAAACACCAAAAAAAAATCATAAAACCATAAAACTCTTCCCTTCTTACTCTTTAGTAATTAGATAAGAGAATAAAAAAAAATTAAAAGAAATAGAAACATCCAAAAAAGGTAGATATTAGGTAGATAAACCTAGGTTATTGCATTTGCGCCTAAGCAAATTAGTATACTTAAAAAAATAATACTTAATCAAAGCACCTAATTTAACCTTAATTAAAAACATTCAATTAAAAAACCTAAATCAATTTTAATTAAAACCATTGACCTAAATCCTAATTTCCAAACTCTAATTAATTAGACCCTAATAAATCAACGCTAATAAAATACTTTAACTAAAACCCGTAATTAAAAACTTCAAGCAATCCCTAATCAACAAGACTAGAATCAACCCTAATTAATAAATCTTAATCACTCAAAGATCCAATTAAAATCTCAATTAATAGATTTAAACAACAAACCTTTAATTCAAGCCTTAATTTACAAAGTCAGATTAATAAAATCATAACCTGAACTTCAAACTCAAATCAAACTTTAACCAACACAATTATAATTGACAACCTCCACCTAAATTCAAACTTTAAGACCCTAGTCAAGATCTAATTAAAACAATAGACAATTCACATCTAAAGAATAAAACACATCCCTCAATCAAGGAACGAATTGGACGAAATCGACTTAGAAACACTCTAGAATTGGACGAAATCGAACGAACATGGAATCATTCAACGGGTAGACACTTGGGTGCCTCCATAGGTGCGCCCAAGTCACCCCAGGAACCTGGGCGCACACATAAGTGCGCCCAACTTCTTATTCCAATCCTGAAGTACGGTTTGGTTGCACTTCAACTCCTGGGTGACTTGGGCGCACCTGTGGTGGCGCCCAAGTGTTTGGTTCATGTGTTTTGGTTCTTTCTGGTATTTTGTTCACTTAGGCTTGGAGTTTCAGGTGATCTATGTCAATAATTATATATCCCGGGCTGGTTTTAAGTTTATAAACCTTAAGTGTGCCCAAGTCCTCCGTCAGTCCTATTTCACAGATTTCGACATCTTTTCATCATTTGAAGTAGAACCTGAAATTGCAGAACCTTCAACAACCTAAATAGAATCTTAATATATTTAAAAAAAACTTAATCAGAACCTTAAAACATCCCTAAATCACTCTTAACCAACCTTCAACATAAATCAAAACAAACCAAATCAGTTAAGACCATACTCAACCAAATTGTTTAGGCACAACAATTATCAACTTAGGCTATTAGCACCCCAGGAATAAATCAGACTTCTCTCATTAGAAAGATAAGAGCATTAGGCTTCGTCCCATCACTTTTCCTGTTTCGTTAGGGGATCGGGAGAGCTAATGTGGGCGGTCTAGGACCTTAGGTTAGGGTCAATCCGATGATCAGTAAAAAAAACATTAATCACGTAAATCCAAGTAAAATCCCCTAGTTAGGCCCTTCTAGCCCAATATTAAAAATCCCTAAATACTATAAAACCAACAAAATAAACCAAAAAAGATTTTCCTTTTATTTCTTCCTCCACCTCAGGTGCAAGATATTTAATCGAACTTAATGATAAAAGGGAATGAAGAACTGATTTCTAAAATTGGATAAATGAGAATAATAAGATGAGATGAGTGATTTCACACACTTTGCATATTTTTATTTCGGCCCATCAGCTACCCTCAAATTTTTAATTCGGCCCATCGGCCACCCTCCAAATCAATTTCGGCCCATCGGCCACTTTAAAACAAACACCGGCCCATCGGCCACAACCCATTGGCTTTTCACTCTTTATCACTCGTGTATCACACACGAAAGACACAGAAATCACAAGTCAAACTCTCATTTGCATCATCATTTTGATTTGAAAAGTCAGCCTTTAAACCCTATTTTACCAAGGGATTAGAAGGGGGTACCCGAGAATGGGGCTAATCCTCTTCTTAAATATTTGGCACCTCCCCCCTTTTATTTTCTTTATTTTAATTATTTTATTTTACTTGGATACACTATGATTTTGCTATGTGAGGATTAACCTTATTTGGACTTTAACTCATAACCCTGAATTGACCCTATATTGAAGAGACCCAAAGAGACCCAAATTAATGTGACGGGAAAACCGTCGTGTGTTGCCGGCAACACATTTGACGAGAGGAAAAACCCACCCATTTATTTTCTCCCATTCTTCTTTGGCTTTTGTCGAAGAACGGTGTTACGGCCGTTACCGTAGCTGGGGATCGTGATCGGTCGATTTTGAGGGTAGTAGGAATCCTCATTTTCGATGTAAAATTTAAATAGCACATATAGATGAATGGCGATTTCCCTCCCCGGGGGGATCAAAATTCACATCCGACATGCATTCTCTTTGTCAGTCCCGACAAATACATGATTCCACACACTTTCTCGCTACTGGAATCATGTTCAAACAACGCAACTGAGTACCAAGCCCTAATTGTGGGATTGGTACTCACCCTCGAATCTGAAATAACCATGCTGGAAGCTTTTGGGGGTTCTCAACTGATCGTCAACTAGATGAATCAGAAATTTGAAGTCAGGAAGCCTGATCTGTTGCCTTACTACAACAAGGCGCAATCGCTTCGATAAAAGTTTGACATCTGTCACATCACCCACATCCCCAGAGGTGAAAACATCCGTGTAGATGCCCTAGCTGGACTTGCTGCGTCTATGACAATCAAGAAAGGGGAAAGCATGCAAATTCCAGTGTGTCAAAGAATGATTCTACCTCCTCTTAACACACACCAAGCAGTTGCTGAATGCCACCAAGTGGTTGGGAGTTGGATGTCCATCCTCAAACCTCCGATCGGCGACTGGAGGGATCTGTTCATTGATTACATTATGTTTGGAATCATATCTGAAGACCCAAAAGAACGGGTAAGCCTTCAAAGACGAGCCCTAAACAATCATTTGGATATTCCTTCAAAAATGCTTTACAGAAAATCCTTCGACGGAGTACTTCTACGCTGCTTGTCACAACAAGAAGTCGAGGAAACTCTCAAAGAAGTACATGCTGGTCTTTGTGGAGCTCATCAAGCTAGTCCTAAGCTCAACGATCGGATAAAAAGGTTAGGTTATTATTGGCCTACCATGGTAGCAGACGCTATGCAATTTGCTAAACGCTGCCAACAATGCCAAATTCATATGTCCACATGCCTCCGGAATGGCTACATCCTACAGTGATCTCATGGCCTTTCGAAGCTTGGGGTATGGACATCATAGGTCATATCACTCCTCCATCAAGCAAAGGTCATCACTTTATCTTCGCGCTACGGATTATTTCTCCAAGTGGCCAGAAGCATTTGCGCTCAGCGAAATGAAGACCTCATTAGTCCTTCAATTCTTGCGCATCAACATTATTTGTCTCTTCGACATACCCAAAAGATTCATCCATGATAACGGACCACAATTCCGAGATCACAGATTCTACAGGTTCTGCGACAAGTACAAAATCCAAAGTTGTCCTTCGACTCCATACAATCCGGCAGCGAACGGACTAGCAGAAGCCTTCAACAAGACACTCTATAAAATTCTCAAGAAAATGGTCCCTAGTCACAGAAGAGACTAGGGTGACAAAATACCTAAAACTTTGTGGGCTTATCGACCACCGTTCGAGGACCAACCCATAGCACACCATTCTCTTTGGTCTATGGATGTGAAGTTGTTGTCCCTTTGGTAGCACAAATTCCTTCCTTAAGGGTATCTTTGCAAAATGACATGATGCAAGAAAGCAATGTCAAATTGAGACTCCAAGAGCAGGATAATCTCGATGAAAGACGGCTTGAAGCTATACAAAGCATTGAGCTGTACCAAGCACGCATGGCAGGATCTTTCGACAAGAAGGTTAGGCAACGCGCTTATAAAAAGGGTGACTTGGTTCTTGCAGTAAAAAGGCCAATGGTTTTCGCCCACAAATCCAAAGGGAAATTCGAACTAAAATGGGAGGAACCCTTCATCATCGACAAAATCTTCTCTAACGGTGCATATGCTCTTCTAAACATGGAAGGTGACAGATGTACGCTGCCCATCAACGACAAATTCTTGAAGCGGTACTACCCTTGAAGACTTACACCACTGGGTCAGAACAACGCCTGCGTGGTCAAAGCGTATTCCTAGGTACTTGCTCGTCAAACCCGCTCCTTTTGGAATTTTCATCCTTATGTTGAAATTTCTATAAAAAAAAAAAAAAAAACTCAAAACAATGCTCACTTTCACAGTTTCATTGTTCAAAAGAAAAAAAATCAAATCCAAGTTTAGGAGCCTCTTCCCGAACTTGACCAAAATTTTCGATCCTTGAACCCAAAATTCATGGTTTGAAACAAAAATCAGGACTCAGGAATTTCCACCCTAGTCCACCCCGACTTTTACAGCCAAAAACGGTTTTAAGTCAAAATTTACGACCCTCGTGTCTTTAAATAAAAAAATGGTTTTTTAGAAACCGCGGGGAAGCGACGCTTAGTCGATACCCGCAAAACCCAAAAATCGGAAGGATGCAAAGCCCATTCGATACTTCCAAAACTTCAAAATTGCAAGGAAGCGACACCTTGTCATACTTGCAAAATTTCAAAAATCGTGGAGACGCAAAATTCCAGTTGATATCCACAACCCAAATTTCCAAAAAAAGAAAAACCTCAAATTTCAAAAAATCGTGGGGAGGCGACATTCCATCGATACTCACAAATCGAATGGGGTTTGCATGTCGACATTCAGTTGATACCTGCAAAACCAAATTTTTTGAAAAAAAAGCAAGGAAGCGACATCCAGTCAATACTTGCACCCCAATTCGCAAGGAGGCGACATTCCATTGATACTCACAAATCGAATGAGCAAGGGGGCGACCGTCCATCGATACTTGCAATACCATTCAACAGGGAAGCGACTTTTAGTCGATACTTACATTTTTGAAAACCAAAACTCGGCTTCTACGCCAAAAACCAAAACCTGGCTTTTACCCCAAAAACATAAATTGGCTTCTACGCCAAAAACAAAAATCGGCTTTCATGCCGAAAACAAAATTTTGACTTTTATGCCAAAAAATCCAAAAACCCGGCTTTTTACGCCAAAAATCTAAAATTTGACTTTTATGCCAACAAAACAAAACTTGGTTTTCAAAAATAGGCTCCTATGCCACAAAACCTGGCTCTCATGCCAATTCAAAAATCTGTTTTCATGCCATCTCAAAAAACCAGCTTTCATGCCAACTCAAAAACCGGCTTTCATGCCATCTCAAAAAACCGGCTTTCATGCCACCTCAAAAATTCGACTTTCATGCCATCTCAAAAATTCGGCTTTCATGCCATCTCCAAAACCTTGGCTTCCATGCCACAAACAAATTTTGGCTCTCACGCCACAAAATTTGGCTCCCATGCCATCTCAAAATTCAGCTTCCAAGCTATAAAAAAAAAAAAAAAAAAACAAAACAAAAAGGCTTTCGCCACAAAATCTGGCTTTCATGCCCAAAACAACCCTTTGACAAAAGATTTTCACAAAATGACAACCTCTTGGTCAAATTTTCAAACAAACATCCAGCTTTAGCTTATTTTCACCAAAAGAATTTGAGTAAAGGTATATAGAGTACCAAAAATGTTCTTTACATGGAGGTACCAAAAGAGAAGAAGAAAAAGAGTTTGTTATAAAAATCAGGAGCTTAGTCTAACATGGTATTCAACCAAAGTTTCACTCCTCAAGCAGACTTTTGGCCTTAGCCTCTAAAGCGTCTGTTGACACCAAAAATGTCACTTTGCCTCTTCAACATCAAGAAGCCGCATCCTACTACAAACGGGCAATACTACTTCAAGCATCAGATCTTGTCAGAATCAAACAGAAACTGCAAGATCCTTCAAGACAGCCAAAAGAGGAGTTCACATGAAGTCTCAGGCCATTCCGACATCATTTGGTCTAACTTCACTCCTCCGGCAGCCAAACAGGAGCTCCTGGAGGCAGCGACGTCGAAGACATCAAAACTTCGATCCGAGCCTACAGATGGTCTCAAAATACCTCCAAAAGGCTCCACGTCAAATTTTAGGTCATTCCGGCAACGTTTGACCTGACTTCGACGCTCCGAAGGAAAATCAAACCCCTCGGTAGTGAAAACCACTGGGACCATTACTCATTAAAGAGAGCACATGGGCGGCTTCAACATGCTTCAAAAGGGCTGCACGCCAAATTTCAGGTCATTCTGACAACGTTTGACCCGACTTTGATGCTCCGAAAGAAAATCAAGGCTACCTGTGGTGGAGCACCCCGGGACCATGACATCCAAATCGGAGCTAATGGATCATCTCAAAATGACTCCAATAGGATCCCTGTCAAATTTCAAGTCAATCGGACATCGGTTGACCGCCCATCAAAGCGCGACATCTTCCTCGCGGAAAGATCAAACCTAGCAGCGACGGGACTCCAAACGGCTTCAAAACTAAAACCAAAGCCCATGGTTG
The DNA here is from genome assembly GCA_038049695.1 of Cinnamomum chago. Lineage (NCBI taxonomy): Eukaryota > Viridiplantae > Streptophyta > Magnoliopsida > Laurales > Lauraceae > Cinnamomum > Cinnamomum chago. Next base: position 37,577,837 of record CP142456.1, read on the forward strand.
GTCCTATTTATTGCTCAAGAGGCTTCACCTCAAATTTCAGGTCTTGGTCCTATTTACTGCTCAGGAGGTTTCACCTCAATTTTCAGGTCATTTCGACATCATTTGACCTAGTTTCAACTCTTGATGGAAAATCGACCACAAAGTTTTCGACTTTTCCAAAAAATAGGAAACTTTGTGCCCCGGTTTTGCACGACTTCTCGTCGGGTTTTCTTGAGGAGAATCAAGCCAAAAAATGCAGAAAAATGTCAAGAAAGATATAAGAGAAAAAAAGAGACAAAAAGTTTGAAAAACGGTTAACAAAACGGCGACCAAAGGGGAAAAAATTCCCCCATGGTCGCCGGCGACCTTGGAAATCTGGGTCGCCGGATTTCCGCCGGAAGGCCCATTTTCCGATCCTCTTCGCGTTTTGGGAGTTCCAGCCCCTATGATTTCCTAAAAATCTGAATTTTGATGCTCGGGAACGACTGATCTTCGTCAACATCACGGATCTGCCATTAAAAGCATGGAATCACCATTGATCGCTCCAAGATCACCAACTGGCTGACCAAGAAAGTACACTTTCTGTCCGACCGATCGAGAAATCGACAAGACAGGTGGAACCGGCCCGCTGTTAGCAATCTATGAGTGAAGTTGCATGATCATCCGACATCAATCAATGTCGCAACCCTGGAACGGATCCCGGACCCGCGACGGTGTCCATTTCGTTGTTTTCCCCACAGGTTCCCGCGGTGAGGACTCCCGAAACACGCGGAATCTGTCTCACACGATCAAGTATGCGGAAGCTTGTAGCAAATCACATCAAGATAAGCACCAATAAATCTTTATGTGCTATGAAAAATAACAACAAGACATAGTATCAAGAGACAAGAGTTACATGGCATTCCCATTAGAATTTAAGTTATGAGACTACACAAAGTAAGTTAAGTTTAGTTACATCCCATAAGAGGCCAACAGAGGCCAATACACTCCTCCAAAATAATAAAAGAAACCCCATGACAAAAATGGCGAAACTCAAGAACCCGCCCGACGTCTAGTTGACATCGTCGGGCTGCCACTCTCTAACAGGGGTTGGCTCAAAAGCCTCCTCCGGACGCTCCTCCTCAAAGGCAACACCACCTGCACCTGGGCACCAACAACAAGGGTCAAACACAACGGTTTGGCAGGTAATCAATTTAGACATGAGCATAAAATAGTAGGTGCTTAAGAAACATGTAAAGACGTTTTGTTGAAGTGTAAATAGTTATATAACAAAATACGAGCAAAGCTAGCATGATTACTTATTATATCATGAATAGTTACAATCCACAAAGAGCCCATCCTTTCTCTATCATTTATAATGAAAAGAGCAAGCACGCACGACAAGTACGATAAACATAATATAATCACGACACGATTCCCACATATACGGGGATTTCCGGCCGTGGAACCGGACACGTACGATGTGTAATAAAATAGACGACCAGTCTGCAGACAGTCCACATGTTTAAGGACCCCCAGACAGTGGATCAAACTGAAAGGGCAGTCCAAGCTCAATGGTGTTCACTTAGTTCATGAATGCACAAAACACGCGAAACACTATCAAAACATGTCGAGGTAAAAAGGGGAAAGTCACTTAACAAAACACGACAAGCACGACTAGCAAAAGGCATAATAAATATGCATAACACACTTAGGAAGTGACTCCTTTTTCTTGAAACAAATCTGCAAAACAAGCTTGTACTTAAACTTAAAAACGAGTACACAAAGATATTCATTGTATCAAAACCAAAGTAAGAACACAAAGCCTATCAAGCACATGTAAAGACCCTTGATTGATCTTTGTGTATTCGAAGCCCAAATGTTGGAATTAAAGATAGAATTGGTGCCCCTGAAGTTCAAAGACATCTCGGGTTTCGAGTACACAATATCGGGCTAAAGGTCACTTAACATGTTCTAGTTTTCACTCTTGCAAAACTTCTTCAAAACTAGGAATTTAGTCAATTTCGGTCAGCTCGCGGTCAGCCGAAATGGGACCTCGCGGCTAGCCGCAAGCTGACCGTAGGCTGACCGCTGGAACTCAGGTAAGGAAACTTGGCTCTCTGGAAAAGGAGACGAAAAGCTTTCGGTTGGCTTACGGTTAGCCGCAAGGGAACTGGCGGCTAGCCATGAGCTGACCGTAGGACCCTGATACAGAAGTCAGCTACTGGAAAAGGAACCGCTGATTTCGGTTGGCTCGCGGTTAGCCAAAATGGGGATTGCGGCTAGCCGCCAGCTGACCGAAACTGCACGGGAAATGCAGTTCAGTGCAGATTTTTCCGCATTTCCTTCTTCCCTTCTACTTGTTTTTCTTTCCACCTGCATTCCCTGAGCCTCAATGCTCTCCAAGGGATAAAATACACATTTCTCACAATTCCATATCAGACTGGAGTAAACCATCATAACAAAGTACAGAGCTGACAGTAACATGATATTTCATTCCCAATATGTTCCAGTTACAATTATCAATGTACATTAATTAAGAAACCCAAGAAAAGGCTAATAAAAGCCATACAATAACAAGCTATTAACCACTACCCCAAATATGACATGGCTCCGATGTCAAGCTCAATGTCTGCATGACATAGCCGACAAACCAACCTGCAAAACATGGCTCCACAGCCAACAAAAGCACTCATCTCGGGACGAAGAAGTCTAGACCTGAGTACCAAAAGTAGTGGGCCAGACACGACGGTCTGGCAGGTGGATAAAAAGACAACAAATATACTGAAGAATAAAACATATAATAAATCATGTTATTTGATCAAATGCTGCATATAATTAAATGGTTGCAAAATTGTGGATCTCTAACAAAACATGTATTCGTTTCAAGTATGGGTAAAACATGAAGATCTAACAAAACATATGTCCATTTACATCATCTATAAAAGCATAGATATTTGACAATCGGGTCTTCGTCTAAAACATGTGTAAATATTGAGGTTTGGCAAAACAACGTTCATTTGGAACTTAGGTAAAAGCATAAGTATTCAACAAACCGGGTATTCATTTAAAACATGTGTAACCAAAGAAATCTAACAAAGCTAATGTTCATTTAAACATATTTCAAAGCATGGATATTTAACAAATCGGGTAATCATTTAAAACAGGTATAAACATAGGGATCTGGCAAAACAAGTGTCATTTAAAACATAGCACGGATATTTCACAATTCGGGTAATCATTTAAAACATGTGTAATCATATAAATGTAGCAAAACCATTGATCGTTTGAAACATATGTAAAAGCATGGGTATTCACCCAACCGGCATTCATTTAAGACATGTGCGTGTACAAAGAACAGAAAACAATATAATAATAATAATAACTGAATTCACCTTGGAGAATATTAACACTTGTTTAAATAATAACTTTCATAAAGGAAATAAATCATTTATCGGAAAACAAATACGCAATATAAAACATGTCGGGTATCCAAGGAATCGGGAACTGGCAAGATGGCAATCACAAAAAGCTAAGTCCTCTATCACCGAAGTGACAAGAGTATAACGGGACGTTGGTCTCAGTCACACAAGGTGAGGAGACTCAACGCAAATCATATATACAATATAAATATACAGGAACGGGACCACGGTAGCGAACCGGGTATCGGGATCCAAACTACAGCTGGCGGGACGGGAGGGGGATCTCCAAGTCGGTGGATCAAACCGACAAGGTTATCCAAGCTTAGTGATGCCGACTCATAGGTCAAATAACAAATCGAGACATATGCAAGTAAATCAAGTACAATAAAATAAACGAGCAAGACGGGGGTGCCCAAAGGCACACTATGGTTCCACGTCGGGCAATACATTTCGGGACAAATAACTGTTACTAATGTAACTTCAATGCTTTCGGGAAAACAAGTCATGTAATGTAAATCTTGGAAATGAGGAAATACAATGAACTAATACAATTCCGGGAAAAGGAATGATTTCAAGATTTGTGTAAGGTGAATAGGGGTCCCGTATGTCGATTGTAATGATAACTTGGTACTCCTTGATGAAAGTCCAAGATCGAATCCTAGAGGGGGGGGGGGGGGGGTGAATAGGATGAGCTCTAAAAACTTAGACCAATTTGAATTCTTTTAACTTTTAAGTCAATTAAGATTTGATGAAGATTAATTATCTTGTGATAGATAGGAATCTCTAAGACAAGCATACACAAGTAAATACCAACTACAATCTTCATACAACCAAAAGTAAATCATCCATGAAAAGAGAGCAAAAAATCAATCACCACGACAAGCACATTTATAGTGGTTCGGCCAAATTGCCTACATCCACTCCCGATACACCTACCGGTATTCACTAATTCCAATTAAGGTTTAGGATCACCTCAAACCATACAATCAACACTATGCTTTTCAAGGCTTAGCATAAACCTTTACAACATATGCTTTTCAAGGCTAAGCACAAACCTTTACAACATAGAATTTTTCTCTTAAGAAATATGCCTAAGAATGCATGGATTAAGAGATCAATGTAAGTGCAATGGAGTGCCTCTGAATAGGCTAATTAGAAAGTGAAAACTCAACTCCTAGTAACATGCATGATAATGACAAAGTCTATGAATGATGCACTTACTAGAAATAAATCTTTCTCTTTGAAAAGATGAAACTTTGATTGACGCAAAGATGATAAACATAAGATAGAGAAAGAGTTGTTTGCCTAACACATGAATTTAGCAAAGTTAACTAACTTGTTTTCAAAAAAGATGAACTAAAAGTTAACAAGTTGGTTTTGAAACAAGAAAGCAAAATCATGTGAAACAAAGAAAGATTTTTTGAAAAAAATCAAAGACAAAGAGACATGCATGATTTTAAAGAACTTAGGATTAAAGAAAGCACACCCATTAGTAGATCAAAGGTTGAATCAAGGGAATGGCTTCATAATCCTTTCAAAGATGCTCTTGAGAAGTTCCTAATGCTTGGCCTCAAAGGTCTCTCCAATGTCAGCAACTTTCTTCAACCAAAAAGCCATTCTTTATAAAGAAAAAGTTGCCAACGGCTAGTCCCCGGTCGACCACATGACAGGGCCTGGTCGACCGGGTACACAACGGTCAGAAAAATGGCCGGTGGAGAGGCTACAACTCACAGCTCCCTGATGCCCTGCAGAGTGCCCGGTCGACCGGCTACCTTGGCCCGGTCGACCGGCCACACTGGCAGATCAACCCAGAATTTTGAAAACTTATAAAAATGCAACTTTGGAGGGAACCTTTCCAGGGGACTTTGAGGCACATATCCAAGCATAAATCCATGACTTAAAGAAGATGAAAACTTAAATTTTAAAAGCCATGAAAACTCCAAATCAAAATAATGATTTTAAAGATAGAAACTTTGGAAAGCTTGGATGATTTTTGAAACCAAAAACTCCATGATCTAAGAGATAAACCTGAATTGAAAATCATGCATATCATGAGATAAAAACAAAGATTAAGAAAGCGAGATATGCATGAAGATCCTAAAACAAAGTCCATGAATGAATGAGAGGACAAGCTTATGAAAGATGAATGCATCCTATCAAATTGCAACAAAACAAAAACTCTAACAATCTCCCCCTTCGCAATTTGATGGCAACTCTTGAAGCTTGAACTCTCTCTCAATCTCCTTTGAAACTTGAACAATAACTACTTTGGATATTTAAGGAGCTTTGGATATTTGAGGAGCTTTGGATATTTAAGGAGCTTTGGAGTTTCCTTGCAGGAGCGACGACCAACCTAGAACCTATACAAAATAACACTCTAGGCAAAGCTATTCCCCCTCAACAAAAGCGACCTTTGAATCTTCTCCCCCTCAGTTGGTGAACACCTTGAGGAACAATTGATAGATTCTCTCCCCCTTTGACATCTAATTGCAAAGGAGCCTGCCCATCAAAGATAAAACATACAACCTTGTTAGTAGCACCTGTTTATAAGAGATATAAAAATAAAAAGAGGAACAGGTGATTAGCCAACAAGAATTTAAAAATAAGGGCAAGGGCCAATGCCCAATTGATGTCTCAATTTTATGAAACGATCATTTCCAAGGGGTTTAGTAAATAAGTCAGCCAATTGGGTATCTTTAGGGACAAACATCAACTCAATAGTGCCTTGGTCAGCATGATCACGCAAGAAATGATAGCGAATGTCAATGTGCTTAGTGCGTGAGTGTTGAACAGGATTTTTTGAGATACTAATGGCACTAGAGTTGTCACACATGATAGGCATGCATTGTTGTGGAACATTATAATCTAACAAGGTTTGTTTCATCCACAACAATTGGGCACAACAGCTACCTGCAGCAATATATTCAGCTTCTGCAGTAGACAAGGATACAAAATTTTGCTTTTTGCTATGCCAGGCTACTAAGAAGTTTCCTAAGAAATAGCAGCAGCCACTAGTGCTCTTCCTATCATCTATAGATCCTACCCAATCTGCATCACTATATCCAATTAATTGCAGAGTTGAGTCATGAGGATACCAGATACCATAATGAGAAGTCCCATTAATATATTTTATGATACGTTTAACAGCTTTAATGTGAGACTCTCGGGGGTCAGATTGATACCTAGCACATATTCCAACGCTAAAAGAGATATCAGGGCAGCTAGCAGTGAGGTAGAGGAGGCTTCCTATCATGCTCCTATAAAGTTTCTGGTCAGCTTTCTTACCCTTAAGGTCACTAGAGATTTTAGTAGTGGAGCCCATAGGATTGCAACTAGTCTTAGATTCTCCTAAGCCAAACTTTTTCACTATTTCTAGAGCAAACTTGGATTGACTAAGGAAGATACCATGATCAGTCTGACTAACTTGTAATCCTAGAAAGAATTGCAGGGGACCGACCAGACTCATCTCAAAAGTGGAGCTCATCAAATCTGAAAATCTTTGTGCTAGTTTCTCTGAAGTAGATCCAAATACTATATCATCAACATAGATTTGTGCTACAAGAATGTTTTTATCAATCTTTTTGATAAACAGAGTCTTATCAACTTTCCCACATTCAAAATCATTTTCAATCAGATGATTTGTAAGCTTTTCATACCAAGCCCGAGGTGCTTGTTTTAATCCATAGAGAGCTTTCTTGAGCTTATAAACATACTCAGGATGATGAGGGTCTTCAAAGCCTTCAGGTTGAGTAACATAAACATCTTCTTCAATTTCTCCATTCAAGAAGGCACTTTTGACATCCATCTGAAATAGTTTGATTCTCATGCTACTAGCATAACTCAATAGAATTCTTATGGACTCCAAACGGGCTACTGGAGCAAAAGTTTCTTCAAAATCAATTCCTTCTATTTGAGCATATCCTTTTGCTACTAGTCTAGCTTTGTTTCTCACAACATTTCCAGATTCATCTGACTTGTTCTTGAAAATCCATTTAGTGCCTATGGGATTTTTCTCTGCAGGTAATGGGACAAGATCCCAAACATCATTTTTCTTAAATTGATTCAATTCTTCTTGCATAGCTTCCATCCATTCAGATTTTGATTCAGCTTCAGAAAAATTCTTAGGCTCGATTTGAGAGACAAAAGAGTAATGAGCACATAGATTTTGAACTTGTCTCCGGGTCATAACCCCACTGCTGATATCTCCAATAACATTATCCAAAGTGTGATTTTTCATTAATTTTGTTGGAACAATGGCTTTGGAAGGAATGCTCTCATTACTATCTTTTGGATTAGATTGATCAATATCCATTTCAATTTCATCATTGTCTTGAAGAATTCTTCCAACTTGATTTGCGTCATCAATGACAACATGAGCTGACTCCATTATAGTCATGGTTCTATGATTAAAAACTCTGTATGCTTTGCTCCTTTCAGAATAGCCTAGGAAAATTCCTCCATCAGATTTAGGCTCAAATTTTTCTAACTGCTCCCTATCTCTTAGAATGTAACATTTGCTTCCAAACACTTTCAAATACCCCAAATTAGGTTTCCTTTCAAAATAAAGTTCGTAAGGGGTTTTGTTGGTATTCTTAGTGAGATAGACTCTGTTGATGAGATAACAAGCAGTATTCACAGCTTCAACCCATAGATTACGAGAGAGATTCTTTTCATTAAGCATGGTCCTAGCCATTTCTTGAATAACTCTATTTCTCCTTTCAGCTACTCCATTTTGTTGAGGAGTTTTAGGAGCAGAATATTGATGGTTGATTCCATGACTCTCACAAAATTTTGAAAATTTTTCATTTTCAAATTCTCCCCCATGATCACTTCTGATCTTCCGAATTTTGCAATCCCTTTCTACTTGTATCTTATTGCAAATTCTTATGATATTGTCCACAGCATCCGATTTGGCATGAAGAAAGGCAACCCACCCAAAACGAGAATAATCATCTACCATGACCAGGATAAATTTCTTTCCTCCAATACTTTGCACAGGTGCAGGTCCAATTAAGTCCATGTGGATTAATTCAAGAGGACGAGAAGACGATATATCCTTTAAACCTTTAAAGCTCTTCTTGATTTGTTTTCCCAGTTGACAAGACTTACAGAGTTCAGATTTTTCATCACTTAACTTGGGAATCCCTTTTACAATTTCATTCTTAGACAAGGTTTTCATCAATTTGAAATTTATGTGACCCATCCTTTGGTGTCATAAGTAATTCTCTTGATCTTTAGTTATCAAGCACCTAGATTCATTCTCATCACATTCTTCCATAATGTAAATGTTTCCTTTAGTTCTTGATCCAGTAAGAATAACTTGATGGGTTTTATCATTTACCACTTTGCAAGATTGACTGTCAAAAACTACCTTGTTTCCTTTGTCACGTAATTGGCTAATGCTAAGAAGATTATATTTCAATCCTTCCACAAGGAATACATCATTTAAAGTTGGTATTTGATCTCCTTTCACACTTCCCTTGCCAATGATTTGAGCTTTACTATTGTCTCCAAACGAAACATTTCCTCCATCATATTCCACTATAGAACTGAATCTAGATCGGTCTCCTGTCATGTGTTTAGAACAACCACTATCTAAGAACCAAGTAGGGTTTTCCTTTGCTTTTAAAGCGGTTTGAACTAGGAGACTCTCAAAGTTTGTTCCTTTTACCATCCAAGTGGATAAAGGAGATTTATAGGGAATGGTTTTGGGTACAAATTTGAAAGGTAATCTAAAGGGATTTTTGAGAGACATCCTAATTTTGTATGGGCAATTAGGGACCAAATGTCCACTATGATTGCAAAAATGACAAGTCCATCTAGGGGTATAAGTTCTCTCAACTATGGGTTTGTGGAGGCTCTTAGTAGATTTTTGAAAGCTATTCTTCATGTTACTAGGGGAACCTTCAAAACCTATTCCTTTCTTGTCACCATAAATTTTATGCATGCCCAACATTTGATAAAATTTGTCATTTCCCAAGGTGAATTTGTCAACAATGAATTTTCCTTTATTAAGTTTTATTTGGAGAGAGTTTGTTTCAAGTTGACCAGATTCAAGCTTGGATTGTAAATTATGAATTTGTTTTTGAGCATGAGTTAAATCTTCATTAAGAGTGGTGACTTGATGTTCCAAGTTGTTTTTCTCATTGATTGTTAATTTCAATTCATCTTTTATGATACTCACTTCATTTACAAGCCTTTTGGAATCTTCTTTTAAAATTTTATTTTTCTTAAGTAAGATTTCCCAATTTTCATATAGTTCATTATAAGCTTGTTGAATTCCATTATCCTCATGTTCTTCATTAGTTTCTTCTTGCCCTAATGTGTCATCTATTAATGTATTATGCTCATTTGGATCTTCAATAGAAGAAAGTAGAAGCCAATTAGGGTAATTTTCATCTTCATCATTAGAGGATTCATTTTTGTCACACTCTTCATCTTCCTCATCCCAAGTTATGTTTAAAGCCTTTTTTCCTTTCTTATCTCCTTTTTCAAATTCTTTAGGGGTGGAGAAATTTTGAGCAATGTGTCCAAACCCCTTGCAATTGCAACATTGCACATCTTTTTCAATTAGATATCCTTTGGGATTTCTTTGGAATCTAGGACTTTTGCTTTCATTAAAATTTCTAATGTTCTTGTTGTTACTAAAGAACTTTTTGTTAGGGATTTTGTATTTGCAATTTGATGGATGCATTTTCACTTTAGCATCATTTGATTCACACACACTTGCATTGTTTTAGAAAACCTTGAAATCTTGATTTATACATGCATAGCTTTTAAGTTTTGGAAAAGTATTTGTTTTATGCATGTTTTGGTTCTAATCTTGGATGCATTGGTTTTAGAACCCAAACTCTTTTGAAAACCTAATTCTTTGTGCATTATGTTTGGTAAATCTTGTTGAGAATTTAGGTTTGAGCCTTGCATACATTCTTCACAAAAAGAATCATTTTTGTATGCATTTTCATTTGAAAAGAGTTTTATCAAATCAAGCTAGCCTTTGGTTTTAAACTTTCAAATCTTTTTAGGCTTTTTATGTTCATGTTTTAAAAACCATTAGAATCTTTAAAACATGTTTTCCAAGCTTGATTTAGTGGCCAAAAGGTCCCCCAAAGAAAAACCTTCAAATATGCAAAAGTTGCATTTTTTGCAAAAAGGGGGTGTCCCGGTAGTGTCGCCGATCGACCGAGACAACTGGAAGTCATTTTTCCAGAACCTGAGCTGTAACCCTCCAACGGTTAGAAATATGACCGTTGTGCCTTCCCGGTCGACCGAGACCCATTTACCGGTCGACCGAGGACTAGCCGTTGGACACTTTTTGGCTATAAAATCCATTCTTTTCCAACCTTTCTCAAGGCTTGATACATGAACCTTTGAGACCATTTTGGAGCCATTGAAAGGGGATGAAGTTGGAAAGGCTAGAAGGTCATTAGGAGAGCTAAAGCTTGGATCAATGAGTTAAACCACCAAGTAAGCTCTACCTTTGTTAATCATGGTTTTCATGTTTTGTTTAAGCTATTGGTAAATGGTTTTGTACATGATAACTATGATGTGTTGAATCCATTCTTCTCCTAATCTTTGATCTAATTAAGATTGGATTCTTCACCTTGGTTTCAATCCAAGTTGTTTTTAAACCTTACTTAATCATGCTTAGCCAAAGTCTTTGATTTCCTTTAATGCATGATTCTTTGTCTTGGTTGAAACCTAATTTGTTGTTTTCTTTCATTTGAACTTTAGTTAAATCTATTTGTTTTTGAAAACAACATTGCACATGCATCACATGTTCTAAGTTAGTCATTTTCATACAACTTGTGATTCTTTGATTTTCATATCATTAACAAGTTATTAAACATACATGTGATTTGCATTAAACTTCAATCAAGTCTTTTATATGTCTTAAACTTTGAAATGCTTTGAGCATACATTTGAATAAGCCTTCTTTTTAAACTTGATTGAAGTCATCACACACACACATCATGAGCATACACTTTTGCATTCATAGAGTGTTTGTGTGAGTTTGTTTTAAACTTTCATATCCTCCTATTTAAGAGGCAAATTTATTTGAGCTTAAATTGTAATCTCTTAGAGTGATCTTTTGTAAAGACACCTTCTTTGAGAAATCTTGTTTTGTAAAGGTTATTACTTAGCCTAAGAAAAGCATCTTGTAAGGTTATTGCTTAGCCTAAGAAAAGAATATTGTAAGGTTATTGTTTAGCCTAAGAAAAGCATTTTGTAAAGGTTATTGCTTAGCCTAGAAAAGCACATTGAGAGGCTGTTGTTTAGCCTAGAAAAACAACATTGTAAGGGTTATTGCTTAGCCTAGTAAAAAGCATAAATAGTGGAAATCCGGTGGGGTGATTGGATCACAAGCCGGTAGTGGACGTAGGCATTGAGGCCGAACCACTATAAACCTTGGTGTTGTGGTGCTTGCATTTGTGGTGATTATTTATTAGCTTCCGCATTTTGTTTGTTTATCATCACATGTGACTAGTTTTGTTTTAGAAATTAAAATTGGTCTAAATTGGTCACAATTGTAGCTCACCCTATTCACCCCCCCCCTCTAGGGTTAGGATCCCAAGGACTTTCAATTGTTATCAGAGCCTCGTGCTCTATCTTATAGGATCAAGTGTTTGGAACTCTTGATTAGGTGTAAAAACCTAGAGTTAAAACCCTAGAGTAGTGCTTATTTGAAAATCATTAGAATGGACTCCACTATGCTAGACTTTGTAGATTCTTCTAGACCCCTCATTCTTCCTTCTATTGGAAATTCAAACCCCTTACTTAAATGAATATCAATTTGACTCAAAAGAGGAAGAAAATGAGTATGATGAAGATGATCTTCAACAAGCCTATAATGAATTATATACATTATCTTCAAAGCTTGATAAGAGAAATAAAAGTCTAAAAGAAGAATCAAATAGACTAAACAAAGAGCTAGCCTCTTCAAAAGATGAACTTAGAGAGAAAGAAGAAGTAATAAAATGTCTAGACTCTAAGTTCATGATCTCTTTAAATAACCTATCCAACATTCAAGATGAACTAAAAGAATTAAAGATGGGTTATGAAAATGTCAATAAGGAAAATCTAAAACTAAGAGATCAATTACAAAGGCAAGGTAAAGACTTTAACAATCTTGAATCTAAATTGACTATCTCTAAGGAAAATTTATCTAATGCTCAAGATGAATTAAATGAGATTAAGATAAATTGTGATGAGCTTAAAAATGAAAATTTGAACCTAAGAGATACAATTAAAAGACAAGATGAAAACATTAACTATTTAAAATCCAAGTTGACAATTTCCAATGAAAATTTGTCTAATGCTCAAAGTAATTTAAAAACTTTAGAACTTGGATCAAATGTTGTTAATGAGCTTAAATCTAAGTTAAAACTTGCATATGAAGAGCTAAACAATTTTAAGGGAATTGAAAATGAACTAACAAAAGTTAAAAATGAAAATTCAACCCTTAAAACAAAAGTCACTCAACTTGAAGAGTATAAACAAAAGTATGAGTGCAAGTTTACCCAAAGTGAAGATAGACTTGAAAAATTATTTAAATTGGGTAAACCTCATGGAGATAGGACGGGTATTGGATTTAATAGGAATATGACATATGACCCTAAATTCACCAACACTTTTGTGAAAGGTGAGTCCTCTTTCTCTAGCACTCATCCTCCTTTGCCCAAAACCAAATGTAATTTTTGTGGCATTGAAGGACATTTCAAATTTGAGTGAAAACTAAGAAAAAGAAGCCATGTGTCTAAACCCATCTTTGAACTAAAGAATGAAGAATCAAAACCTATGAAGGGTAAGACACTAAAAATCAAGAAAGACTCCAAAAAGACTAAACAAGTTAAATCATTTAAAATGGAGTCTCCAAAGATAGATTCTAAAAAGTTTAAACAAGTTAAACCAAGCTTAAAAGAATCTATGAACAAAAAGCTTCTCAACCTATCTCCCTTATATCAACCCATGAAAGAACTTTTGAAGAAAGTTGCTAAGTTAAATCTAAAATTCAAAAGTCAAGTAAAGGGAGAAAATAAGAAGAAAAGAAAAGTGAAGCAATCCCCTAAGAGACAAACTCACCAACATCAAAAGACTAATCACCAATCTAAGCTAAACTTAGTGAAATCTAAATATCATGGTGATAAGTTTAAATTGAAAATTTATCAAGTCAAATCTCCTTTAGTTGGTGAGAAGTCCAAAATAGACCTCAAAGTTCAACCCTCTCAAGACCTTAGGTGGATTCCAAAAGTTATTTACCTAGACAAACCTTAGGGCCTTGAACCTCCTTGACCAACCTATTCTTTAATAGTTAAATCACTTTGTTGGTCATGTTGCTTTGCATTTTGTTCTTTCATAGTTACATCTATTAAAATGCATTGTTTCTTTATGATCAATTGATTTTGTTTTCATGCACCATTCTAGTTACACTTCAGGGTTTTCAAAATCTTTTGATTATAATTTCATCATGTTTGATTTGCTTTTTGCACATTTATGTTTTGCATTGCATTTCTACATGATCAATTGATTGTGATTTCAAAAGCTTTCATAGCTAGACTCTTCATGATCAATTGTTGTTGAATCATTTGTGTAGATATGATAGTAATATTTTTTGAACAAATGATTTGAATCAATTCAAGTTTTTCCATGGATTCCTAAGTTATATTTTCATATGGAAAATCATTGTTTTGAAAAATCAACTTGTATGTGTTTCAATTAAGTTATATCTTTTAAAATACAATGTTGAAAATTGATCTTCAAAATCATTCTTTTTATGCTCATTATTGGATTTTGTTTTTCAAAATGATTTGAAGATTATTTGAATGGAAATGCCTATAACATCATTAGTTATATTCATCTAAAGCATGTTCCATGTTTTCATTTCCTTTTCTTTTGGTTTCATTATCTTAGAAATGGAAATGTATGTTGTTTGCATCCTTGCTTGTTTATTTACATTCTTTTTATATGCAAATGACTATAGGTTCCATGTATGGTTGTGATCTTAGTTACATTTGTAGAAACCATACTAGAACCCAAATCCATCCTCTATGCCTAATAGTCATTTCTTTTTGGATGGTTATGATGTTGATTCATGTAGATACTCTTGGTGTCTTCCTTATACATGTTTCAACTTCATAAGTAGTGATCTTAATCATATGAAACTCTTTGAAATCCATTCCTTGCATTTATGATGGTTGATGGATATCTTAGTAGTTGAATTCATATGATTTTGACACTTTGGAAATTGCATGCATTTCCAAGTCATATCCTTTTGCATTGCAATTTGCCTTGTTCATCACTATGCTCATTAGTTATATCTTACAAAGTGATGAATATTTATTTATGATGATTGATGGGATTTTTTGTTTGTCACATCCTTGCTCTTTAACATGTTGTCAAATTCAATTGGTTTCAATCGGTATATTTTTTATTGATTTGATTTCTTGTGAATGTGATAAACCTTGTGTGCATTGGATTGAACTTGATAAGTAATATGATTGTTCCATGTCACACACCATTAGCATCATAAGTTTTCATGATTGCCTCCTCCCTTGCTCACATAGGTAAATCTCATGACCACCATGTTTATGTGTTCATAATATTGGTTGGTTAATTGTTGAGGTAGGCTTCATGTTTGAATTTCATTTCACTCATTCTTGCACTTTAATAGTCATATTTATTGTTTGAATGAAATGATTTCAAAACTTACATAGCATATGATTTTCATAGTTATATTGATTGATGCTATGTTTAGTAAACCCCATTGTATCATGGATAGCTCTAATTTGGATTCTTCCTAATAGGTATATTCTTACATCCATTTTAGAGTGATTGTGTTAATAGTCATATCCTTAAATCTCAATTGGTATTCTTTGTTTTTCCAATTGATATCCATGATTGCTTTTCCCATTGACCTTGATCTTTTGGTAATTTGATCATATTGTGCTTTATAGTTATATGAATCTAATCCTTTCCTTGAAGTTGACCCTCATTTGGTTAAACCATCTTCTTCTTGCATCTAATAGTTAAATCTTGTCAAAATTTTGACAAAAGAAGAGAATGGATTGAGGGGGAGTGTAAATCTTCATAGGAAGTATTAGTTTTGATCAAATTCACCCTTGGATAGCCTTTGAGCCCTTAGAGATAACTTTCATACATGATAGCCTGTTACGTATTTCATTTTCGATTTCATTTGTTAACAGGTGCTACTAAAGGTATTTTCCTTGTTTCATGTGTGTAGGTACCTTTGCAATTTAATGTCAAAGCGGGAGAGAGAGTTCGAGAGTTCAAGTACTCGAAGATCTCCTATCCATCAAAAGGGGAGAAAGAATTCAAGTTCTCAAAAGGGTGAAGAGAATGTCCAAGCTTCCTAAGGAGAGAGTTGTGTATGATCTTCTACAAGGGAGAGAGAAGCATGGTCAAAGGGGGAGAGTAAAACAGAAGAAAGAAAGCTTGGAGCTAAAGAAGATGCTTGGCTAAAGAGAGGAAGATGGAGAGAGAGCTTGAAGGATGATCAAGCACTAAGCATCATGAAGAATGAAGAAAAGAGTCCAAGCTAAGAGAGAAGCATCCAAGAAGATTTCAAGAATTGTCCAGATGAGGGGGAGCTGAAGACTTTGTGTGTATGTTCAGTGGTGAGTGTGTTACCATCAAATTGCAAAGGGGGAGATTGTTAGGGATTTTGTATTTGCAATTTGATGGATGCATTTGCACTTTAGCATCATTTGATTCACACACACTTGCATTGTTTTAGAAAACCTTGAAATCTTGATTTATACATGCATAGCTTTTAAGTTTTGGAAAAGTATTTGTTTTATGCATGTTTTGGTTCTAATCTTGGATGCATTGGTTTTAGAACCCAAACTCTTTTGAAAACCTAATTCTTTGTGCATTATGTTTGGTAAATCTTGTTGAGAATTTAGGTTTGAGCCTTGCATACATTCTTCACAAAAAGAATCATTTTTGTATGCATTTTCATTTGAAAAGAGTTTTATCAAATCAAGCTAGCCTTTGGTTTTAAACTTTCAAATCTTTTTAGGCTTTTTATGTTCATGTTTTAAAAACCATTAGAATCTTTAAAACATGTTTTCCAAGCTTGATTTAGTGGCCAAAAGGTCCTCCAAAGAAAAACCTTCAAATATGCAAAAGTTGAATTTTTTCCAAAAAGGGGGTGTCCCGGCAGTGTCGTCGGTCGACCGAGACACAGGTCTCGGTCGACCGAGACAACTGGAAGTCATTTTTCCAGAACCTGAGCTGTAACCCTCCAACGGTCAGAAATATGACCGTTGTGCCTTCCCGGTCGACCGAGACCCATTTACCGGTCGACCGAGGACTAGCCGTTGGACACTTTTTGGCTATAAAATCCATTCTTTTCCAACCTTTCTCAAGGCTTGATACATGAACCTTTGAGACCATTTTGGAGCCATTGAAAGGGGATGAAGTTGGAAAGGCTAGAAGGTCATTAGGAGAGCTAAAGCTTGGATCAATGAGTTAAACCACCAAGTAAGCTCTACCTTTGTTAATCATGGTTTTCATGTTTTGTTTAAGCTATTGGTAAATGGTTTTGTACATGATAACTATGATGTGTTGAATCCATTCTTCTCCTAATCTTTGATCTAATTAAGATTGGATTCTTCACCTTGGTTTCAATCCAAGTTGTTTTTAAACCTTACTTAATCATGCTTAGCCAAAGTCTTTGATTTCCTTTAATGCATGATTCTTTGTCTTGGTTGAAACCTAATTTGTTGTTTTCTTTCATTTGAACTTTAGTTAAATCTATTTGTTTTTGAAAACAACATTGCACATGCATCACATGTTCTAAGTTAGTCATTTTCATACAACTTGTGATTCTTTGATTTTCATATCATTAACAAGTTATTAAACATACATGTGATTTGCATTAAACTTCAATCAAGTCTTTTATATGTCTTAAACTTTGAAATGCTTTGAGCATACATTTGAATAAGCCTTCTTTTTAAACTTGATTGAAGTCATCACACACACACATCATGAGCATACACTTTTGCATTCATAGAGTGTTTGTGTGAGTTTGTTTTAAACTTTCATATCCGCCTATTTAGAGGCAAATTTATTTGAGCTTAAATTGTAATCTCTTAGAGTGATCTTTTGTAAAGACACCTTCTTTGAGAAATCTTGTTTTGTAAAGGTTATTGCTTAGCCTAAGAAAAGCATCTTGTAAGGTTATTGCTTAGCCTAAGAAAAGCATATTGTAAGGTTATTGCTTAGCCTAAGAAAAGCATTTTGTAAAGGTTATTGCTTAGCCTAGAAAAGCACATTGAGAGGTTGTTGTTTAGCCTAGAAAAACAACATTGTAAGGGTTATTGCTTAGCCTAGTAAAAAGCATAAATAGTGGAAATCCGGTGGGGGTGATTGGATCACAAGCCGGTAGTGGACGTAGGCATTGAGGCCGAACCACTATAAAACTTGGTGTTGTGGTGCTTGCATTTGTGGTGATTATTTATTAGCTTCCGGATTTTGTTTGTTTATCATCACATGTGACTAGTTTTGTTTTAGAAATTAAAATTGGTCTAAATTGGTCACAATTGTAGCTCACCCTATTCACCCCCCCCCTCTAGGGTTAGGATCCCAAGGACTTTCACTTTTTAAATTTCTTAACAAATAAAGCATTGTCTTCATCACTATCATCATCACTTTCATTTTCTTTAGAATGAGAGGAAAAAGCTACTCCTTTCTTTTTATCTTGAACTTCAAAGTCTAATTCATATGTAAGGAGATTTCCTCTTAGTTCTTCAATTTTGATTTTATCAACATCCTTGCTTTCTGTTATGGCAACAATTTTAGGTTTGAATCTTTTTGGGAGAGATCTTAAAATTTTTCTAACAGCTTTAGATTCATCCATCCTTTCTCCTAGACCTATAAGAGAATTGACAATTTCCATGAACTTGGAATAGAATTCATCAAATGTTTCTTCCTCTTGCATTTTGAGTTCTTCATACTTAGTAGACAACATTTGGATTTTAGCTACTTTGACTTGATTGATCCCTTCATGAGTGGTCTCTAAGGTATCCCACACTTCCTTAGCAGTAATACAATTTACTACCCTATTGAACTCTTCTTGGGACAAAGCACAAAACAAGGCATTTTTAGCTTTAGCATTTAGATTTGCCCTATCTTTCTCTCCTTGAGTCCAATCTTTCTTAGGCTTATCCTTGATAGCTATGACATGTCCTTCAGAATCTTTTTCAGTGATAATGGGTTCATGATACCCTTCTTCAATGATATTCCAAACATCTAGACTTTGAGATTCTAGAAAGACTTGCATCCTAATCTTCCAATACCGGTAATGGGAGCCATTAAACAAGGGTGGTCTATTAGTAGCATGACCTTTTCCTAATTAGGATTGCATGGTGACTACAAAAGCAAAAACTCACTCTAAGGATTCTAACTCTAGGTTGTTAGACCTAAACAAGAGCACCTAGGCTCTAATACCAAATGAAAATCCAAGATCGAATCCTAGAGGGGGGGTGAATAGGATGAGCTCTAAAAACTTAGACCAATTTGAATTCTTTTAACTTTTAAGTCAATTAAGATTTGATGAAGATTAATTATCTTGTGATAGATAGGAATCTCTAAGACAAGCATACACAAGGAAATACCAACTACAATCTTCATACAACCAAAAGTAAATCATCCATGAAAAGAGAGCAAAAAGTCAATCACCACGACAAGCACATTTATAGTGGTTCGGCCAAATTGCCTACATCCACTCCCGATACACCTACCGGTATTCACTAATTCCAATTAAGGTTTAGGATCACCTCAAACCATACAATCAACACTATGCTTTTCAAGGCTTAGCACAAACCTTTACAACATATGCTTTTCAAGGCTAAGCACAAACCTTTACAACATAGAATTTTTCTCTTAAGAAATATGCCTAAGAATGCATGGATTAAGAGATCAATGTAAGTGCAATGGAGTGCCTCTGAATAGGCTAATTAGAAAGTGAAAACTCAACTCCTAGTAACATGCATGATAATGACAAAGTCTATGAATGATGCACTTACTAGAAATAAATCTTTCCCTTTGAAAAGATGAAACTTTGATTGATGCAAAGATGATAAACATAAGATAGAGAAAGAGTTGTTTGCCTAACACATGAATTTAGCAAAGTTAACTAACTTGTTTTCAAAAAAGATGAACTAAAAGTTAACAAGTTGGTTTTGAAACAAGAAAGCAAAATCATGTGAAACAAAGATCATATGTTGAGTTCATAATGCTATGATATGTTTAAAGTTCTAAGCATGTTATGAAGAACAACATTTCAATAGAAGGGCATCTATTTTAATCATGCATTGAACAAAATCAAAGACAAAGAGACATGCATGATTTTAAAGAACTTAGGATTAAAGAAAGCACACCCATTAGTAGATCAAAGGTTGAATCAAGGGAATGACTTCATAATCCTTTCAAAGATGCTCTTGAGAAGTTGCTGATGCTTGGCCTCAAAGGTCTCTCCAATGTCAGCAACTTTCTTTAACCAAAAAGCCACTTTTTATAAAGAAAAAGTTGCCAACGGCTAGTCCCCGGTCGACCACATGACAGGGCCTGGTCGACCGGGTACACAACGGTCAGAAAAATGACCGTTGGAGAGGCTACAGCTCATAGCTCCCTGATGGCCTGCAGAGTGCCCGGTCGACCAGCTACCTTGGCCCGGTCGACCAGCCACACTGGCAGATCAACCCAGAATTTTGAAAACTTATAAAAATGCAACTTTGGAGGGAACCTTTCCAGGGGACTTTGAGGCACATATCCAAGCATGAATCCATGACTAAAAGAAGATGAAAACTTAAATTTTAAAAGCCATGAAAACTCCAAATCAAAATAATGATTTTAAAGATAGAAACTTTGGAAAGCTTGGATGATTTTTGAAACCAAAAACTCCATGATCTAAGAGATAAACCTGAATTGAAAATCATGCATATCATGAGATAAAAACAAAGATTAAGAAAGCGAGATATGCATGAAGATCCTAAAACAAAGTCCATGAATGAATGAGAGGACAAGCTTATGAAAGATGAATGCATCCTATCAAATTGCAACAAAACAAAAA
Source organism: Cinnamomum chago (assembly GCA_038049695.1). Taxonomy (NCBI): domain Eukaryota; kingdom Viridiplantae; phylum Streptophyta; class Magnoliopsida; order Laurales; family Lauraceae; genus Cinnamomum; species Cinnamomum chago. The sequence continues at coordinate 37,598,312 of CP142456.1, forward strand.
CTCTAACACTTGAGTTTGAAGACATTCCGGGCTCCTTATACACTTTACGATTTTCAAATGCACGGTATCAAGGTAAAAACTCTTAATCACATACTGGTTTTCATTGGTTCAAATATCCACTTAATTTTTCAATCTTTGATCACTAAGATAAGTATACCATTGGATTCCTTGCTTCAAGAGCTTTCCAACGGTATATAGAACTTCCAAATCCGATATGGGAATCAAAAGTTATAGGCGTTTCAAAGTGACCCTTTTTTTTCCTGCAGGTTCCCGGCGTCCGGACGCCCGGAAGCAGAAAAGGGCGCCCAGGTCTCTGTCTCCTAGCGTCCGGCCGCCCGAAACCTGGCGTCCGAACGCCAAGAGGCAGAAACCTCCCAGGCATCCGAAATTTTGCTGTTTTTTTTTTATATATCATTTCCCTCCTTTCTCTTCCACTTGCACTCTTATACAACTGAGCTTTTCCTTGCTTCAACAAACATCCAAACTAAAATAAAATCTCCCATCAAACTTCAATGAACATTAAATCCAACACCTTCTTCTTCGCATTCAAACATCAAAGAAAAGAAAACTACTATCCATAAGGTTCATCAACACTTTAACAACATAATGGATACATTTATCAAGATGTATAATAGAGAAATCAACTCATCAATATGCATTTCAAAAGTAATAGAAATCAAGGCAAGGAAAACTATGAAAACACATGTAAAAATCATTAAGAACCAATAGTGTAAAACAAGAGATTTCCATGAAACATGTAAATGTTCAAAAACTTATCCATTCATCCACTTGCCTTTGTCTCTAATCAAGCAAATTCAAGTCTCTAATCACCTCTCAAGCTCAAAATCCAAGCTACAAGCAAAAACCCCCAAAACAAACCCTAAAATGGGTCAAACCATGAATGAAGAAGAAAGAACTTTCAATAATGAAAATGGAGCTTCTCAAGGGCTAGAGGAACACTAATCTAGGAGATGGGAAGGATTACTTACTTGGATGACCTTCAAATGAAGAGAGCTAGCTCAAAGAAGATCTCAAGGTTGGAAGATTTCTCCAAAAATGGTATCAAGATGAAGCTTGCAAGATGAGGAAGAGGATGGTGATCTTCATTTCGAGATTGGTGCAAGATTAGTGTGGATGGGAGATGGAGAAGCAAGAAGAAGAAGAGAAGAGCAAGAAAAAAACCCTAGGTTCAGTTGTTGTGCTGGAACAAGAAGAATGGAATGAAAATGAAGGGTGGGTTTCCCTTTGTTAACAAATGAGGTTGGGTCCCACAACTAAAGAAGCTTGTTTGGCTGAAATCATCTCTTTCGGGACCTCGAATGGATTCGACGAAGCAGGAAGAAATGATCGTTGAAATTTCTAGTTTCCAAAAAAGTATATGTTTCGTGGGTTTCGGGGATATCAAGTTTTGGATACAGATTTAGTGTAAAATGACTGTTTTGCCCTCAAGGCTAGGAAAATCAAGTTTCGGGGTCTCGAACGGGAACGGGATCAACATAAAAGTCGTAGGGATTAACAATAAAAATAAAAAGGGATTAAAACAATGAATGTAAAATCTCCGATAAATCCTTAAGCACATGCAAAGTCGAAAAGAAGTAACCCCCAAAGGGCCCCACTATCACAAAGCAATCAAAATTCCCCATAACTATGTCAAAAGCTATTCCAAACCCAACTTAGTCAAGAACCACTAATCACGCTTAAGTCTAACACAAGACCCAATTAACACTAATCGGGTTCACTCGGGTCGGGGTCTCACAGAACTTTACACCAAATGGGCCAGAGATGATGAGATAGCCAGATGTTACATACAGGCATCCATGTCTAATGTTTTACAACACCAACATCAATCCTATAAGACTGCATATGATATTATATCAAACTTAAAGGAGAAGTTTACGGAACAGGGTAGGCCTGCTAGACAGGGTTGCTATGAGGGTGCTTATTAGCACCAAGATGGCTGAAGGCACACCAGTACAGTAGCACATGTTGAAAATGACGGACTCATTGAATGAGTTAGATGTACTGGGGGCTGCGATTGATGCAGAATCGCAGATTGACATAATCCTTGAATCACTACCAGAGTCATTCAACAACTTCAAGGTCAATTATAATATGAATAAGATGAATTTGACTCTAGCTGAGCTTTCTAGCCAGCTGTTGGTGACTGTACGGATTATGGAGAAGAAGCCAATGCCCTGAGGTGGAGAATGGTCCTAATGGTGGTGTTGGCAAGGCTAAGGGGTCGGGGACAAAAGGAAAGTGTTTCCATTGTGGTATGACAAGACATTGGAAAAGGAACTGTCTAGATTTTCTATCTAAGAAGAAGACCTCAAGTATGATTGAGTCACTTGTTTCTGATGTTAGTTTTACAACTGGTACTTCAGAATCTTGGTGTGTGGACTCCAGGGCAACTAATCACATATGTAATTCGTTGCAGGGGTTCAGGGAAACCAGGAGGCTCAGTGACGGAGAAATCATTGTCAACCTAAGATCTGACGGTAAGGCAGAGGTTGTTTCTATGGAAGTAATTACTTTATGTTTTTCAAATAATAAATTGGTTTTGTCAGACACATTATATGTACCGTCTTTACGACGGAATTTAATTTCAGTTTCTAGTTTAGTGAATAAAAGTTATTCCGTTACTTTTGGTACTGAAGTTGTCATAAAAAGGAATGGTACTTTTGTATGTTTTGGCAAGGTAACTAATGGACTTTATTTGTTAACTCCCACAATGTGTGAGATACATGATACTGAAATAATTAATAGACCATCATTGAAGAGGAAATCACCTTCATCTAATCCAACAAAACTTTGGCACTTGAGGCTAGGTCATATAAACCTAAATAGGATTGACAGGCTAGTGAAAGATGTTATCTTGCCTTCATTGGTGGTAGAACTAATGCCTATCTGCGAGTCCTGTTTGGAAGGTAAAATGACCAAAAGGCCCTTTTCATCAAAGGGCAATAGGGCCAAAGATTTATTAGAATTAGTGCATACTGATGTATGTGGACCCATTAATGTCAAAGCCAGAGGAGGATATGAGTACTTCATCACCTTCACAGATGATTATTCAAGATATGGATACATATACCTTATGCACCGCAAGTCCGAGGCTTTTGAAAAGTTCAAAGAGTTTCGAGCAGAAGCGGAAGAGCAATTAGGTAAGAGTATCAAGACTCTTCGATCAAATCGAGGAGGGGAATATCTCTCTGATGATTTTATGGGACACTTATCTGAAAATGGGATCATATCCCAGTTGTCTGCTCCTGGTATGCCTCAACAGAATGGAGTAGCGGAAAGAAGGAACCAGACTTTTTTAGATATATTCAGATCTATGCTGAGTTTCTCACGATTGCCTATATCCTTTTGGGGATACGCCTTGGATACTGCAATGTACATGCTAAACATCGTACCATCTAAGTCTGTACATAAGACTCCCCAAGAGTTGTGGTCCGGGCGGAAGCCTAGTCTACAACATTTACACATTTGGGGTTGTCCGGCACACGTGCTAAAGGTTAAGACAGACAAGTTGGAAACTGTCGCGACCCCGGACCGGGCCCGCAGGACTAATCCGGGATCGGGACACTAATGTGTCATGAACCAACAACATATACATTTTTATTTTAATTTCCCACAGGTGTCCGCGGTGAGGATATCACAACCTTGCATGAACATTTCTTTTTAGTGCGGAAGCGTGTAGCAAATCAAATAGTAGACTATCTCTAATCATGCAAACATTAATTATTAAATATCAAAACTGGATCAGAATGAGCAATGATCTATAACATGTTTCCCAAAGGTTGTTAAAGTTATACAAAATATCATTTAGTTACATTCCCCAAAATTAGAGGCCAACAAAGGCCAATACTACAAAAGAATAACCCAAAAGAATGGTTAACAAGTCCTCCCCAAAATGTTAAGCCTCTTGGCAACCCGATGTCTACATGACATCGTCAGCACGCCACTCAACTAAAGGCTGCAGCTCACCTACCGCCTCCTCCGGCTCCTCCTCAAGGAAACCGGCAACGGGACCTGAGTACCAAAGCAAAGGATCAGACACGACGGTCTGGCAAGAGAAAGCAAGGATACAACAATATCTAATACAAGAAAATCTCTGGCAAAGCGTATAAATCTGAGTTAAGCAAGAACTCTCATAAAATAGGTAAATCATTTGCGATGAACAAGTAAACAATATAAAACATATCAGGTATCCAAGGATTCGGGAACTAACAAGGTGGCAATCACATAAAGCTAAGTCCTCTGTCACTAAAGTGACAACAGTATCACGGGACGTTGATCTCTGTCACACAAGGTGAGGAGAAACAACGTATACATATATACAATATAATTATACGGGAACGGGACCACGGTAGCGAACCGGGTATCGGGACGGGACCACGGTATTAGACCGGGTATCGGGATCCAAACTGCAGCTGGCGGGACGGGAGAGGGATTTCCAAGTCAGTGGATCAGACCGACAAGGTATCCAAGCTTAGTGATGCCGACACATAGGATAAAACTCATCGAGGCATATCAAGTATTCAAGTACAGTAAATAAACGGTAAAACGGGGGTGCTCAAGGGCACACTGACTTTCCATATCGGGCAATACATTTCGGGGCAATTCACTGTTACTATTGTAGCTCCAAAGCTTTCGAGAAAACAAGTCATGCGATGAAATTCCTGGGAATGAGGTGAAACAATACACTATAATGAAATTCGGGTAAAATATCAATTTAGAAATCCAATTAAGTGAATAGGGGTCCCGTATGTCTATTATAGCCCTTACTTGGTACTCCTTGAGTTTTGAGACATTCCGGGCTCCTTATGCACTCCTACGATTTTTCCAAAATTTCGAATGACATATTTGTGATATGGTTTCTTTCTCGGATGGCATCAAGCAATGCCTAATGAATCCCCTTCGATTGACAAAGCTCAACGCTCGAACGAACCAGAGAGTTCGTTCGAGCGGGGAGCTTTTCGAAATCTGGGAAATTTCGGTTACCTGGCGGTTAGCCGCCGATGCATTCGGCGGTTAGCCGCTGGGTAACCGTGGAGCTGACCGAATTTCAGGTGAGAATTCTGATGCTCTCGGGAAAAGGAACCGTGATTGTGTGGTTGGCTGGCGGTTAGCCGCCGATGGGTTCGGCGGTTAGCCGCTGGATAACCGTGAGGCTGACCGCGTTTTCAGGTAGAAAATGATGCTCTCTGGAAAAGTCACCGCGGTGCGCGGTTAGCTGGCGGTTAGCCGCCGATGCATTCGGCAGTTAGCCGCTGGCTAACCGTGAGCTGACCGCCAGTTACGAAAATGCTCACTGAGTTCAGCTTTGAGTCATTTTCCTCCTCAAAACCATCTTCCTCACATCCACAAGGTCCTTACAATAACATTGAGCTAATAGTTCCTCCAATGCATCTCTTTATACTTCTCCAAATCCTCATTAAGAGTTCTCTCCATCACTTCTTCCATGTCAAGTCCAATGCAAATAAAAGAGAAGTAAACCATTTCACAAACATTCATCTAAGCTATCACAAGAACAATAAATGCTCTACCAACATGTTTATAAAACATTGAATGAAACTATCAAGATACATTATGAGCATTTATTTCAAACAAACCTCATTAAATGAAAGTATGGAAAATCCATAAAGACTACACCAAATCATTTCAAAATTAAAAACATCCAAACATTCACTTGCCTCTATTCCAAGCTAGTTGAAAACAAGCCTTTTATCACCTCTATTGCTCAAAGCCAAGCTACACATCAAAAATCCCAAAACAACCCTAAAATGGGTTACACAAGGAATGACAATGAACAAACCAACAATAATGCAAATGTAGCTTCTCAAAGGCTAGAGGAACACTAATCTAGGAGATGGGAATGATCACTTACCTTGAAGGTCCTCTAATGGCAATAGCAAACTCAATGAAGGTCTTGGAATGGAGAGTTCTCCTCACAAATGGTACCAATGGAAAGCTTGAGAGATGAGGGAGTGATTGGTGACTTCCATTGCTTGGTTGATGAGCTCTAGGTATGGCTTGGAGATGAAGAAGCAAGTGAAAGTCCAAGATCGAATCCTAGAGGGGGGGTGAATAGGATGAGCTCTAAGTCCTTGACCAATTTTTAATTCTTTTAGCTATTAAGTCTATTATGCTTTGAAGGAGAAATAAGGAAATCAACCAACCATGCATAATCGATAGAAAGAGAGCATAATAACAATCACCATAACACAATCACATATAGTGGTTCGGCCAAATTGCCTACATCCACTCCCGGTACACCTACCGGTATTCACTATCTCCAATTATGGTTTAGGATCACCTCAAACCTTACAAACACACTATGCTTTTCAAGGGTTAGCACCAACCTTTACAACATATACTTTTCAAGGCTAAGTATGAACCTTTACAACTTAGAATTTTTCTCTTAAGAAATATGCCTAATAATGCATGGATAAAGAGATCAATGTAAGTGCAATGGAGTGCCTCTAAATAGGCTAATTTGAAAATGAAACTCAAGTTCTAGAACAATGCATGTGAATGACAAAGTCTATGTGAAATGCATTTTCTAGAAGATTACTCTTTCTCTTTTAAAAGATATGAACTTAAAAGATGCCAAGATGTTTAACAAATATTTGAGAAAGAGTTGTATGTCTAACACATGTGATTCACAATGAAAAACAACTTGTTTTCAAAAAGATGTTCTAAAGACTAACAAGTTGATTTTTGAACCAAGGAACTAAAAACATGTGGATCTTAGACAATATGTTGCATTCATAATATATGAGATTCCTAAAGAGCTAAGCATGATATGAAAGACAACATTCTAAAAAGGGAAAGCAACTTAGTTTATCATGCATTGGAAATAAATCAAAGACTTGTAACAAAACATGATTTTGAAAGGAATAGGATTAAAGGAAGCACACCCATTTGAAGATCAAAGGTTGAATAAGAGGAATGGCTTCATAATCCTTGTGAAAATGCTCCTAAGAAGTTGCTTAACCTTGGTCTCAAAAGCCCCTTTAGAGTCAACAACTTTTCCCAAAGAAAAAGACACTTTTTATAGACAAAAAGCTGCCAACGGCTAGAACCCCGGTCAACCGGCCATGACAGGCAGGTTGACCGGCCAAGCACAACGGTCATAAAAATGACCGTTGAAGCCTCAGCAGTCCGGTTAACCGCCAGTTTGGCCGGTTGACCGGGCCTCTTGGCCGGTTGACCGGCCACACTGGGACGGTTAACCGGCGAGTGCCCAGAATTTTGACAGAAACCGAATTTTAAGATGATTCAAGGGCACTTTCAATGAGACTTTGAAGACCACTTTTCAAGCAAGGATTCATGACCAAAAAGAGATGTAAAAAGGAATTTCTAAAGCCATGAAGCTTCCAAAACAAAATAATGCAATTAAAGAGAGATCCTTTGGAAAGCTTGAAAGGGATTTGAAATCAAAAATTTCAACAACTCAAGAGGCAACCTAAATAGAAAACCATGCATAAAACATGATAAAACCAAAGATCAAGATTATGAAATATGCATGATGATTCTAAGAATAAAAACATGAATGAATGAGAGGACAAGCTATAGGAAGGATTAATACATCCTATCAAATTGCAACAAAACAAAACTCTAACAATCTCCCCCTTTGCAATTTGATGGCAACTCTTGAAGCTTGAACTCTCTTTCAATTTCCTCTTCAGCTTGAATTCTTGAAGCTTGAACTTTGGATATTTTAGGAGCTTTGGATACTTAAGGAGCTTTGGATATTTTGGAGCATTTGGATCTTTTGGAGCTTTGGATTTTCCATTCAGGAGCGACGACAAAAGATGACCAACCTAGAAGCTATACATACTATGCACTCTAGGCAAAGCTACTCCCCCTCAAACAAAGCAACTCTTTTGAAATCTTCTCCCCCTCACTTGATGAACTCTCTCTCCCCCTTTGACATCTAATTGCAAAGGAGCCTGCCCATCAAAGATAAAACACATAACCCTGTTAGTAGCACCTGCTTATAAGAGATATAAAAATAAGATTAGAAACAGGTGAGAAACCAACAAGAAGTTAGAAGTCAGGGCAAGGGCCAATGCCCAGTTGATGTCTCAATTTAATGAAACGCTCATTTCCAAGGGGTTTAGTAAATAAGTCAGCCAATTGGGTATCTGTAGGGACAAAATTTAACTCAATTGTGCCTTGGTCAGCATGATCACGCAAGAAATGATAACGAATATCAATGTGTTTAGTGCGAGAGTGCTGAACAGGATTTTTTGAGATACTTATGGCACTTGAGTTGTCACACATGATAGGCATGCATTGTTGTGGAACATTATAATCTAGTAAAGTTTGTTTCATCCACAACAGTTGGGCACAGCAACTACCTGCAGCAATATATTCAGCTTCTGCAGTAGACAAGGATACAGAATTTTGCTTTTTGCTATGCCAGGCTACTAAGCAGTTCCCTAAGAAATAGCAGCAGCCACTAGTGCTTTTCCTATCATCTATTGATCCTGCCCAATCTGCATCACTATATCCAATTAATTGCAGAGTTGAGTCATTAGGATACCAGATACCAAAGTGAGAAGTCCCATTAATATATTTTATGATACGCTTAACCGCTTTAATGTGAGACTCTCGGGGGTCAGATTGATACCTCGCACATATTCCGACGCTAAAAGAGATATCAGGGCGACTAGCAGTGAGATAGAGAAGGCTTCCTATCATGCTCCTATAGAGTTTCTGATCTACTTTCTTACCCTTAAGGTCACTAGAGAGTTTAGTAGTGGATCCCATGGGATTGCAACTAGTCTTAGATTCTCCTAAGCCAAACTTCTTCACTATTTCTAGAGCAAACTTGGATTGACTAAGGAAGATACCATGGTCTGTCTGACTAACCTGTAATCCTAGAAAGAACTGAAGGGGTCCTACCAAACTCATTTCAAACGTGGAGCTCATTAACTTAGAAAATCCTTGGGCAAGATGGTCAGATGTTGATCCAAAAACAATGTCGTCCACATATATTTGAGCAATGAGAATATCTTTAACCACCTTTTTAATGAATAGAGTCTTATCCACATTCCCACATTCATAACCATTTTCAAGTAAGTGACTTGTCAGCTTTTCATACCATGCTCTTGGGGCTTGTTTCAATCCATAGAGAGCCTTCTTTAACTTAAAGACATATTCTGGGTGATGCGGATCCTCGAAGCCTTGAGGTTGAGAGACATATACATCTTCCTCAATTTCACCATTTAAAAAGGCACTCTTCACATCCATTTGAAACAATTTAATCTTCATGCTGCTGGCATAAGCTAATAGAATTCGAATAGACTCCAACCGAGCTACTGGGGCGAAAGTTTCCTCGAAATCAATTCCCTCAATTTGAGCATACCCTTTGGCTACAAGTCGAGCTTTGTTCCTTATAACATTTCCTGATTCATCCAGCTTGTTTTTGAAAATCCATTTAGTGCCAATTGTGCTTTTGCCTTCAGGAAGAGGTACAAGATCCCACACATCATTCTTTCTAAACTGATTTAGCTCATCTTGCATGGCATCAATCCATTCAGACTTGGTTTCTGCTTCAGAGAAGTTCTTGGGCTCAATTTGTGAAACAAATGAATAGTGAGCACACAGATTATGAACCTGTCTTCTTGTCATGACTCCTTTTGAGATATCTCCAATGACATTATCCAGATTATGATTTCTTAAAAGCTTTGTGGGCATAGTGGGGACTGAGGGGATCTCTTCTTCAATTTCAGATGAAATAGGCTGCTCAACTGAGATCTCTTCTTCATCATGAGGAGTTTTCTTAATTTGATTAGCCTCATCAATAACAACATGAGCTGATTCCATGACAGCCATAGATCTAAGGTTGAAAACTCTATAAGCCTTGCTTTTATCAGAATATCCTAAGAAGATCCCTTCATCAGATTTAGAATCGAACTTTTCAAGCTGCTCTCTATCTCTTAAAATATAGCACTTGCTACCAAACACCTTAAGATACCCCAGATTAGGTTTTCTTCCAAAATACAGCTCATAAGGGGTTTTGTTAGTGTTCTTTGTCAGATAAACACGGTTAATAAGATAGCATGCGGTATTGACAGCTTCAGCCCACAAGTTTCGCGGGAGATTTTTCTCATTAAGAAGGGTTCTGGCCATTTCTTGAATAACTCTGTTTCTCCGTTCAGCTACTCCATTTTGCTGAGGAGTTTTTGGAGCAGAGAATTGATGACTGATCCCATGGCTTTCACAGAAGTCTGCAAATCTTTCATTTTCAAACTCACCTCCATGATCACTTCTTATCTTCTTAATTTTGCAGTCCTTCTCAACTTGAATTTTCTTGCAAATCCTTATGATATTATCTACTGCATCAGATTTAGCATGAAGAAAGGCAACCCATCCAAATCTCGAATAATCATCAACCATCACTAGGATATACTTTCTTCCACCAATACTTTGAACAGGCGCTGGTCCAATGAGGTCCATATGAATGAGTTCAAGGGGACGAGCTGAGGATATATCTTTTATACCTTTAAAACTTTTCTTGATCTGTTTACCCATTTGACAAGCTTTGCACAATTCAGATTTGAAGTCATCTAATTTGGGTATTCCTCTAACAATTTCTTTCTTTGATAAGATCCTCATCAGTTTGTAATTAATATGTCCCATTCTTTGATGCCACAACTGATTTTCTTGAACTTTAGACATTAAACACATGGATTCATTCTCACAACATTCTTCTATGGTGTAGATGTTATCTTTAGTACGTAATCCAGTCAGTAGAACTTTGTGGGATTTCTCATCCAGAACTTTGCAAGATTTTCTATCAAAGACAACTTTGTTTCCATTGTCACACAATTGACTTATGCTTAAGAGATTATGCTTTAAACCATCCACAAGGAAAACATCTTTTAATGTAGGCATTTGATCTCCTCCAACACAGCCTTTTCCTATAATCTGAGCTTTCCGATTATCTCCAAAAGATACATTACCTCCATCATAGTCCTCAAGAGTGATAAATCTAGAACGGTCTCCAGTCATATGCTTGGAGCAACCACTGTCTAAAAACCATCTAGAATTTTCTTTAACTTTAAGAGCGGTTTGAACTAAGAAATTTTTGAAACCTTTCTCTTTTTCAATCCAAGTAGCCTTAATGAAGGTAGAGGTAGAGGTCTTGGGAACAAATTTGAAATGAGCTCTAGAACTATGCTTTTGAGACATCCTAAACTTAAAAGGACAGTTAGGAACTAGATGACCTATTTGATTGCAAAAGTGACAAGTCCATCTAGAGGAAAAGAAGATTTTACCTATAGGCTTGAGATGAGTCCTAGTATTATGTTGAAAGCTATTCTTCTTGCTACTAGAGGAGCATTCATAACCTATACCATTCTTGTTACCAAAGACCTTATTCAAGCCTAACATTTGATAGAATTTGTCATTGCCTAAGGTAAATTTTTCAACAACATGTTTTCCCTTTTCAAGTTTCATTTGAAGAGATTCTGATTCTTGTTGACTAGATTCTAACAAACTTTGTAACTTATGAATTTCTTTTTCAGCTTTAGCAAGATTGTCATTAGAGGTAGTCAACTTAGATTGAACATTTTTTATCTCATTGTCTTTCAAGATTAATTGATCTTTTAAAACATCTAGATCATTCACAAGCCTTTTAGATTCACTTTTTAAGCTTTTATTTTTCTTGGTTATGACTTCACATAGTTCATATAGTTCCTCATAGGCTTGATGAATATCATTGTCACTATTCTCTTCATTTACTTCTTCTATTAATATGTTATGATCATTGTTTTCTTCAATGGGAGTGAAGAGAAGCCAAGAAGTGGAATTATCATTATCTTCATCATTTTGAGGTTCATTATTGTCACTACTTTCATCTTCATCATCATCCCAAGTTATGTTTAAGACTTTCTTTCCTTTCTTATCTTTCTTTTCAGATTCCTTAGGGGAGGGACAATTTTGAGCAATGTGACCAAAGCCTTTACAGTTATAACATTGCACATCCCTTTTGGTAAAAGATCCCCTTGAGTTTCTTTGAAATTTTTCATTTTTAGAATCTTCAGAATATTTATAGTTCTTTTTGTTCTTAAGGAAATTCTTGAACTTCTTAGCAAGTAAAATAGTGTTTTCATCATCACTCTCACCCTCATTGTCATTTTCTTTATGTTGGGAGCTAAGAGCTACACCTTTCTTCTTGCTAGGGGCTTCAAAGTCTAATTCATAGGTGAGAAGATTTCCTCTAAGTTCTTCTATTTTGATCTTGTCCACATCTTTGCTCTCGGTTATAGCAACTATCTTAGGTTTGAACCTTTTGGGAAGAGATCTTAATATTTTCCTAACAGCTTTGGACTCATCCATCTTCTCTCCTAGACCTATGAGGGAATTGACAATCTCCATGAATTTAGTGTAGAACTCATCAAACGTTTCTTCCTCTTGCATTTTGAGTTCTTCATACTTAGTAGACAACATTTGGATTTTAGCTACCTTGACTTGATTGGTCCCCTCATGAGTGGTCTCTAAGGTATCCCAAATTTCCTTAGCAGTGTTGCAATTCACTACTCTATTGAATTCTTCTTGAGATAGAGCACAATATAGAGAATTTTTAGCTTTAGCATTTAAGTTTGCCCTATCCTTTTCTCCTTGAGTCCAAGTACTTTTCGGTTTGATTTTTATGGATATCACATTCCCTTCATCGTCTTTTTCAGTGGTTGTGGGAGGATGATAGCCCTCTTCAATGATGCTCCACACATCTACATTTTGAGACTCTAAGAACACTTGCATTCTAACCTTCCAATACCGATAATGTGTTCCATTAAACAAAGGGGGTCTATTGGTGGCATTTCCTTCACCCAATTGAGATTGCATGGTGATCTCAAAAGCTACAACACACTCTAAGGATTCTAACTCTAGGTTGTTAAACCTAAACAAGAGCACCTAGGCTCTGATACCAATTGAAAGTCCAAGATCGAATCCTAGAGGGGGGGTGAATAGGATGAGCTCTAAGTCCTTGACCAATTTTTAATTCTTTTAGCTATTAAGTCTATTATGCTTTGAAGGAGAAATAAGGAAATCAACCAACCATGCATAATCGATAGAAAGAGAGCATAATAACAATCACCATAACACAATCACATATAGTGGTTCGGCCAAATTGCCTACATCCACTCCCGGTACACCTACCGGTATTCACTATCTCCAATTATGGTTTAGGATCACCTCAAACCTTACAAACACACTATGCTTTTCAAGGGTTAGCACCAACCTTTACAACATATACTTTTCAAGGCTAAGTATGAACCTTTACAACTTAGAATTTTTCTCTTAAGAAATATGCCTAATAATGCATGGATAAAGAGATCAATGTAAGTGCAATGGAGTGCCTCTAAATAGGCTAATTTGAAAATGAAACTCAAGTTCTAGAACAATGCATGTGAATGACAAAGTCTATGTGAAATGCATTTTCTAGAAGATTACTCTTTCTCTTTTAAAAGATATGAACTTAAAAGATGCCAAGATGTTTAACAAATATTTGAGAAAGAGTTGTATGTCTAACACATGTGATTCACAATGAAAAACAACTTGTTTTCAAAAAGATGTTCTAAAGACTAACAAGTTGATTTTTGAACCAAGGAACTAAAAACATGTGGATCTTAGACAATATGTTGCATTCATAATATATGAGATTCCTAAAGAGCTAAGCATGATATGAAAGACAACATTCTAAAAAGGGAAAGCAACTTAGTTTATCATGCATTGGAAATAAATCAAAGACTTGTAACAAAACATGATTTTGAAAGGAATAGGATTAAAGGAAGCACACCCATTTGAAGATCAAAGGTTGAATAAGAGGAATGGCTTCATAATCCTTGTGAAAATGCTCCTAAGAAGTTGCTTAACCTTGGTCTCAAAAGCCCCTTTAGAGTCAACAACTTTTCCCAAAGAAAAAGACACTTTTTATAGACAAAAAGCTGCCAACGGCTAGAACCCCGGTCAACCGGCCATGACAGGCAGGTTGACCGGCCAAGCACAACGGTCATAAAAATGACCGTTGAAGCCTCAGCAGTCCGGTTAACCGCCAGTTTGGCCGGTTGACCGGCCACACTGGGACGGTTAACCGGCGAGTGCCCAGAATTTTGACAGAAACCGAATTTTAAGATGATTCAAGGGCACTTTCAAGGAGACTTTGAAGACCACTTTTCAAGCAAGGATTCATGACCAAAAAGAGATGTAAAAAGGAATTTCTAAAGCCATGAAGCTTCCAAAACAAAATAATGCAATTAAAGAGAGATCCTTTGGAAAGCTTGAAAGGGATTTGAAATCAAAAATTTCAACAACTCAAGAGGCAACCTAAATAGAAAACCATGCATAAAACATGATAAAACCAAAGATCAAGATTATGAAATATGCATGATGATTCTAAGAATAAAAACATGAATGAATGAGAGGACAAGCTATAGGAAGGATTAATACATCCTATCAAATTGCAACAAAACAAAACTCTAACAGCAAGAAGAAGAAAAGAAGAGTCACAAGAAACCCTAGGTTCAGTTGTGCTGGAGCAATGGAGAGTGAATGAGAAAGAAGAGATGGGTTCTCTTTTGTTAACAAAGGGAGCTTGGGTCCCACAACTTAAGGAACTAAATTAGCTGAAATCATCTACTTCGGGACCTCGGATGGGTTCGACGAAGAAGGAAGAAATGATCGTCGAAATATCTAGTTTCCAAAAAGTGTATGTTTCACGGTTTACGAGAATATCAAGTTTTGGGTACAGATTTGGTGTGCAATGACTGTTTTGCCCTCCGGGCTATGAAAATCGGGTTTCGGGGCCTCGAATGGACACGAGATCAACATGAAAGTTGTAAGAATCCACAAGATGCATGCAACGGGCCAAAAACATAATCCACAATAAATCGGGAAATTCCTCGAGAAAATACAAAGCCGAAAAGGGAAACCCCCAAAGGGCCCCACAAGCTACCAATCACTCTAAAAAGCCCAAAACTAGAAACAAGGTTATTCCAAACCCAACTAGATCAAAAACACTAATCAAGCTTAGCACTAACACGCAACTTAATTAGCACTAATCGGGTTCACTCGGGTCGGGGTCTTACAGAAACGAAGTCGGAAGTATGCACGTTTGTAGGATATCCTAATGGAACTAAATGTTGGTTATTCTATAATCCTAGAGAGCAGAAAGTGCTGGTGAGCACCAATGCGGTTTTTCTGGAGGAAGATTATATGATGGACCGGAAATCTTTAGAAAAGGTGATCTTGGAAGAGATTCAAGAGCAATCAATTCCAAATCCAAGTATGACCGAACTTGAGGAAGAACCGCCCTTACCAGACCCAGTAGTTACACCAGTGCCTCGTCGTAATGGGAGAATAGTCAGGCCCCCTAACAGGTTCTCGTTCTTGGGAGTTTTACGAGGCAAGCCCGGAAGAACTGGAATAAGATCCCTGTAACTATGATGATGCAATTAATGACATAGATTCGGGACGTTGGCAAGATGCTATGAAAGCTGAGATGGAGTCTATGTACTCTAATCAGGTCTGGACACTTGTGGACTTGCCTGCCAATATCAAACCTATTGGGTGCAAGTGGGTCTACAAGAGAAAGAGAGGACCAGTTGGAGAGTTGGGACCTTTAAGGTCAGGATTGTTGCGAAAGGGTACACTAAAAAAGAGGGTATCGATTATGAGGAAACCTTCTCGCCGGTAGCAATGCTCAAGTCCATCCGGATACTCCTATCCATAGCGGCTCATCTCGATTACGAGATTTGGCAAATGGATGTTAAGACGGCTTTTCTCAACGGCCATTTTAGGAAGACATCTATATGATGCAGCCAAACGGTTTTATAGCTAGTAACCAAAAGCAAAGAGTTTGCAAGTTGCAGAAGTCTATTTATGGACTAAAGCAAGCATCCCGAAGCTAGAACATCCGTTTTGACTGGGTAATCAAATCATTTGGTTTTAGTCAAAATCCGGATGAGTCATGTGTGTACATGAAAAATGAAGGTGACAGGGTAGTTTTTCTGGTTTTATACGTCGACGACATCCTTCTCCTTGGGAAAGATATAGGAGTGTTGTCAACAGTAAAAGTTTGGTTGGCAAAGACTTTTGATATGAAGGACTTGGGAGAAGCTAGTTACATCCTAGGGATCAAACTCCATCGAGACCGGAAAAATAAGATGATTGGCTTATCTCAAGCTGCTCACATAGATAAGGAACTGGTATGGTTTGCTATGCAGGACTCCAAGAAGGGTATCACACCTTTTAGTCATGGAGTGTACCTTTCCAAGGATTAGGGTCCCAAGACCTCGGAGGAAAAGGACCAGATGAGAGCAGTTCCATACCCTTCAGCTGTTGGTAGCCTCATGTATGCTATGCTATGTACTAGACCAGATATCTGCCATGCAGTGGGCTTAGTTAGCCGATATTTGTCGAACCCAAGTCCTGACCATTGGACTGCTGTAAAATGTATCCTCAAGTACTTGAGAAGGACTAGAGATTACATGTTAGTTTACGACAGTGATGAGGTGATTCCAGTCGGGTACACAGATTCTGACTTTATGTCAGACAAGGATTCCAGGAAATCCACCTCTGGTTATGTGTTTATGCTTGGCAGAGGAGTCATCGGCTGGAGGAATATTAAACAGGAATGTACTGCTGATTCCACTTCTGAGGCTAAATATGCAGTGACATGTGAAGCATCTAAGGAAGCAGTATGGCTGAAAAGATTCCTTTTGGAACTTGGAGTGGTACCTTTTGCGCGACAGCTGCTCACAGTTTACTGTAACAGTAGCGGGGCAGTCGCTCAGTCCAAAGAACCCAGGAGCCATAAAAGCCAAAAGCACGTACAGAGGAAGTATCACCTGGTCAGAGAGATTGTGCAGAGAGGTGATATTGCAATCACCAAGATAGCTTATGCGGACAATCTGGCATATCCCTTTAGTAAGCCTTTGACCACCAAAGAGTTTGAGCAGCATGTAGACGGGATGGGCATGAGATGCAATCCTACCTGACATTGAGCCCAAGTGGGAGATTGTTAGTTTTATGGTCTCAAAACCAAGTATATGATGTAATAAATTGATTAATTTCTTTATTTAACAATACAATCATGCTTTCCTTTCATGAGATGAATGGTGTTTAATTATATACTTGCATATAACCAATACGAATGACATGATGGTTCATGAGATGAGCCGGAGTCCACAAGTATACTATATGTAATACATGTGCATGGATGAGATCCACATACAGGAGATATGTATTGCAAATCTTATACTTAAATATCTTCACAACCAGTGATGAGATTAGGCATCTCATCTGACAAGGTTACAACACTTTGATCATTATGAGATAGTGTGATTTGTTTCGATCATCAGAATTTAAGATTCTGGATCATGGTGCTGGTACATTGGATGTATTGAAGGACCATGAGAAGCACCTTATGTACACTGTCTTTACTTTAAGGTCTGCTCTCATAATTCCTTAGCAATAGGCTCATAATCCTGTGACATTAATGAACTTAAGTGTCTATCAATTCATTTGCTTTGAGTTACCAATGAGTGAGGGCAATTGTAGGTCAAGACCTTGGAGATTTGGGTACGTGGTAGTAGAGCTGTGGGAACATTCAATAATCAAGATGGAATCTATCTTTAATATCCCCTTGTGCCAATTAATGGATTTATCATTGGTAAGTGCGCACCCATTCCAATTAAGAGTTAATTGGATCGGTACCAAATGATCATTATAATTAATTGGGGCTCAAGGATAATATGATATGGATCTAATTTGGTGGACAGGTCCAATTGATCCATGGATATAGATGGAGGGGCCTACTTGTGGTAATTGGGAAGTTGAGGGTCTTCATTGTAATTTATTCCGAAGACTGGAGTTCAATTGTATTTATACAGTGGAGTTATTTGTAATTAACTGTGGGCCTGGATTGCACATGAGATGTGGGGTCGCGTGTCCCAATTGGAGCCAACTTTCTAAGGAATCCCTTGTGGTCCCCACGTTAGCCCAAGTTATTAGAAAGATACTAATTCTAGGAACTCTAAAAAGAAATAGAAAGTTACTATTTCTATTTGAAGTGAGACTTCTAATAGTGGTAATAGTAAGTTACTAATTATTAATGGAAGTGAGACTTCTATTTTAATTAGAAAAAGAGAAAGTTACTAATCATATTTGAAGTGAGACTTCTAATTGTGATTTTGTATGATACTAATTATTGTGGAAGTAAGACTTCTATTTCAATTAGTAGGAGGAGGTTGCTTAAGAGCTATAAATTAGAGGAGGAGTGCCTTGGACGTCCCCTTGCACAATTCCACTATTGGAATTCACGCCCAAGCCTAGGATTGTGCAAGTGTTGCACACTTCTCTTCCTCTCCCTCTTCTAGTTCTCTTCTAGTTTCCTTTAGGGTTTTCTCTTAGAGATTCCACCATCTTCTTGAGAAAAGAGAATCTGATACGGGTCATAGCGTGGAAGATCAAAAGGTGTTGGAGATTCTGATTTGATTAGTGAAAGTGTTTCATCATCAAAGAAAGTCACAACTTCTCCATTAGAGCACTACTAAGCTCCAAAGGTATAATCTACATCCTTGTATGTTGTAGATTTCATGGTTGTATATTTAGGTGTTGTTTTCTATCTTCTAGATAGGTTATATTGCTGTACATGATTTATGAGTTTGAGGGATTGCATCCTGGATTGGGTTTGTTACCTTCTAGATAGTTGATCCCTGCATCAAGTGGGTCAAAAGTTTTTGAAACCTATCTATGATGTACATACTAAACCTCGTATACTATGATGTACATCTAAACCTCGTACCATCTAAGTCTATACCTAAGACTCCCCGTGAGTTGTGATTTGGGAGAAAGCCTAGTCTTCAACATTTACACATTTAGGGTTGCCCGGCACACGTGCTAAAGGTTAAGACGAATAAGTTGGAAACAAAGTCGGAAGTATGCACGTTTGTAGGATATCCTAAAGGAACTAAAGGTTGGTTATTCTATAATCCCAAAGCGCAGAAAGTGCTGGTGAGCACCAATGCGGTTTTTCTGGAGGAAGATTATATGATGGACCGGAAATCTTTAGAAAAGGTGATCTTGGAAGAGATTTAAGAGCAATCAATTCCAAATCCTAGTATGACCGAACTTGAGGAAGAACCGCCCTTACCAGACCCAGTAGTTACACCAGTACCTCGTCGTAGTGGGAGAATAGTCAGGCCCCCTGACAGGTTCTCGTTCTTGGGAGACTCTTACGACGCAATCCTGAAAGAATTGGAACAGGATCCCTATAACTATGATGAAGCAATTAATGACATAGATTCAGGACGTTGGCAAGATGCTATGAAAGCTTAGATGAAGTCTATGTACTCTAATCAGGTCTGGACACTTGTGAACTTGCTTGCCAATATCAAACCTATTGGGTGCAAGTGGGTCTGCAAGAGAAAGAGAGGACCAGATGGAAGAGTTGAGACCTTTAAGGCTAGGCTTGTTGCGAAAGGGTATACTTAGAAAGAGGGTATCGATTATGAGGAAACCTTGCATTTTGTATATTGCAATTTGATGGATGCATTATCATATTAGCATCATTTGAATTTTCACACTTGCATTGATTTAGAAAATCCTAAAATCTTGATTTACACATGCATTGGTTTTTAGTCTTGTGGAAATATTGATTTGTGCATGTTTTGTTTTTAATCTTGGATGCATTTGTTTTTTAAAAGAGTTTTATCAAATCAAGCAAGCCATTGGTTTTAAAGTTTCGAATCTTTTTGGCTTTTTATGTTTCATGTTTTAAAACCCTTAGAATGATTTAAAACATGTTTCCAAGCTTGATTTAATGGCCAAAAATCCCCTCCAAGAAAACCTTCAAATATGCATTTTTGTGGAAATTTTGGTCCCAGGGGGTCGACCTGCAGTATGGCCGGTCGACCGGGGCAAAGAGTTGTTGACTCTTCCAACGGTCATTTTTCTGACTGTTTATGGCCAGGTCGACCGGGCTCTGTACCAGGTCGACTGGGCACTCGCAGAAACCCACTTTTTGGGTATAAAATGAAGTTCATTCCTTTTCAAAAGTTGGAGATTTTGAAGACTCTTTTGAGGTGCCTTGAGACAAAGAAAAGGGGATGAACTAAGAGAGACCAAAGAATCATTTGGAGAGCTAAAGCTTGGATTAATGAAGTTAAATCTCTAAGTAAGCTCTACCTCTCTTAATCATATGTTAGATGCTTTGTTTAAATCTTTGGTAAATGACTTTTAGCATGATAACTATGATGTGTTGAATCCATTCTTCTCTTAATCTTTGATCTAATTAAGATTGGATTCTTCACTTTGATTTCAATTCAAGTTGTTTTAAAATCTTCCTTAATCATGCTTAGCCAAAAACTTTGTTTTCTTTTATAGCATGATTCTTTTACTTGATTGAATCTTCATTTGTTGTTTTCATTCATTTGAACTTTAGTTAAATTTGTTTAGTTTTGAAAACAACTTTGCACATGCATCACATGTTCTAAGTTAGTCATTTTCATACAACTTGTGAATCTTTGATTTTCATATCATTAACAAGTTGATATTCATACATGTGATTTGCATTAAACTTCAATCAAATCTTTTATGAGCCTTAAACTTTGAATTGCTTTAAGCAATATATTAATTGAGCTTTGTTTTTAACTTGATTGAAGTTATCACACACACACACATCATGAGCATACACATTTGCATTCATATAGTGTTTGTGTGAGTTTGTTTTTCACTTTCATATTAGCCTATTTAAGAGGAAATTTCATTGAGCTTAAATTGTATCTCTTAGAGTGATCTTTTGTGAAGACACCTTCTTAGAGAAATCTTTCATTTGTAAAGGTTATTGCTTAGCCTAAGAAAAGCATTATGTAAAGGTTATTGCTTAACCTAGAAAAGCATCTTGTAAAGGTTGTTGTTTAGCCTAGAAAAACAACATTGTAAAGGTTATTGCTTAGCCTATTGAAAAGCATAGATAGTGGAAATCCGGTGGGGTGATTAGATAACAAGTCGGTAGTGGATGTAGGCATTGAGGCCGAACCACTATAAATCTTTCTGTAGTGGTGTTTGCTTGTGGTGATTGTTTTATTAGCTTCCGCATCTTGTTTGATAAATCATCACTTGTGACTAGTTTAAGTTAAAGGAGTTAAAATTTGTTAAAATTTGTCATAATTGTAGCTCACCCTATTCACATCGCCCCCCCCTTCTAGGGTTAGGATCCCAGGACTTTCACTCTTTGAGTTTGGGGACATTCCGGGCTCCTTATAAACCTTAGGATTCTCAAAACTTCAAATGAAATCTTCGTGATGTGGTTTCTTTCTCAAACGGATGTCAAATCATATGAATGGTTCTTCTCATTGCAATAGGGCTCCCAGTAAAACCTCTCTCAATCATATAAACATTTAATTTATGCTCCTAAAACAGTATCAGGTGAACAGTACCCATCGCTCGAGCAGACTGGAGGTTCGCTCGAGTGGTGAGCTCTCTAGAATGGTTGTCTGGGTGGGTTCGCTCGAGCCAAGTTGAGGTCGCTCAAGCGAACTCATCCAGTATCAGGTTGGCTCGAGCGAAGATTCAGTTCGCTCGAACTAACCACTCTCAGGAACGAGTTCTGGGCTGGTTCACTCGAGCGACAAAGGGGTTAGCTCGAGCAAACTATCCTTTGGAATGACTCGAAACCTTTTCTGGACACTTCGCTCGAGTGAAGTGTCATGTTCACTCGAGCGAACTGTCCAAAAACTGGTTCCAGGACAATTCTTCTCCTCTCTTTCTTTTCCTTTTATAATCTCCTTTTAACCCCTTTGTATACACCAAATGAGGGGCTCAAAACACTATCCAGACCAACATCAAATTCCAAACAACATCCATTCTAACCTCCTCCAATAATATTGTCGCGACCCCGGACAGGGCCTCACGAAGAAACGGATCCGGAGTCGGGACGGTATTAAAGAAGTGTGATGAATCAGAACATCTGTTTAAGTGATAACATACATACATTTAATTTCCCACAGGTGTCCGCGGTGAGGATATCACAACCATCAATGAACATTTCTTTAAAGTGCGGAAGCGTGTAGCAAATCAAATAGTCAAACCATCCTTGGTCATCAAGACAATAACACAAGTCTAAAGTACTGTATCAGAATGAGCAATGATCTAAAGCATGTTACCCAAAGTGAGTTGAAGTTTATACAAATATCACTTATTTACATTCTCCAAAATTAGAGGCCAACAAAGGCCAATATAAACAAAACAATAACCCAATGAATGGTTAAATAGTTCCCCTCAAAATGTTACGCCTCTCTTAGCAACCCGATGTCTACATGACATCGTCAGCGCACCACTCGACTAGAGGTTGTGGCTCACCTACCGCCTCCTCTGGCTCCTCCTCAAGGAAACCGGCAACGGGACCTGAGTACCAAAGCAAATGGGTCAGACACGACGGTCTGACAAGAGAATGAGAAGATATAACAACATATAATAATAAAGGGAATCCCTTGAAAAGCATAGAAATCTATTTAAACAAGAACTCTCATAGAATAGATAAATCACTTGTTAGAAAACAGGTAAATAAGGTAAAACCATATAAGGTAACCAAGGAATCGGGAACTAACAAGATGGCAATCACATAAAGCTAAGTCCTCTGTCACTAAAGTGACAACAGTATAACGGGACGTTGATCTCAGTCACTCAAGGTGAGGAGATTCAACGCAAATCATATATACAATATAAATATACGGGACGGGACCACGGTAGCTAACCGGGTATCGGGACGGGACCACGGTAATAGACCGGGTATCGGGATCCAAACTGCAGCTGGCGGGACGGGAGAGGGATCTCCAAGTCGGTGGATCAAACCAACAAGGTATCCAAGCTTAGTGATGCCGACTCATAGGTCAAATAACAAATCGAGACATTTGCAAGTAAATCAAGTACAATAATAGACGAGCAAGACGGGGGTGCTCAAGGGCACACTGTCATTTCATGTCGGGCAATACATTTCGGGACAAATAACTGTTACTAGTGTAACTATCATGCTTTCGGGAAAACAAATCATATAATACAAATCTTGGAATGAAGTGAAACAATGAACTATAACAATTTCAGTTAAAATACTGGTTTCAAGATTTGTTTAAGGTGAATAGGGGTCCCGTATGTCGATTGTAATGATAACTTGGTACTCCTTGAGTTTGAAGACATTCCGAGCTCCTTATACAATTTGAATTTTCAAAACTTCGAATGACATCTTCGTGATATGGTTTCTTTCTCGAATGGCCTCATACAATGCCTAGTGAATCTCCTTTGACCGACAAAGCTCAGCGCTCGAGCGAACCTGAGAGTTCGCTCGAGCGAGGAACTCTCCGAAACCTAGGAAATTTCGGTCACCTGGCGGTTAGCCGCGGCTGGGATGGGCGGCTAGCCGCTGGCTGACCGCGGTTGGGCTGCAGAAATGCAGCTTACTAGAAAGCTAACCGCCAAGGTGCGGTTAGCTGGCGGTTAGCCGCAGATGGGTTCGGCGGTTAGCCGCTGGCTAACCGTGGAGCTGACCGAGTTTTCAGGTGGAGAAGTGTGTTCTCTGGAAAAGCAACCGTGACATTTCGGCTAGCTGGCGGTTAGCCGCCAGTCACCAGGCGGCTAGTCGCCGGGTGACCGCAGGCTGACCGCCAGGTGCGGAAATCACCCACTGTGTTCAGATTTAAGCCCTTTCTCCTCCTCAAAACCATTCTCTCCACTTCCACTTGGTCCCTACAATAAAATTGAGCTAAGAGCTCCTCCAATGCCTCTATCTACACTTCTTCAAACCCCATTATGTGTTCACTCCATCACTTCTTCCATCCACATCCCATTCCATACAAAGAAAGAAGGAAACCATTTCACAATAGAGTACATTTAGTACAAACAAGAAGAGAATTAAATGACATTCACCAATACACTTATAAGTCATAAATGCACTACCAAACTCTAGCATGGACATTTATTTCAAACCAATGCAATAAATAGGCATGAGTGGAAAATACCAAAATCATTGAAAGCTTATAAAAATCAGAACATCCACTTGCCTTGGGTCTTCTAACAATAAAAACAAGCTCTAAAACTCTTCCAAGCAAGGAATCCAAACTATGAGCAAAACCCCAAACAAACAACCCTAAAATGGTCAAATAATGAAATAACAAGGGAAACCTCACAATAATGGAAATGAAGCTTCTCTAAGGCTAGAAGAATGTAAATCTAGAAGAAGGGAAGGATTACTTACTTGTAGGTTCTACAAATGGCAAGGTTTAGTTCAATGAAGATCTCAAAGTTGGTGGATTCTTCTACAAATGGTATCAAAAGGAAGCTTGCAAGGTGGGGAGGAGAATGATAACTCCCATTTCTTGATTGATGCAAGCTTGGTGTGGATTGGAGATGGAGAGAGCAAGAGGAAGAAGAAAAGTTGCTAAAAGCATACCCTAGGTTCTTTTGTGCCGGAAAAAGGAAATGGAAGGGAAAGGTTTCCTTATAAACAAGTGGGGAGTGGGCTCCACCACTAGAAATCTAATTGGGCTGAAATCATCTCTTTCGGGACCTCGGATGAATTCGACGCAGAAGGAAGAAATGGTCGTCGAAATATCTAGTTTCCAAAAAGTATATGTTTCACGGGTTTCGGGAATATCAAGTTTTGGGTACAGATTTTGTGTGCAATGACTGTTTTGCCCTCAAGGCTATGAAATCGGGTTTCGGGATCCCAAACGGGGGCGGGATCAACATGAAAGTTGTAGAGCTTATCAATACGAATAAAACGGGATTAAAACCATGAATGCAAAAATCTCCGATAAATCCCCAAACATGTGCAATGTCATGAAAAGGAACCCCCAAAGGGCCCTACTAGTTACCAAAGCATCAAAATTCCCCAAAACCAGAATCAAAGCTATTCCAAGCCCAACTTAGCCAAAATCACTAATCAAGCTTAGCACTAACACGCAACTTAATTAGCACTGATCGGGTTCACTCGGGTCGGGATCTTACAAATATCACATCCAGAAACAAGGAAAAGAGGGAAGGAAATCACTACACACAATAGTACATTTGAGATAAAACAAGATAATATTGAATGCCATGAACCAAAACATTTCTATGACAATAGATACACTATCAAGGCTCTTTCATGAACATTTATTTCAAGTCAATGCATTAAATAGGCATGAGTGGAAAACAACACAGTAAATCACATTTCTCATAAAATCATTGAAAGCTCATAAAAATAAATTCATCCACTTGCCTTAGCTCCAAGCTAATCAGTAATAAGCTCTAAACACTCCTCCAAGCCAAAGATCCAAGCTATAACAGAAATCCCCAAAAACAACTCTAAAAGGGTCAACACAAGAAATAGAAAGAGAAACCTTACAATAATAGAAATGGAACCGCTTGAAGGTCAAGGGAACATAAATCTAAGAGATGGGGAGGGTTGTTTACTTGTAGATTCTCCAAATGAGCAAGAGTATTTCAATGAAGATCTTGGAAATGGGAGGTTTTCTCTCAAAATGGTATCAATGGAAAGCTATGGTGATAAGGAAGAAGATGGCGACAAGTAATTCTCCAATGGCAAAGGTTTGGTAGTGGATTGGGAGATGAAAGAGCTAGAGGAAAAAGGAAAAAGGGAAAACCCCTAGGTTAATGGTTCTTGTACTGGAAAAGGGAAAAAGGAGAGAAAGGTTCTCCTTATATAGAAGATGGAGTTGGGTCCCACCACTAGAAACCTTCATGGGTTGAAATCATGTTTATCGGGGTCTCGAACAAATTCGACGAAGAAGAGAAAAGTGATCGTCGAAATATCTAGTTTCCAAAAAGTATATGTTTCGTGGGTTTCAGGAATATCAAATTTTGGGTACTGATTTTGTGTAAAAAAGACTGTTTTGCCCTCAATGCTAGGAAAGTCGGGTTTCGGGGTCTCGAACGAGCACGGGATCAACATAAAAGTTGTAGGGATTAACAAGACAAGTAAAACGGGATTATAACAATAAATACAAGAATCTCAGACAAACCCTCAAATAAATACAAAGTCATAAAAGGAACCCTAAAAGGCCCCACTAGTCACAAAGGCACTCAAAATTCTCCAAAGCTATATCGAAAGCTATTTTATTCCCCTTTTAATCAAAATCCACTGATTACACTTAGAACTAAAATAAAACTTAATCAACACTAATCGAGGTCACTCGGGACGGGGTCTTACATCCTCCACCCCTTAGGGCATTTGGTCCACCAAATGAAACATAAAACTCACCTCAGGTAGCAGATGTGGATACTTCTTCTGCACTTGATCTTGTAATTCCCACGTTGCTTCTTCCGGTCCATGGTTCTCCCAAAGTACTTTCACCCACTGAATAGTTCGTGTCCTCAACTCTTGTTCCTTCGTATTAATGATCTGAACGGGCTTCTCAACATATGTAGCATCCTCTCGAATTTCCAAAGGTTCATGTCGTAGTACATGTAAAGGATCGGGGACGTACTTCATCAACATAAACACATGAAAGACGTTGTGTACGCCAGATAGCTTGGGTGGTAAGGCTAATCTATAAGCCACATCACCGATCTTGCTCACAATGTCGTACGGTCCAATGTATCTCCGTGATGGTTTGCCCTTCTGTCCAAATCTCAATGTTCCCCTTGTGGGTGACACTTTCAAGAAAAACCTTATCTCCTTCTTTGAACTGTAAATCCCTTCGGAGAGAGTCTGCATAACTTTTCTGTCTACTCCGGGCAACTTTCAAACGTTCTTGGATTAGCTTGACTTTGTCGCTGGTCTCACTTACTATGGTCGGTCCATGGTAACTGCGAATTCCGACCTATTCCCAATGCACATGTGTCCTACACCTTCTGTCATACAAAGCCTTAAAAGGCGCCATCCCAATGCTCGAGTGGTAACTGTTGTTGTAAGCAAACTCACACAATGGTAAAGTCTCATCCGATTGAGTCTTGAAATCCAATACACAAGCACAGAGCATATCCTCAAGAGTTTGAATAGTCCTCTCTAACTAGCCATTTGTCTGCGGGTGATAAGCCATGCTGAACTGTAGTTTCGTACCCACAAACTCATGTAGTGTCTTCCAGAATCTCGAGACGAATCTGCTGTCTCTGTCCTATGTGATAGAAACTGGCTGTCCATGTCGACTGACAATCTCGTTGACAAACAACTCTGCCAAAGGTAGCATGTACATCTTCTTCCCTGTCCTCATAGGAATGAAGTGAGCTGACTTGGTGAGACGGTCCACAATGACCCATACCACATCATTGCCTCTGCTGGTCCTCGGTAGTCCTGAAATAAAGTCCATGGTAATGTGCTCCCATTTCCATTCTGAAATCTCTAATGGCTGTAAAAATCCTGGAAGCCTCTGATGTTCTGCCTTAATCAACTGACAAGTCATGCAACGGAAGACAAACGCTGCAATCTCTCTCTTCATATTGTTCCACCAAAATCTACTCTTCAAATTCTGATACATCTTCGTGCTGCTTGGATGCATTGAATACTTCGTACTATGAGCCTCGGTCATAATGTCATTCCTTAAATCTTCAATATTCGGTACACACAGACGGTCACAGTAGTATAAAATTCCATCAACAATACGGAAGTCAGGACGTTCTACTATGTGCTCTGAAATCTTGGCCAACTCTGGATCTTGCAACTGACTATCCTTGATCTTCTGAATGAAAGAAGGCTCTGACACTGACATGTTAGCTAACAATACACCCTTCCTCAGTGGCTGTAGGTCTATACTCAACTCTTCAAATTGCTCAAAAATAAAAGTGCCACTTAGATTTGCCAAGCTTACTGATTTACTGCTCAAGGCATCGGCAACTACATTAGCTTTCCCCGAGTGGTACTTGATTGGAAAATCGTAATCTTTGATGTATTCCATCCATCTTCTCTGCCTCATGTTCAATTCCTTCTGAGAAAACAAATATTGCAAACTGCGGTGATCGGAGTGGACTTCGAACTTCTCTCCATATAGGTAATGTCTCCACATTTTCAACGCAAAGACAACCGCTGCCAACTCAAGATCATGGGTGGCATAGTTCTTCTCGTGATCTTTCAATTGACGGGATCCATATGCGACAACTTTTTCCTCTTGCATCAACACACAACCAAGTCCAACATTCGAAGCATCGATAAAAATGGTGAAACCGCCGCTTCCAGATGGTAAAATAAGGACTGGTGCTGTAGTCAATCACTTTTTCAACTCTTGGAAACTAGTTTCATATTGATTTGTCCACACGTATGGCACATTCTTCCTTGTCAACTTCGTCAAAGGTGATGCAATCGATGAAAATCCCTGCATAAACCTCCGGTAATATCCTGCCAATCCCAGAAAACTTCTGATTTATGTCACATTCTTCGGTCTCTCCCACTTCATTATTGCCTCATTCTTGGACGGATCTACTGACAATCCTTCCGTGGAGATGATGTGCCCCAAAAATGCTACTTGTTCCAACCAAAATTCACACTTATTAAGCTTCGCATGCAGCTGATTCTCTCTTAGAAGTTGCAGTGCTATCCTTAGGTGCTCTTCATGCTCTTCTCTGGTCTTGGAGCACACCAAAATGTCATCTATGAATACTAACACACACTGATCCAAGTACTGCGTGAATATCTTGTTCATCAATGCCATGAACACTGTCGATGCATTAGTCAACCCAAATGGCATAACTAGGAACTCATAGTGGTCATATCTTCTCCGGAAAGCTGATTTCAACACATCTGATTCTCTGACTCTCAGCTAATGATAACCGGATCTTAAGTCGATCTTTGAAAAATATGAAGCACCTTGTAACTGATCAGATAATTCATCTATCCTTGGTAACGGGTATTTGTTCTTGATGGTCACTTGATTCAATCTTCAGTAATCAATGCACATTCTCATGGAACCATCTTTCTTGACAAACAAGACTGGAGCTCCCCATGGTGAAATGCTCGGTCTCACAAAACCTTTGTCTAACAATTCATGCAACTGAATCTTTAATTCTCCCAATTCTGTAGGAGCCATACGATATGGTGCAATAGATATCGGAGCAGTCCCTGGTAACAACTCAATGATGAAGTCAATCTCTCTGATGGGTGGTAAACCTAGAATCTCCTCCGAAATGTTTTTTGGGAATTCCCAAACAACTGGGATCTCCTCCACCCCTTGGGACCGTTTATCCTCTGTGATAAACGCCAAATATGCCTCACATCCACTTTTCAATAGTCTATCAGCCTTCAACGCTGAGACAAACCCTGTACAAGGACTTCTCCTCTCTCCCTGAAACAACACCCTTACTAGTGTCTCAACTAACTTGAAGGTAAGGGTCTTTTGGAAACAATCCATTGTGGCATGGTACCTTGCTAGCCAATCCATCCCTGGGATGACATCATAATCATACATCTCCAATAAAATGAGATTTGTGGTTAAAACCACTTCTCCTAACTGGACTGTGCAACTAGGATAAAAGGTTCTACAAATAACTTGTTTACCTACTGGGGTTGCTACAGTCAAAATGAACTCAAGTTCTCTAGCATGCATATCAATCAACTCAGAAAATTCATGGGATACAAATGAGTGTGTAGAGCCAGGGTCAAATAAAATCATAGCTTCAATCCCACAAACATGGGTGTACCTTCCACGACATTGCCTGCTGCCTCTGCATCTGCTCTATTAACCCATAAATTTGTCCTCGCTGTTGTGGCCTATTCTGAGCCTGTTGTGGCCTGCCTTGCTGGACGTTTCTGTTCTGTTATGGTACACGCTGATTCTGGTTCTGTCCGTGTTGACGGGCATGTTGCTGCTGTTGTGGTCTATGTTGTTGCTGTGGTGCCTGTTGCTGAAGTGGCCTTGCCTGATTCTGAAAAACGATTGCATTTTGTGGTGGTGTCAGACACTGTGCTCCCTGCTGCTGCTGGTTCTTTTCGTTCTGTCTTTGATAGTCTCTCATCTGGTGGTTCATAGAACCACATCTGAAGCATGCTCCTGTAAGTGTACGGCACTGTGCACTCTCATGGTTTTCCCACAGTGGGTACAAACCAGTGGACTCTTGTCGCGACCCCGGACCGGGTTGCCGAGGTCCAAATCTGGGATCGGGACACATATGGTGATGAGTGAATGGTTAATACGTAGACTGTGTCAACAAGGTGCACACACTTATTTAATTTCCCACAGGTGTCCGCGGTGAGGATATCACAACCATATTTGAACATTTCTATTAAGTGTGGAAGCGTGTAGCAAATCAAATATTCAATCCATCTCTAGTCATAAAGACAATAACACAAGTATAATACCGTATAAGATTGAGCAATGATCATTAGCATGTCACCCAAAAGTGTGTTAAAGTTTAAACAAAAGATCATTTAATTACATTTCCCAAAAATAGAGGCCAACAAAGGCCAATATGAAGAAAATACCAATCCAAAGAATGGTTAAACAGTTTCCCAAAATATTAAGTCTCTCATAGCAACCAAACGTCTAAATGACGTCATCAGCACGCCACTCAACTAACTGCTGCGGTTCTCCAACCGCCTCCTCGTGCTCCTCCTCGAGATAACCAACAACAGGACCTGAGTACCAAAGAGTAGGTCAAACACGACGGTTTGGCAAATGGGTAAAATACAATGACAATATGATAATAAATGAATTTACCTTCAAAATCATGTTAACCTGTTTAAATCACAATTACTATAAACGAGATAAAAACATTTATTCAAATGCAAGTAGAGATTGTAAAACATGTAAGGTAACCAAGGAAACGGGGAAACAAGCAAGATGGCAACCACACGAAGCTAAGTCCTCTATCACTAAAGTGGTAGAGCGATAACTAGGCACTGATCTCAATCACTCGAGGTGAGGAGAAACAGTGGATCTTATAAATACATATACTATACATGACCACGGTAGCGAGCCGGGCATCGGGAACCACAGTAACAATCTGCGGCATCGGGATAAGACCACGGAAATAACCGGGTAGCAGGATCCAAACTGCAGCTGGCGGGACAAGAGCGGGATCTCCAAGTCGGTGGATCAGACCAACAGGGTCATCCAAGCTTAGTGGTGCCGACTCATAGGTCAAATACAAATCGAGACATGTGCAAGTAAATCAAGTACAAATAAATAAACGGGCAGGACGGGGGTGCTCAAGGCACACTGCCGTTTCATGTGGTGCAATGCACTTCAAGACAAGTAACTATTTCAAGTGTAATTCAATACTTTCGGGAAAACAAGGCATGTAATATAAATCTCGGGATCGATAAAGTACAATATGATAGGGTTTTTGTAGATTGCAATTTGATGGATGCATAATCATTTAAGCATCATTTGATTTACACACTTGCATTGTTTTAGATAAACTTGAAATCTTATTCTAAACATGCATTGTTTTTAAGAGTTGTAAAAGTATTGATTTATGCATGATTTGCTTTTAAAACTTGGATGCATTTGTTTTTGAAAAGAGTTTTAGAAATCAAGCTAGCATTTGGTTTTAAAGTTTTGAATCATTTTAGGCTTTGTGTGTTTCATGTTTGTAAGACCCCGACCCGAGTGAACCCGATTAGTGCTAATTAAGTTGCGTTTTAGTGCTAAGCTTGATTAGTGTTTTTTGGTCTAGTTGGGTTTGGAATAGCCTTGATTCTAGTTTTGGGCTTTTTGGAGTGATTGATAGCTTGTGGGGCCCTTTGGGGGTTCCCTTTTCGGCTTTGCATTTTCTTGTGAAATTTTCCCGATTGGTTGTGAATTGTGTTTTTGGCCCGTTGCATTCATCTTGTGGATTCTTACAACTTTCATGTTGATCCCGTGTCCATTTGAGGTCCCGAAACCCGATTTCATAGCCTTGAGGGCAAAACAGTCATTTCACACCAAATTTGTATCCAAAACTTAATATTCTCGAAACCCGCGAACCATATACTTTTTGGAAACTAGGAATTTCGACGATCATTTCTTCCTTCTTCGTCGAATTCATCCGAGGTACCGAAAGAGATGATTTCAGCCACCCAAGTCCATTAAGTTGTGGGACCCAAACTCCTTTGTTAACAAAGAGGAACCCAACCCTCCATTGCATTCCATTCTCTTGTTCCAGCACACATATGAGCCTAGGGTTTTTCTAGCAAGTTTCTTCTTCTTCTTCTTCTTGCTTCTCCATCTCCAAGCCTCACCAAGAGCTCATCAATCAAGAAATGGAGATTACCAATCTCTTCCTCATCTCACAAGCTTCCTCTTGATACTATTTTTAGAAGAATCCATCAACTTTGAGACTTCCCTTGAGCTTACCTTGTCCATTAGGGGACCTTGCAAGTAAGTGATCTTATTCATCTCCTAGATTAGTGATCTTCTAGCCTTAGGGAAGCTACATTTGCATTATTGGAAGTTCTTTCATTTTCATTCTTTGTGTAACCCATTTTAGGGTTGTTTTTGGGGTTTTTTTATTGTAGCTTGGAAGTGAGCTTAAGAAGTGAGTAGAGGCTTGTTTTTGGCTAGCTTGGACTTGAGGCAAATGAATGTTTGGATGTCTTTAAGTTTGAAATGGTTTGGTGAAGTATTTGTGGATTTTCCATGCTTTCATTAATGTGTTTGGTTGAAATAAATGCTCATAATGCATCTTGATAGCCTCATTAAATGTTTTGTAAACATGTTGGTTTAGCATTTATTGTCTTTTGGATATATCCTAAATGAATGTTTGTGAGATGGTTTCCTTCCTCTTTCCTTTGTATTGGACTTGATATGGAATAAGTGATGGAGTGAACACATAATGGGGTTTTGGAGAAGCGTAGATGGATGTATTGGAGGAGCTCTTAGCTCAATTTTATTGTAGGGACTCAGTAGAAGTGGGGAGAATGGTTTTAAGGAGGAGAAATGGCTAAAAATCTGATTTCAGTGGGTGTTCCCACACCTGGCGGTCAACCTGCGGTCACCTGGCGGCTAGCCGCCTGGTGACTAGCGGCTAACCGCCAGCTAGCCGAAATGTCACGGTGGCTTTTCCAGAGAGCACACTTCTTCTCCTCAAAAACTCAGTCAACTCCACGGTTGGCCGGCGGCTAACCGCCAGCTAACCGCACTTGGCGGTCAGCTTTCCAGTAAGCTGCATTTCTGCAGCCCAGCCGCGGTCAGCTGTGCGGTCAGCCAGCGGCTAGCCGCCTGCCCCAGCAGCGGCTAACCGCCAGCTGACCGCCAGGTAACCGCCAGGTAACAGAATGATTTAAAACATGTATTCAAGCTTGATTTAATGGCCCATAAAGTTCCACCAAGGAAAACTTTGAAAATGCAAAAGTTAGAATTTTCGGTCCCAGCAGTGTGGCCGGTCGACCCGCCCAGGGGTCCCGGTCGACCGGGAACACTGCAGGCAGAAAGTGGCCCTGATGCACCAACGGTCATTTTTCTGACCGTTGTGTGATCCCGGTCGACCGAGACCTGTTTGCAGGTCGACCGAGGACTAGCCGTTGGGCACTTTTTGCTATAAATAAGAGTTCTTTCCTTTGCCAAAAGTTGGGAATTTTAAGGCCCTCCTTGAGGGGTTTTGAGGCAAATACAAGGGAAATGAACTAAGGGATGAAGGGGATCATTAGGAAAGCTAAAGCATGGATTAATGAAGTTAAATCACCAAGTAGGCTCTACTTTCCTTAATCATATGTTTTCATGCTTTGTTTTATTTTTGGTAAATCTTGTGTAGCATGATAAACTATGTATGAAGTGTTGTGTCCTTAACATGTTTTATGTTTTGAGTTGATTTATTGTTTTGGATACAACACCATTTGATTCAATCCAAGTAGTACTTGAATTGGTAAATCTAAGTAGATCATGTTAATGAAAACATCTTTGAAATTATATGTAACATGATCCATATACTTGGTTGAATCTATGGTTGTTGTTTTTCAACATAAGAAAATCACTTTCAAAACTATCATATGTTTTGGATTCAACATCTTTTCATATCATATGTTTTCATTTTTTTGTTTTATCTTTGATAAATCTTTAGTAGCATGTTAACCTATGATGTGTTGTATCCTTAGCATGTTTTATATTGATCTATTGTTTTGGATGCATCACCATTGATTCAACCCAAGTAGTACTTTATCCTTGGTAAATCTAAGTAGATCATGTTAATGGAAACATCTTTGAAATTAGATGTAACATGATTCATATACTCGGTTGAATCTTTGGGTGTTGTTATTCATCATAAGAAAATCTTTTTCAAATATATCTTATGTTTTGGATTCAACATGTTTACAAATCATATGTAACTTTGTTTTAAAGTTTTACAACTTGCTTTGCATTGATTGGTATATCATATTCAAGTTGTATTTATAATCACATATGATTTGTCCCCTTATTTCAATCAAATCTATTTTTATGTTTTGAGCTACTTTGTTGATTTGATTGACATCCCTATGCATCACATGTTTAGAGCTAATTAATTTCATACAACTTGTGAATCTTTGATATCATTAACAAGTTGTTACTTTTAACATGTGACTTGCATTCTTTCCTCAATCATAAATGTTTTCATGAGCTAAAACTTTCAAAAGCCTTAGGCATACTTTATGAGCTTTCATTTTCAAAATGATTGAGGACATCACACACACACATCATGAGCATACATCTTTGCATTCATTAAGTGTTTGTGTGAGTTAGTTTTTCACTTCCATATCAACCTAATTAACAGGCATTGTAATGAGCTTAATTGAATCTCCATCAAGTGTATTATAGACACTAACTTAGTGAGATAACCAACCTATGGTTGAAGAGGTTATTGCTTAGCCTATAAAATCATAGTGTATAGGTTGATGTTGAGCCTTGAAAAACATCATTGTAAAGGTTATTGCTAAGCCTTGAAAAGCATATTGTAAAGGTTATTGCTTAGCCTATTGAAAAGCATAAATAGTGGAAATCCGGTGGGGTGTTGGTTCACAAGCCGGTAGTGGATGTAGGCATTGAGGCTGAACCACTATAAATCCTTGTGTGATGGTGATTGCTTTGTGGTGATTCTTTTGTTAGCTTCCGCATCTTGTATGATTAATCATCACATGTGACTAGTTTGTTTTAAAGAAGTTAAAATTGTTTATAATTGGTCATAAATGAAGCTCACCCTATTCACCCCCCCCTGTAGGGTTCGGATCCCCAGGACTTTCAATTGGTATCAGAGCGGGTTACTCCATTTTAGGGCTTAACAACCCGGAGTTGATCCTTGCTAGATTAGAACCCTAGTGTTGTGATTTATTGCATATCTTTTTAAAGATTTCCACTATGATTGAAAATGGAATTTCCCCTAGCTTCTTTGCACCACTCTAAGACTTTTTCAAGTTATATCTTTAAGAGTTGGTGAGTCCTCTAAGTGATCTCTCATGGACACCCTTTTCAAGACCTTAGGTGAATCTTCATTGGTACACATTTAGACTAACCTTAAGGCCTTGATCCCCCTAGACCAACCTATTCTTTTTAGTTATATCTATTTGTTGGTCATAGTACATTTGCATTTTGTTTATTTATAGTCACATCTTTTTTAATGCAATGTTCTTTGTGATCATTTGATTTTGTCTTCATGAACTTTTAAAGTTATATCTCATGGTTTTCAAAATCCCTTGATTGCAATATTTTCATGATGGGTTTGCATTTTGTTCTTATAGTTATATCTCTTGTGGTGCTTTTCTATTCATGATCAATTGATTGTGATTACAAAGGCTTTCATAGCTACATTTTTCATGATCAATTGATGTTGGAAAATCATTTGATGTATGTCATAGTTAGATCCTTTTTGTAAATCAAATGATTTGAAGCAATTTAAGTTTTCCATTGTTTTTCAAGTTATATCTCTTGGTATGGAAAATTTCTGAGTGTCTATTGTTTTACAAATTGAAAATTTTACAATAGTACACTTCTTGTTTTTCAAAATCACTTGCTCATAATTCTATAAATGATTCTTTGTTGGAATTTTAAATTTTGTAGTGATTTGAAAAACTTTGGAAAATGTTCTAAGCTTGATTGGTTGTATTTATAGAAGCATTCTCCTTGAATTTATTTCCTTGTGCTTAATTATGATTATATCATTTGGAAGGAAATAATTTTTACAAACAATTTGCATCTTTGCTCATTTAGTTATATTCTTTTTATGCAAATTGATTTTGATGACTTACATTGCTTGGTTGGATATGGTTTCATTGATTTGCATGTTTGTGCCTAACTTGGTATATATTTTCTTTAATGCAAATTGATGATTGTTTATGTGCTTTATAGTAAAATCTTGTTTTTGAGCTTTTTAAGCACATATGTGATTTTATGTGCTAAGTTCATTTGGTTTAAACCTCATATCCATTTTCCATTGCATTGTAAGCTTAGTACATTTGCTAAGAGTGGAGATGTTGCATGATAGATTGCTACCTTTAACTTCATACCTTCTTGTGCTTAAATAGTTATATTCCTTTTTTGATGATTGGTATGAGTTAGATCTTGAATGTTGATTAATCCTCTCTATGCAAATGTCAAATCGTTCTATGTATGGTTGTGCTATTTTTTACATTTGTAGAAACCATACTAGAACTAAAATCCATCCTCTATGCTTTCTAGTCATATTTTTATTGGATGGTTATGATGTTGATTCATGTGAATTCTCTAAGTGATGTCATCCTTATACATGTTTCAACTTCATAGTAGTGTTCTTGATCATATGAAACTCTTTGAAATCCATTCATTGTATTTCTATATGGTTGATGGATATCGTAGATGTTGAATTCATATGATTTTGACACTTTGGATATTGCATGCTTTACCAAGTCATATCCTTTTGCAGTGCAATTTGCCTTGTTCATCACTATGCTCAATAGTCATATCTTTAAAAGTGATGAATATCTATTTATGATGCTTGATGGGATTTTGGGTTTGTCACATCCTTGCTATTAATCATGTTGTCAAATTCAATTGATTTTAATTGGTATAATTTTCTATTGGTTTGATTTCTTGTGTATGTGATAGACCTTGTGTACATTGGATTGAACTTGATAGTAATATATTTGTTCCATGTCACACACCATTAGCATCATAATGTTCATGATTGCCACCTCTCTTGCTCTTATAGGTAAATCACATGACCACCATGTTTATGTGTTGATAATATTGGTTGGTTAATTGTTGAGGTTGGCTTCATGTTTGAATTTCATTTCACTCATTCTTGCACATTAATAGTCATATTTATTGTTTGAATGAAATGATTTCAAAACCTTCATAGCATATGCTTTCCATAGTTAGATTATGTGATGCTATGATTAATAAACCCCATTTCATCATGGATAACTCTAATTTGGATTTTTCCTAATAGGTATATCTTTAAATCCATTTTAGAGTGATTGTGTTTAATAGACTTATCCCTAAATCTCAATTGGTATTCTTTATTTTTCCAATTGGTATCCATGATTGTTTTTCTCATTAGACCTTGCTTTCTTTTGGTAATTTGATCATATTGAGCCTTATAGTTAAATGAATCTAATCCTTTCCTTGAAGTTGACCCTCATTTGGTTAAACCATCTTCTTCTTGCATCTAATAGTTAAATCTTTGTCAATATGTTGACAAAAGGAGAGAATGGATTGAGGGGGAGTGTAAACCTTCATAGGAAGTATTAGTTTTGATCAAATTCACCCTTGGATTGACTTTGAACCCTTAGAGTCTTCTTCCATACATGATAGCCTGTTATGACTATCATTTTCGATTTCTTTTGTTAACAGGTGCTACTAAAAGGTATTTTCCTGATTTCATGTGTGTAGGTACCTTTGCAATTTAATGGCAAAGGGGGAGAGAACATTCAAGTACTCAAAGATCTCCTATTCTTCAAAAGGAGAGAGAGCATTCAAGTTCTCAAGAAGGGTGAAGAGAATGTCCAAGCTTCCTAAGGGGAGAGTTGTGTATGATCTTCTACAAGGGGAGAGAATGCATATCTTGCCAAAGGGAGAGAGAGGCATGGTCAAAGGGGGAGAGCAAATAGAAGAAAGAAAGCTTGGAGCTAAAGAAGATGCTTGGCCATAAAGAAAGAAAGATTGAAGTATGATCAAGCACCAAGCATCATGAAGAATGTAGAAAAGAGCCCAAGAGCCCAAGCTAAGAGAAGGAGCATCCAAGAAGATTTCAAGACTTGTCCAGTTGAGGGGGAGCAGAAGACTTAGTGTGTATATTCAGTGGTGAGTGTGTT
Source organism: Cinnamomum chago (assembly GCA_038049695.1). Classification (NCBI taxonomy): domain Eukaryota; kingdom Viridiplantae; phylum Streptophyta; class Magnoliopsida; order Laurales; family Lauraceae; genus Cinnamomum; species Cinnamomum chago. The sequence continues at coordinate 37,636,494 of CP142456.1, forward strand.
GCCATCAAATTGCAAAGGGGGAGATTGTTAGGGTTTTTGTAGATTGCAATTTGATGGATGCATAATCATTCAATCAAACACACTTGCATTGTTTTAGATAAACTTGAAATCTTATTTTAAACATGCATTGTTTTTAAGAGTTGTAAAAGTATTGATTTATGCATGATTTGCTTTTAAAACTTGGATGCATTTGTTTTTGAAAAGAGTTTTAGAAACCAAGCTAGCCTTTGGTTTTAAAGTTTTGAATCATTTTAGGCTTTGTGTGTTTCATGTTTTTAAACCCCTTAGAATGATTTAAAACATGTATTCAAGCTTGATTTAATGGCCCATAAAGTTCCACCAAGGAAAACTTTGAAAATGCAAAAGTTGGAATTTTCGGTCCCAGCAGTGTGGCCGGTCGACCCGCCCAGGGGTCCCGGTCGACCGGGAACACTGCAGGCAGAAAGTGGCCCTGATGCACCAACGGTCATTTTTCTGACCGTTGTGTGATCCCGGTCGACCGAGACCTGTTTGCAGGTCGACTGAGGACTAGCCGTTGGGCACTTTTTGCTATAAATAAGAGTTCTTTCCTTTGCCAAAAGTTGGGAATTTTAAGGCCCTCCTTGAGGGGTTTTGAGGCAAATACAAGGGAAATGAACTAAGGGATGAAGGGGATCATTAGGAAAGCTAAAGCTTGGATTAATGAAGTTATATCACCAAGTAGGCTCTACTTTCCTTAATCATATGTTTTCATGCTTTGTTTTACTTTTGGTAAATCTTGTGTAGCATGATAAACTATGTATGAAGTGTTGTGTCCTTAACATGTTTTATGTTTTGAGTTGATTTATTGTTTTGGATACAACACCATTTGATTCAATCCAAGTAGTACTTGAATTGGTAAATCTAAGTAGATCATGTTAATGAAAACATCTTTGAGATTATATGTAACATGATCCATATACTTGGTTGAATCTATGGTTGTTGTTTTTCAACATAAGAAAATCACTTTCAAAACTATCTTATGTTTTGGATTCAACATCTTTTCATATCATATGTTTTCATGTTTTTGTTTTATCTTTGATAAATCTTTAGTAGCATGTTAACCTATGATGTGTTGTATCCTTAGCATGTTTTATATTGATCTATTGTTTTGGATGCATCACCATTGATTCAACCCAAGTAGTACTTTATCCTTGGTAAATCTAAGTAGATCATGTTAATGGAAACATCTTTGAAATTAGATGTAACATGATTCATATACTCGGTTGAATCTTTGGGTGTTGTTATTCATCATAAGAAAATCTTTTTCAAATATATCTTATGTTTTGGATTCAACATGTTTACAAATCATATGTAACTTTGTTTTAAAGTTTTACAACTTGCTTTGCATTGATTGGTATATCATATTCAAGTTGTATTTATAATCACATATGATTTGTCCCCTTATTTCAATCAAATCTATTTTTATGTTTTGAGCTACTTTGTTGATTTGATTGACATCCCTATGCATCACATGTTTAGAGCTAATTAATTTCATACAACTTGTGAATCTTTGATATCATTAACAAGTTGTTACTTTTAACATGTGACTTGCATTCTTTCCTCAATCATAAATGTTTTCATGAGCTAAAACTTTCAAAAGCCTTAGGCATACTTTATGAGCTTTCATTTTCAAAATGATTGAGGACATCACACACACACATCATGAGCATACATCTTTGCATTCATTAAGTGTTTGTGTGAGTTAGTTTTTCACTTCCATATCAACCTAATTAACAGGCATTGTAATGAGCTTAATTGAATCTCCATCAAGTGTATTATAGACACTAACTTAGTGAGATAACCAATTATTGCTTAGCCTATAAAAGCATAGTGTATAGGTTGATGTTGAGCCTTGAAAAACATCATTGTAAAGGTTATTGCTAAGCCTTGAAAAGCATATTGTAAAGGTTATTGCTTAGCCTATTGAAAAGCATAAATAGTGGAAATCCGGTGGGGTGTTGGTTCACAAGCCGGTAGTGGATGTAGGCATTGAGGCTGAACCACTATAAATCCTTGTGTGATGGTGATTGCTTTGTGGTGATTCTTTTGTTAGCTTCCGCATCTTGTATGATTAATCATCACATGTGACTAGTTTGTTTTAAAGAAGTTAAAATTATTTATAATTGGTCATAAATGAAGCTCACCCTATTCACCCCCCCCCTCTAGGGTTCGGATCCCCAGGACTTTCACAATAAACAATTGGAATTTCGGGTAAAGTATCGGGTTCAAGATTTATTTGAAGTGAATAAGGATCCCGTATGACAATCTAATAACAATTTGGTACACTTTGAGTTTGGAGACATTCCGGGCTCCTTATACACTTTGAATTTTCAAAACTTCAAATGACATCTTCGTGATATGGTTTCTTTCTCAAAGGGCTTCATACATTTCTTAGTAAATCTCCTTGACATAGAGGGGTTCCCAATGAATAGTCCTAAAACGTTTAAATAGTTCATCATTGTCCCAAACATAGCCTTGACCTCCGGTTCGCTCGAGCGATGAGCTCCCCGGAATGGCTGTCTGGGTTGGTTCACTCGAGCGCAGTTGAGGTCGCTCGAGCGAATTCATTGGCTCGAGCGAAGTTTTAGTGCGCTTGAACTAACGACTCTCTAGAACAAGTTCTGGGATGTCCGCTCGAGCGACCAAGGGATCCGCTAGAGTGACCAACCTACCGGAATGGTCCGAACCCTTTTCTGGACACTTCGCTCGAGCGAAGTATCCGGAAACTAATTCCGGGGCAGTTCAGCTCCTCTCTATCTCTTCCTTCTACAACCTCTTTCTAGCCACTTTTATACATCCAATGAGGAGTCTAAAACTTCATTCCAACAACATCAAATCTCTCACAACATCCATCCCATTCTCCTCCATCAACATCACATTCAATACAAGGAAAGAAAGAAGGAAACCATTTCACAGAAGAGTGCATTTGGGACAAAACAAGAGGAAATTAAATGTTATGAACCAACACACCTCTATGATATAAATGCACCATTAATACTCTATCATGAACATTTATTTCAAAACAAAGCAATAAATAGGCATGAGTGGAAAATACCCAAAATCATTGAAAGCTTATAAAAATCAAATCATCCACTTGCCTTAGGTCTCTACTCAAGCAAATCAAACTCTAACAAGACTTCCAAGTCAATGGTCCAAGCTACAAGGAAAAACCCCAAAATAAAACCCTAAAAGAGTCAAAACATAGCATGGGGATAAAGAAGCTTCAATAATAGGGATGGAGATTCCCTTTGGCTAGGAGAACACATATCTAGAAGAAGGGAACGATTACTTACTTGTAAGGTCCTCTAATGGAAAGAGTATGCTCAATGAAGATCTTGGAATGGGAGGTTTTCTCCACAAAAGCTATTAAGAGAAAGCTCTCAAGGAGGTGAAGAAGATGATGGCCTCAAATCTCCTATTGGTCCAAGTTTGGGAGTGGGTTGAGGATGGAGAAGCAAGAAGAAGAAGAAGAAAAGGAAGAAAAGGGAAACCCTAGGTAAGGCTTGTGCTGGAAAAGGGCAATGGAAGGGGATGGGTTTCCCTATAAACAAGTGTGGAGTGGGCTCCACTACTAATAACCTAATTGGGTTTAATTCATTGCTTTCAGGGCTTCTAATGAATTCGACGAAGAAGAGAAAAGTGATCATCGAAATATCTACTTTCAAAAAAGTATAAGTTTTGCGGGTTTCGGGGATATCAGGTTTTGGGTACAAATTTTGTGTGCAATGACTGTTTTGCCCTCAAGGCTATGAAATCGGGTTTCGGGATCTCGAACGAGGACGGGATCAACATGAAAGTTGTAGGGATTAACAATACTATTAAAACGGGATTAAAACAATGATTGCAAAAATCTCCGATAAATCCCCTAGCACATGCAAAGTCATAAAGAGGGAACCCCCAAAGGGTCCCACTATCACAAAGCAATCAAAATTCCCCAAAACTCTATCAAAAGCTATTCAAAACCCAACTTAGCCAAAATCACTAATCAAGCTTAAGTCTAACACACAACTTAATTAACACTAATCGGGTTCACTTGGGTCGGGGTCTTACATCCTCCACCCCTTAGGGCATTTGTGAAAGAATGAGTGATTCAAATCTGAACTCTTGATGAAACTAAAGAGTTCTATGGCTGGAATTTTCAAAATTCAATCTGGTATGATCTGGACTGCTGAAACCAGCCATGTAAATCACATAAAACCACCATGAAATCATGATCAACTTGTGTGTATTCTAAAAGGTACAATGGAGAAGACATACCTGATGTTCTTGGGTTGAAAAACCTCTGGAATCTGAACTAGAAGATCAGATCTGAAGCTATTTAATTCCTGCACACCTTGCTGGAATTTCTTGCAATAGTTCTCTTCTAATCTTCTTCTCTATTCCTCTTTCTCCAAATCTGATTGGCTATGATGGTGGGATCAAAACTAGGTTTCTCTCTTCTTGTTTATTCTTGATCTTATGTGGTCTTTCTTCAAGAAGAAAAGATGCAATCAGCTAGGATCTTTTTCTTGTGCAAAGGACGTCCAAAGGGGCTGGACTAGGTTTTCTATGGGAAACTCCTCTCTTAGTTTCCTTGCTCTTGCACGCCCAAAGGAGAAGTTTTCTCCTTCTTTCTCTCTATGTGTTGCACGCCCAAGGGAGGGGGAAACCATATATTTAAGGAGGAATTCCTATTGAAGAAGTTTCCTTATAGAACTAGGAAACTAAGAGGAGCTTTCCAAAACCAAGCCAACTACTATAATGGACGTCCAACACTCCTAGTTTTTAGTTTCCAAAGATAATTAGGAAAATTCAATCTTTAGGAAAACTTGCACAAAAAGAATTTCAGCCTACCAAGTGATAGGACCTACTCAATCTTGGGACCCACACATTAGGGACCACATTGGCTAGCCCACACACACTATGGCTCATGCATCAATAATTTATCTAGAGTGGTAATTCATGTATGCCATCATGAGCCTATTTGAATTTACACTCAAAATTATTTATCCACATTATTAAACAATTTAGGAAACCTTGCCAATCTAGGAAAGTGGCTAGAGAAGGGACCAAAAGACATATTTGCCATTGGCTTCCAAAATGACCAAAATGTCCATGCTAACTCCATAGCAACACTAGGATCATTTTAACCTTAACTCATTCCACTAGAGAGTTATGGTTGCACTCCAGGGACAAATATTAAATTGCAAATTAAGCTCATCATAAACTGACGATTGTCTTTGACCTACCAAGTACAATGACCACAATGCCCCTCTATGTAACATCCATAATCAAGTAGGTTAACCGATGTACTATCTACCTTCTTGATTACATCTCATCCTCAGAACTTCATACCCTTGACTTAATCATCATCCGGATATCATTCTCTTGATCCAGGGAGCGACCCACAAGTTTAATATCCATATGGAACATCCATATACTAAGATCTTAGATTCTGATGATTAATCGGATAATTCTAAGGGGACGATCATTCCATCACACGATGGCATAGATTCCATATTGCATTTGCACGTCCCAACTAATCAAGGCCGAGCACCCAAAACACAGAGCTGTTGACCCATGAACAGGATCTCACCCATAGTGAATTAAACCACAAGAACTTGACTTCGTCAGTTCATCCACAAATGCTCAAGATTAAGAGCACTGGTCACTCAGTAGCAAGAGGTGACTTGATCTCTCTCTGTGATAGTACTATTTTAGAGATCACCCTTTAATGGTCCTATTCAATGCATGACACATGCACTAATGAGATATATCCGGGAAAGTCCTCCCGCGACTAAGGTAAGTCACCCTGAATACAGGAGAGTTTCTCACTATAACTTATACCAAGATGAAGTGCCCAACTCCACCTCTCAGTTATGAACAAATTAGTTATTTCCAGTGTCCATGACTTAGACCTTTCTGTGTGCAGTCACTACACACCCAAGTCATTTACTAGAAAACAATGGGCCTTACACAACCATACATATACACAAGTTATAAGAGAAAGATGTCATTCTATTAAATAACCAATAAATATCTAGTAACAGAGATGTTAGTGCAGTCAGTGGGCTTTAGGGCATACACCAATCCCAATAATTTGGTCCTCCAAATGAAATATAAAACTCACCTCAGGTAGTAGATGTGGATACTTCTTCCGTACTTGATCTCATAATTCCCATGTGGCCTCTTCCGGTCCATGATTCTCCCATAGAACCTTTACCCACTGAATAGTCTGTGTCCTCAACTCTTGTTCTTTCGTATCAATGATCTGAACGGGCTTCTCAGCATAGGTAGCATCCTCTCGAATCTCCAATAGCTCGTGTCGGAGTACATGTGAAGGATCGGGGACATACTTCTTCAACATAGACACATGGAAGACGTTGTGTACGCCGGATAGCTCAGGTGGTAAGGCTAACCTATAAGCCATGTCACCGATCTTGCTCACAATGTCATATGGTCCAATGTACCTCCGTGATAACTTGCCCTTCTGTCCAAATCTCAATGTTCCTCTCGTAGGTGACACTTTCAGGAAAACCTTGTCTCCTTTTTTGAACTGTAAATCCCTTCTATGAGAATCTGCATAGCTTTTCTGTCTACTCCGGGTTACTTTTAGACGTTCTTGGATCAACTTCATTTTGTCGCTGGTTTCATTTACTATAGTCGGTCCATGGAAACTGCGAATTCCAACCTCTTCCCAACAAACCGGTGTCCTACACCTTCTGCCATACAAAGCTTCAAAAGGAGCCATCCCAATGCTCGAGTGGTAACTAATGTTGTAAGCAAACTCACACAACGGTAGAGTCTCATCCCATTGAGTCTTGGAATCTAACACACAAGCACGGAGCATATCCTCTAGGGCCTGAATTGTCCTCTCTGACTGGCCATCTGTTTGTGGGTGATAAGCCGTGCTAAACTGTAGCTTCGTACCCATAGACTCATGTAACGTCTTCCAGAACCTCGAGACGAATCTGCTGTCTCTGTCAGATGTGATAGAAACTGGCTGCCCATGTCGACTGACGATCTCGTTGACAAACAATTCTGCTAAAAGGTAGCATGTGCATCTTGTTCCCTGTCTTCATAGCAATGAAATGAGCTGACTTGGTGAGACGGGCCACAATGACCCTTATCGCATCGTTGCCTCTGCTAGTCCTCGGTAGTCCCGAAATAAAATCCATGGTAATATGCTCCCACTTCAATTCTGGGATCTCTAACGGTTGTAACAACCCTGGAGGCCTCTGATGTTCTGCCTTAATCAACTGACAGGTCATGCAACGAAAGACAAATGCTGCAATCTCTCTCTTCATATTGTTCCACCAAAATCTGCCCTTCAAATTCTGATACTTCTTCATACTGCCTGGATGCATAGAGTACTTCGTACTGTGAGCCTCGGTCATAATATCATTCCTCAAGTCTTCAATATTTGGCACGCATAGACGGTCACGGTAGTACAAAACTCCATCAACAAAAAGGAAGTCCGGACGTTCTGCTATGTGCCCTGAAATCTTGGCCAACTCTGGATCTTGCAACTGACTATCCTTGATCTTCTGAATAAAAGAAGACTCTGACACTGTCATGTTAGCTAATAGTACACCCTTCCTGAGTGGTTGCAGGTCTATACTCAACTCTTCAAATTGCTCGAAAATACAAGTGCCACTTAAATCTGTCAAGCCTACTGATTTTCTGCTCAAGGCATCGGCAATTACATTAGCTTTCCCCGGGTGATACTTGATTGGAGAATCGTAATCCTTTATATATTTCATCCATCTTCTCTGCCTCATGTTCAATTCTTTCTGTGAAAACAAGTACTGTAAGCTGCGGTGGTCGGAGTGGACTTCGAACTGCGCTTAATAGAGGTAATGTCTCCACATTTTCAACTCAAAAACAACCGCTGCTAACTCAAGATCATGGGTGGCATAGTTCTTCTCGTGATCTTTCAACTGTCGAGATCCATAAGCAATCACTTTTCCTCCTTGCATCAATACACAACCAAGTCCCACATTCGAAGCATCGGTAAAAATGGTGAAACCGCCGCTTTCGGATGGCAAAGTAAGGACTGGTGCTGTAGTCAATCTCTTCTTTAGCTCTTGGAAACTCTCTTCACACTGATCTGTCCATACATATGGTGCATTCTTCCTTGTCAACTTCGTCAATGGTGACGCAATCGACGAAAATCCTTGCACAAACCTCCAGTAATAGCCTGCCAATCCCATAAAACTTCTAATTTCTGTCACATTCTTCGGTCTTTCCCAATTCACTACTGCTTCAATCTTGGGCGGATCCACTGACAATCCTTCTTTGGAGATGATGTGCCCCAAAAATGCTACTTGGTCTAGCCAAAATTCTCACTTGTTGAGTTTCGCATACAGCTGGTTCTCTCTCAAGAGTTGCAGTGCTATCCTCAAATGCTCTTCATGCTCTTCTCTGGTCTTGGAGTACACCAAAATGTCATCTATGAACACTACAACAAACTGATCTAGATACTCTGCAAATATCTTGTTCATCAACGCCATGAACACTGTTGGTGCATTAATCAACCCAAATGGCATCACTAGGAACTCATAGTGGCCATATCTTGTCCGAAAAGTTGTTTGCAACACATCTGATTCTCTGACTATCAACTGATGGTAACCGGATCTCAAATCAATCTTCGAAAAGTATGATGCAACTTGCAACTGATCAAACAATTCATTTATTCTTGGTAATGGATACTTGTTCTTGATGGTCACTTGATTCAATCTTCTCTAATCTATACACATTCTCATCGAACCATCATTCTTCTTAACAAACAAAACTAGAGCTCCCCAAGGTGAAATACACTGTCTCATAAAACCTTTGTCTAACAATTCTTGCAACTGAGTCTTCAACTCTCCCAATTCTACCGGAGCCATTCTATATGGTGCAATAGATATTGGAGCGGTCCCTGGTAACAACTCAATAGTGAAATCAATCTCTCTGATTGGTGGTAACCCTGGAATCTCCTCCGGAAAAACATCCGGGAATTCCCAAACAATTGGGATCTCCTCCACCCCTTGGGACCGTTTATCCTCCATGATAAACGCCAAATATGCTTCACAATCACTTCTCAAAAGTCTATCAACCTTCAATGCTGAGACAAACCCTGCACGAGGATTTTTCCTCTCTCCCTGAAACAACACCCCTGCTGGTGTCTCATCTAGCTTGAAAGTCAGGGTCTTATGGAAACAATCCATTGTGGCATGGTATCCTGCCAGCCAATCAATCCCTAGGATGACATCAAAATCAAACATCTCTAATAGAATGAGATCTGCAGTTAAAACCACTTCTCCTATCTGAACTGTGCAACTAGGGTAATATGTTCTACAAATAACTTGTTTGCCTACTAGGGTTGCCACAGTCAAAATGAACTCAAGTTCTCTAGCATGCATATCAATCACCTTAGAAAATTCATGGGATAAGAATGAATGTGTAGAGCTAGGGTCAAATAAAATCCTAGCTTTTATCCCACAAACAAGAAGTGTACCTTCCACTACATTTCCCGCTGCCTCTGCATCAGCTCTATTGGCCGCGTAGATTTGCCCTCGATGTTGTGGCCTATTTGGAGCTTGTTGTGGCCTGCCTTGTTGTGCATTCCTATGCTGCTGCGGTGCACGCTGAGTTTGGTTCTGTCCCTGCTGACGAGCCTGTTGTTGTTGCTGTTGTGGTCTATGTTGTTGTTGTTGTGGTGCCTGTTGCTGGAGTAGCCTTGCCTGATTCTGGACAATGATTGCATTCTGTGGTGCTGTTGGACGCTGTACCCCTTGTTGCTACTGCTGATTCTGTCTGTTTTGCCTCGGACAATCTCTCATCTGATGGGTCAAGGAACCACATCTGAAACATGCTCCTGTCAGTGTACAACGATGTGCACTTTCATGGTTCTTCCCACAGTGGATACAAACCAATGGATTCTGAGTATTCGGTTCTGTCCTCTGCTTCTTGTTCTGATGATTCCTGTGTTGGTAGTTATGTTGATGAGCTTATCCCTTTCCTTGAACTCTAAGGATCTTGTTATGGAAATTCTCAAACTTATATGCCCTCTTGACCGCTTCATCGAAAGGTGCAGGCGGTACTACTCCAGTAGCATCTCTCTCAATGAAAGGGTTAAGTCCCTCAAAGAACTTGACAATCTTCTTCTCAACTGTGTCCACTAATTCCGGGGCATATCTGGACAATCTCTCGAACTTAGTGAGGTATTCGAGGACCGTCATACTTCCTTGCACAAGCTGCTGAAATTCTATGGCCTTCTGTCTCTTGATGTGGGCGGGTACATACTTATCATGGAATTGCCTCTTGAAGTTTGCCCAAACCTTTGCATCGGCCATGGTCCTGTATTCCTCCCTAACCGTCTTCCACCATCTGTCCACTGTACCGCTAAAGAGGGATGATGCTAGTTTTACTCTCTCTCCTCCTGTGCACTGGAAGATCTCAAATATGTTCTCCGTGTGTTCTAGCTAATCATCTGCAACTGATGGATCTTCTATCCCAAGAAACTCTTTCGGAGCCCTCTTCTGAAACCGCTCAAATAATGCATTTGGGTCATGTTGTCTCTGATTGATGACGATAGCGGGTTAGGGTTGGACCGGTTCGGGCCTTATCTGTAATACTTCTAGCAATTGTCTCTGCATCTCTACCAATTCTCTTGCATGATCTTCCTCTCTCTTAAGCATTTGCTCTTGCAGTTAAGCCTGATTCTCATTGGCCTGACGCTGTTGGTCAAGCATTGCCTGCATCATTTACTGGAATTGATTTGGTGTGTTGTTATCAACCCTATCCTCTTCCACCAGCCCGGTGTGATCACTATTACTTCTAGAGGGATTGCCATTTACCGGTCTCTTACGAGGTGGCATGATGTTGCAAAACAAGTTGTCAGTACATAATAATGAAATAAAGGGTCACATTGCTCACACGATTCTAGCTAACGAAACAAATAAAGGGTCACATTGCTCACACGATTCTAGCTAACGAAAGATCTAACGGATCCTCGCCACGTCCTTAGGATTTCTAGTTTCTTTTAATTGCTTGAAACACGTCTCGCTCTTATACCAGTCTGTCGTGACCCCGGACCGGGTTGCCGAGGTCCTAATCCGGGATCGGGACACATATGGTGATGAGTGAATGGTTAATATGTAGAGTGTGTCAACAAGGTGCACACACTTATTTAATTTCCCACAGGTGTCCGCGGTGAGGATATCACAACCATATTTGAACATTTCTATTAAGTGCGGAAGCGTGAAGCAAATCAAATATTCAATCCATCTATAGTCATAAAGACAATCACACAAGTATAATACCGTATCAGAATGAGCAATGATCATTAGCAAGTCACCCAAAAGTGAGTTAAAGTTTAAACAAAAGATCATTTAATTACATTTCCCAAAAATAGAGGCCAACAAAGGCCAATATGAAGAAAATACCAATCCAAATAATGGTTAAACAGTTTCCCAAAATATTAAGTCTCTCATAGCAACCAAACGTCTAAATGACGTCATCAGCACGCCACTCGTCTAACTGCTGCGGTTCTCCGACCGCCTCCTCGTGCTCCTCCTCGAGATAACCAACAACGGGACCTGAGTACCAAAGAGTAGGTCAAACACGACGGTTTGGCAAATGGGTAAAATACAATGACAATATGATAATAAATGAATTTACCTTCAAAATCATGTAAACATGTTTAAATCACAATTTCTATAAACGAGATAAAAACATTTATTCAAATGCAAGTAGACAATGTAAAACATGTAAGGTAACCAAGGAAACGGGGAAACAAGCAAGATGGCAACCACACGAAGCTAAGTCCTCTATCACTAAAGTGGTAGAGCAATAACTAGGCACTGATCTCAATCACTCGAGGTGAGGAGAAACAGTGGATCTTATAAATACATATACTATACATGACCACGGTAGCGAGCCGGGCATAAAAAACCACAGTAGCAATCTGCGGCATCGGGACACGACCACGGTAATAACCGGGTAGCGGGATCCAAACTGCAGCCGGCGGGACAAGAGAGGGATCTCAAAGTCGGTGGATCAGACCAACAGGGTTATCTTAGCTTAGTGGTGCCGACTCATAGGTCAAATACAAATCGAGACATGTGCAAGTAAATCAAGTACAAATAAATAAACGGGCAGGACGGGGGTGCTCAAGGCACACTGTCGTTTCATGTGGTGCAATGCACTTCAAGACAAGTAACTATTTCAAGTGTAATTCAATACTTTCGGGAAAACAAGCCATGTAGTATAAATCTCGGGATCGATAAAGTACAACAAATAATTGGAATTTCGGGTAAAGTATCGGGTTCAAGATTTATTTGAAGTGAATAGGGATCCCCCCGTATGACAATCTAATAACAATTTGGTACACTTTTAGTTTGGGGACATTCCGGGCTCCTTATACACTTTGAATTTTTAAAACTTCAAATGACATCTTCGTGATATGGTTTCTTTCTCAAAGGGCTTCATACATTTCTTTGTAAATCTCCTTGACATAGAGGGGTTCCCAATGAATAGTCCTAAAATGTTTAAATAGTTCATCATTGTCCCAAACATAGCCTTGACCAACAAAGCTCATCGCTCGAGCGAACCGGAGAGTTCGTTCGAGCGAGGAGCTCCCTAGAATGGCTGTCTGGGTGGGTTCGCTCGTGGGCAGTTGAGGTCGCTCGAGCGAACTCATTGGCTCGAGCGAAGTTTTAGTGCACTCGAACTAACGACTCTCTGGAACAAGTTCTAGGATGTCCGCTCGAGCGACCAAGGGATCCGCTAGAGCGACCAACCTACTGGAATGGTCCGAACCTTTTTCTGGACACTTCGCTCGAGCGAAGTGTCATGTTCGCCCGAGCGAAGTATCCGGAAACTAATTCCGGGGCAGTTCAGCTCCTCTCTATCTCTTCCTTCTACAACCTCTTTCTAGCCACTTTTATACATCCAATGAGGAGTCTAAAACTTCATTCCAACAACATCAAATCTCTCACAACATCCATCCCATTCTCCTCCATCAACATCACATTCAATACAAGGAAAGAAAGAAGGAAACCATTTCACATAAGAGTGCATTTGGGACAAAACAAGAGGAAATTAAATGTTATGAGCCAACACACCTCTATGATATAAATGCACCATTAATACTCTATCATGAACATTTATTTCAAAACAAAGCAATAAATAGGCATGAGTGGAAAATACCCAAAATCATTGAAAGCTTATAAAAATCAAATCATCCACTTGCCTTAGGTCTCTACTCAAGCAAATCAAACTCTAACAAGCCTTCCAAGTGAATGGTCCAAGCTACAAGGAAAAACCCCAAAATAAAACCCTAAAAGAGTCAAAACATAGCATGGGGATAAAGAAGCTTCAATAATAGGGATGGAGATTCCCTTAGGCTAGGAGAGCACATATCTAGAAGAAGGGAACGATTACTTAATTGTACGGTCCTCTAATGGCAAGAGTATGCTCAATGAAGATCTTGGAATGGAAGGTTTTCTCCACAAAAGCTATTAAGAGAAAGCTCTCAAGGAGGTGAAGAAGATGATGGCCTCAAATCTCCTATTGGTCCAAGTTTGGGAGTGGGTTGAGGATGGAGAAGCAAGAAGAAGAAGAAGAAAAGGAAGAAAAGGGAAACCCTAGCTAAGGCTTGTGCTGGAAAAGGGCAATGGAAGGGGAAGGGTTTCCTTATAAACAAGTGGGGAGTGGGCTCCACTACTAATAACCTAATTGGGTTGAATTCATGGCTTTCGGGACTTCTAATGAATTTGACGAAGAAGAGAAAAGTGATCATCAAAATATCTACTTTCCAAAAAGTATAAGTTTCGCGGGTTTCGCGGATATCAAGTTTTGGGTACAGATTTTGTGTGCAATGACCGTTTTGCCCTCAAGGATATGAAATCGGGTTTCGGGATCTCGAACGGGGACGGGATCAACATGAAAGTTGTAGGGATTAACAATACAATTAAAACGGGATAAAAACAATGATTGCAAAAATCTCCGATACATCCCCTAGCACATGCAAAGTCATAAAGAGGGAACCCCCAAAGGGTCCCACTATCACAAAGCAATCAAAATTCCCCAAAACTCTATGAAAAGCTATACAAAACCCAACTTAGCCAAAATCACTAATCAAGCTTAAGACTAACACACAACTTAATTAACACTAATCGGGTTCACTCGGGTCGGGGTTTTACAACTCTGAGCATTCTGTTTTGTCCTATGCTTCTTATTCCAATGATTCTTGTGCTGGTAGTTCTGTTGATGAGGTTCTCATCTTCCTTGAACTCTAATGATCTTGTTATGAAAGTTCTCAAACTTCTAAGCTCTCTTGACAACTTCCTCGAAAGTGACGGGTGGTACTACTCCGGTAGCATCTCTTTCAATGATTGGATTAAGTCCCTTTAGGAACTTTGCATTCTTCTTCTCTACTGTAGCCACCAATTTCGGAGCATATCTAACAATCTCTCAAACTTTGCAAGGTATTCGAGGACTATCATGTTCCCTTGGACAAGCTGCTCAAATTCCGCTGTCTTCTGTCTCTTGATGTGGGCGGGTACGTATTTATCATGAAATTGTCTCTTGAAATTTGCCCAAGCCACTGCATCTGCCATAGTTCTATATTCATCTCTAACTATTTTCCGCCAAATGCCTGCTACACCGTTAAAGAGAGATGATGCAAGTTTCACTCTGTCTCCTCCAGTGCATTGGAAGATCTCAAAGATGTTTTCGGTATGCTCTAGCCAATCATCTGCAGCTAATGGATCCTCTATGCCTAGAAAGTCCTTCGGAGCTCTCTTCCGAAACCGCTCAAACAAAGCGTTCGGGTCATGTTGCCTCTGGTTGATGACGATGGCGGGTTGAGGTTGAACCGGTCCGGGCCTTCTCTGTAGCACTTTTAACAACTGTCTCTGCATTTTCGCCAATTCCCTAGCATGATCTTCCTCTCGCTTAAGCATTTGCTCTTGTAATCTAGCCTGGTTCTTATTGGCCTGACGCTGTTGGTCAAGCATTGCATGCATCATCTATTGGAATTGATTTGGCATATTGTTATCAACTATATCCTCCTCAACTGGCCCTGTGTGATCACTGTTACTTGCGGAGGGGTTGCCATTTATCGGTCTCTTACGAGGTGGCATGATGCTGCAAAACATGTTGTTAGCACATAATAATCAAATAAAGGGTAACACATTGCTCACACGATACTAGCTAACGAAAAGTCTAATGAACCCTCGCCACGTCCTTATGATTTCTAGTTTCTTTTAATTGTTTGAAACACGTCTCGCTCAGATACCAGTCTGTCGCGACCCCGGACCGGGTTACCAAGGTCCTAATCCGGGATCGGGAGTCATTGATGATGTGTGTTGTGTACATTTATTTAATTTCCTACAGGTGTCCACAATGAGGATATCACAATAACATAAATATTTCTTTTAATGCGGAAGTGTGTAGAAAATCAAATTGATAATTCAAGTCATGCCACAAGATAATAATACATGTATAAACTGAGTATCAAAATGAGCAATGATCATTATTGCTTTCCTAAAAGAAAAGTTAAAGTATATACAAAAGATCATTTAATTACATTCCCTATAAATAGAGGCCAACAAAGGCCAATATAAAACAAAATACCAATCCCCAAAAGAATGGTTAAACGTTCCCAAAATGTTATCTCTCTCAAGCAATCAAATGTCTAGACGACATCATCAGCATGCCACTCAACTAGGCGTTGCGGTTCACCGACCGCGTCCTCAAGCTCCGCCTCGGGGTAGACAATGTCCGAACCTGAGTACCAAAGAGTGGGTCAAACACGACGGTTTGGCAAACGGGTGAGGAGACATAACAATATAATAATAAATGAATTTACCTTCTAAAGCATTTGAACATGTTTAAATAACAATTTCCATAAAAGAGATAAATCATTTATTCAAATACAAGTATGCATTGTAAAATATGTGAAGGTAACCAAGGAAACGGGAAACAAACAAGATGGCAACCACACGAAGCTAAGTCCTCTATCACCGAAGTGACGGAGCAATATCAAGGCGTTGATCTCAGTCACACGAGGTGAGGAGAAACAACGAAATATATACATATACATATTTCGTTGTGAAAAAGAATATCAACGAAATGTGGAAAAATGGAGTCATTACCTTTGACAAAAACTGTGGGCCTGCCTCCGTCAACATGGTGTCATATGGACAAACTCCCAAGTCACCAAAGGAGAAGATCGTTACTTCCTTCAAGGTGATAAAAATGACTCAGACGTCCCAAGAGTTGGTTCCTTATGCAACATCAGACAGGCAACCCATATGAGTGCATCCCGATCTCCTAGAAGATGAAAATTGGGAGATCGTCAAAACAAAGCCTATTGCTCAACAACGAAGGCAAGCCAAGAGATAACTCCGCAAGCTTAAACAGTGGGAGAAGACTCAGCAAGAAGTCCCTGAAAAGGCAGAGACCTCTTCACTGGGGGCAACGGAAGAATCCAAGACTTCAAAGGCGGTAAGAAAATTCACCCTTGGCAATTTCATGCCACCTCATTACATAAATGAAACTACGTAGGGGGCATCGTACTGTTGCAACTCAGTAATTGGATTCTCCATCGATGGGTACGAGTCCAGTGATACCGATGAGTGGGAAGAATCCATTGAAATTGGAGAATACCTCTCCGATGAGGAATGGATTCCCGAGTCTCATCTTATGCCAGTAATCTGGTATAACCCATTACAGCCACAAGGATCCTGGTCTGATGATGAAGAAGACCAAGAAGCTGTTCAAGAAAGTATTGTTGATCAGCACAAGTAAGCGCTCCAATGGAACCCAACATTGATGAACCACAAGGAGCAGATTGTTAGTTTGTATGGTCTCAATCCATCTGTTGAAGTAATAAATTGATTAATTTCTTTATTTATCAATAAAATCATGCTTTCCTTTCATGAGATGAAGGGTGTTTTATTACTTAATGCACATAACCAATACATATGACATGATGGTTCATGACATGAATTTGGTCTCACTAGTATATTAGATGTGATATATGTATATGGATGAGATCCACATATAGGAGACAAGTATTACAAATCTTATACTTAAAAATATCTTCACAACCAGTGATGAGATTGGGCATCTCATCTGATAAGGTTGCAACACTTTGATCATTATGAGATAGTGTGATTTGTCTCGATCATCAGAATGTAAGATACTTGCAACACCTTCATTGTAATTTATTCCTAAGACTGGAGTGCAATTGCATTTATATAATGGTATTATTTGCAATTAACTATGGGTCCAGATTGCACATGAGATGTGGGGTCGCGAGTCCCAGTTGGAGCTAGCTTTCTAAGGAATCCCTAGTGGTCCCCACGCTAGCCCAAAATAGTAGAAAGTTACTAATCTTACTTGAACTCTAAAAGGAAGGAATTAGAAAGTTACTATTTCTATTTGAAGTGAGACTTCTAATAGTGGTAATAGTAAGCTACTAATTTGTGTGGAAGTGTAACTTCTAATGGAATTAGTAAGAGAGTCTTAAGAGGATATTTGAGGGCTATAAATAAGGGAAGAAACCCCTTGGACGTTACCTAACTTTATTGCACGCCCAGCCCTCCTTTGTGCAAGTTGTTGCACTATTTTTTTTCTCCTCTTTCTCTTCTAGTTCCCTTCTAGTTCCTTGGAGTTTCTAGTAGAGTTTTCTCTTAGAAATCCCACCTATCTTCTTGAGAAAAGAGATATGATGAACGTGTCATTGCGTGGAAGATCAAAAGGTCTTGGAGATTCTTGTTTGATACGTGAAAGAGTTTCATCATCAAAGAAAGACGCAACTTCTCCATTAGAGCACAACCGGACTCCTAAGGTATAATCTACTTCCGTGCATGTTGTAGATTTTTATGGATGCTTGTTTGCTGCTGTTCTATCTTCTATATAGGTTTATTTACTGATCATGATGGCTGAAATTGAGGACATGGATCCTAGATTGGGTTTATAGCCTTCTGGATAGTTGATCCCTGAGTCAAATGGGTCAAAAAGTTTTGAAAACCTATCCATGAGGCTCACCTACTTCCAACACAGATGACGAAGAAGATTTGGCCCCTATGCCCGATCTCGAAGAATATGTAAGAATCCTGCAACGTCTTGCCATAGAGCGAGAGCAAGATCGCATCGATGAGCTTCGTCAAAATCAAAATCCAGAACCGAAAATCCAGGAAGATTCACAGACATCTCCTCCGGTAACCTTGGAAAATGAAGAAAACAGTTGGATTGATGATCCCCTCACATCTGAAGACGAGTCTGAATCTCAACAATGCGTTGCTTGCAATGCAATAGTTTAGGATGATCATGCCTCTGAAGCTTCATCTGTCGAGGCCTCAGGTTCTCAGACTACATCCAGTAGCATATATTCTGGAGCTACATCTCCTCAGGTGACTTCCACAGAGATATCATCTTCTCAACCTTCGTCTCCTGAAACTGTGACGTTAGAACCCAAGCCTCTTCCGGATGATCACCTTGAATAAGCTCTTGCTAATGAAGTCTTCTTCAATGAAAATCCGGTCAACTGGTCCCAGATACCCGACCTCATAGGCGATGTCTGGACCGATAAATTACTCAATGAAAAAGAGAAGTTGCTGCATGTTGTTCAGGACTTGTTCCAGGAAAATGCTCCGTGCAACGCAATCACTGAAGACGGTAATACTGCTATAGAGACGTCTTCAGCAAATGACAAGGATCAACCCTTTGATCCTGAGAGTGATCTTCCAAAAGAAGACCCTTCTCCAGAAGCTCTTGAACTTGGTAGAGGTACCCGCTCAGGCCAGGATTACCACAAAAACTAAAACCAACCTTCTTCTTCTTATGTAAATCCTTCGGGAAAACAAATTGTGAACGCCCCAAGTGGCAATAATAATGAAAATACAGGCCCGAAGGAGGCTTTCAAGTACGACTTGGTTGAGCACTTCAAGCACATACCCGCACGACTGCACATCCTTGACTTATTATGAATGTCTCCACAAACTCGTGCTAGTCTCATTTTAGAACTACCAAGGCTGAATGCAGATGTCGATAAACATGCCCCACAAGTCCTACAAATTTAAATGGACTATAGGGTCAAAAAATCAAATACTTCTTCAAAGGGAGAAAAGAAAAAAACTGAGGGATCAAGCGTCGAATGCCTCTCAGTTCAAAAAGCAGCAAGTGCAACAATCGTCTTCGATTAGAATGACCTCCTGCTAGGCGAGACAAAGCACAACCGACCCTTGCACTTCACAGGGTATGTCAAAGAAATGCCAATACACAGAGTCCAGATTGACCCAGGTTCTGCACTCAATCTCATCTCTACTTCGGCACTCGAAGAGCTGGGCATCCCACCTAGCAAGCTGAGTCACACGTCTGTATGCATCTTTGGATACAATGGGAGCGCTCAAAGGCCTATCGGCAAAATCAAGTTCAAATTGCAAATCAGTGATCTTATCTCACTGTGTACGCAATAAGAACCCATTCATACTACAATATCCTTCTTGGACGCCCCTGGATCCATGAGAATGGTGTCGTCCCTTCAACTCTACATCAGTGCATCAAGTTCGTTGGCAACGACGGCTTAATACATCAAGTGTTTGCAGATAAAAAGCCCTTCAAAGGCAAAGACGTCCATTTTGTAGATGCTCAGATGTACAAGGATGAAGAAGAAGAAAATGAGGAAGAAACAACAACCTTTGCCGAAAATCTCGAGAAAGATAAGGGCAAGGCTCCTTAGCAATCATCGGAAGAAAATAAACCTTCCAACAAAATCGAAGAGAGCATTCATTCTCCCTTCGTTGTCTCCCTCAAACCTTCAATGCCTTTGGTAATCACCACCAAAACAAAGAAGACAAAACAAAAGGCTGGGGGCAAGTTTGTTGTCTCCTTCGTGTCTAGCATGAAAGACACGGACTCGGATTTAGAGCCAGAAGATGATACACCGTCAAGCCAAGCTGATACACAGTAAGTTCAGCCTGCCCTCACTCCATTGGAGACACCTGCCGACGTAGAAAACCCTACGTCTGCTTCCTTCGTCGTTCCAGCAACTTCGGCAGAAGAAAAGACGATCTTCTTCCACAGATCGGAAGTCTCTACACCAAAGTCTTCGCTTGAACCTTTCCAAAATGAAGGTATGCCTCAACTATTCCTGTATAGTCCAATGGCATAAGCTATCATGAAGAGAATGGGCTATGATGCTCAAAATCCAATCGGTTTGGGAGGTGGCTGTGGCATTCTCACACCATTGGAACCCACCCTGACCAAAAGTCAACTGGAGGATTGGAAACTCCATCGTCACATAGACAAGTCTTCATATGGGTTGGGGTATGATCCCGACACTCCCATGAGACAGTTGACACAAAGGCTATAAAGTCGTTTCGCGGACCAAGCCTCAACATCTCGTGTCCATGAAGACATTGATCTCCCTGAATATCTCTTTGAGGAGTCAACCGTCAAGGATTCTGGAAGCTCTTTCAATTTGTCGCGACCCCGGACTGGGTTACCGAGGTCCTAATCCGGGATCGGGACTGATTATTATGTGTGTACGTTTATTTAATTTCCCACAGGTGTCCGCAATGAGGATATTACAACAACATAGTACATTTCTTCTAATGCGGAAGCGTGTAGCAAATCAAATTGATGATTCAAGTGACAAGATAAAATCATATATATAAACCAAGTATCAGAATGAGCAATGATCATTAGTGTTTTACCAAAAGAACAGTTAAAGTTTATACAAAAGATCATTTAGTTACATTCCCAAAAGTTGAGGCCAACAAAGGCCAATATAAACAAAATACCAATCCCCAAAAGAATGGTTAAAAGTTCCCAAGATGTTATGTCTCTCAAAGCACTCAAATGTCTAAACGACATCGTCAACATGCCACTCATCTAGGCGTTGCGATTCACTAACCGCGTCCTCAAGCTCCACCTCGGGATAGACAATGTCCGGACCTGAGTACCAAAGAGTGGGTCAAACACGATGGTTTGGCAAACGGGTGAAAGTACATAACAATATAATAATAAATGAATTTACCTTCAAATGCATTTAAAACCTGTTTAAATAACAATTTCCATAAAAGGAGATAAATCATTTATTCAAATACAAGTATGCGTTATAAAACATGTAAAGGTAACCAAGGAAATGGGAAATAAACAAGATGGCAACCACACGAAGCTAAGTCCTCTATCACCGAAGTGACAGAGCAATATCAAGGCATTGATCTCAGTCACACGAGGTGAGGAGAAACAACGAAATATATACTTATACATATAATATACGGGACAAGACCACGGTAGCGAGCCGGGCATTGGGAACCACGGTAGCAATCCTGGGTATCGGGACAGGACCACGGTAATAACCGGGTAGCGGGATCCAAACTGCAGCTGGCGGGACAAGAAGGGGATCTCCAAGTCGGTGGATCGGACCAACAGGGTTATCCAAGCTTAGTGGTGCCGACTCATAGGTTAAATGACAAGATCAAAACATATATGAAAAACATCATGTGCAAGTACATAAATAAACGGGACGGTGGTGCTCAAAGGCACAACTGTCATATCAATCGGGGCATGCTTGTCAGGATTAGCAAAATGCTACAATTTCAATTTCAATATTTTCGGGAATGCATAAGAAATTCGGGAATAATGAAATACAAATGAACTTTCAAAATCGCAGGACAAGTATCGGGGTTTAGGATTTGTTTAAGGTGATAGGGGTCTCGTATGTCGATTTAATAACAACTTGGTACTCTTTGAGTTTGGGGACATTCCGGGCTCTTTATAAACCTTAGGATTCTCAAAACTTCAAATGAAATCTTCATGATATGGTTTCTTTCTCAAATGGCCTCATACATAGCCAAGTAAATCTCCCTGACATAGAGGGGCTTTCAATGAATAGTCCCAAAATGTTTAAACAACTCATCACCGTCCCAACATGGCCTTTGACCGACAAAGCACATTGTTCGAGCGAACCGAAGAGTTCGCTCGAGCGAGGTGGTACCTGGAATGGTCTTCTGGGAGGGTTTGCTCGAGCGAAATCGGGTTCGCCCGAGTGAACTCGTCCAGTTCGGGTTGGCTCGAGCGAACAATCAGTGCGCTCGAGCAAACCACTTTCTGGAATGAGTTCTGGGAGGGTTCGCTCGAGCAAAATCAGGTTCACTCGAACAACCTCGTCCAGTTTGGGTTGGCTCGAGCGAACAATCCGTGCGCTCGAGCTAACCACTTTCTGGAATGAGTTCCAACCCTTTTCTGGACACTTCGCTCGAGCGACCTGTCAAGTTCGCTCGAGTGAACTGTCCAGAAACTGGTTCCGGGACATTTCTTCTCTTCCCCTTTTCCTCTTCTTACAATACCCTTTGAGCCTCATTTCTACATCAAAATGGGAGCTCAAAACTCCCTTCAAACATCATCCAAAACACCGTAGAAACATACATCAAATCTCCATCTTCTTCACCTCATTCCACCATAAGAGAAAGAGAAAAGGAAACCACCATACATAAGGATTCATTTGCTAAAATCAAGACATAAATGAAAGAATATAAATCACCTTTCCATTGCAATAAATGAGTTAGCAAAACTCTTTAATGAGCATTTATTCCAAATCAATGCAAGCTAATAAATATGAACATGAATAACAAAACTAACCACATTCTTCACAAAACCATTAAATGCTCAAACTATAATTTCATCCACTTGCCTTAGGTCTCTAATCAAGTAAATCAATCTCTAATCACCTCTCCAAGCCAAAATCCAAAGCTACACACAAAAACCCCCAAAACAAACCCTAAATGGATCAAAATAAGAAATGGAAAGAGAAACCTTTCAATAATGAAAATGAAACCTCTTCAAGGCTAAAGGAACACAAATCTAAGAGATGGGGAGGATTGCTTACTTGTAGGTTCTCCAAATGGGCAAGGAGAGCTCAAAGAGTATCTTGAAATGGAGGGTCTTCTCTAAAAATGGTATCAATGGATAGTTCTCAAAGGGAGGAAAAGAGTGAAGACAAGAATTTATCCATTTGTGTAAGGTTTGGTAGAGATTTGGATATGGAAAAACTAGAAGGGAAGGGAAAAGAGAGAAAAGCCCTAACTTAGGGTTCTTTTGCTGGAAAAGAGAAAAGGAAGGAGAAGAGTATCTTATAAAGCAAATGGGGAATGGGCTCCAGTATTAATAATGTCATTGGGCTGAAATCATGGTTTTCGGGACTTTAGATGAATTCGACGAAGGAGAGAAAAGTGATCGTCGAAATATGTAGTTTTTAAAAGTATATGTTTTGCGGGTTTTGGGAATATCAATTTTTAGGTACATATTTGGAGTAAAATGATTGTTTTGCCCTCAATGCTAGGAGAGTCGGGTTTTGGGGTCTCGAACGGGCATGGGATCAACATAAAAGTTGTAGGGATTAACAAGACAAGTAAAACGGGATTATAACAATAAACAAAAGAATTTCAGATAAACCCTCAAATAAGCGCAAAGTTGTAAAAGGAACCCAACCCACAAAGGGCCCCATTAGTCACAATGGCATTCAAAATTCCCCAAAGCTATATCAAAAGCTATTCTAATCCCAACTTACCCAAAACACACTAAACATGCTTAGAACTAAAAGACCACTTAATTAACACTAATTGACGTCACTCGGGACGGGGTCTTACACAATTGGTACGATTTCTCTGACGATGAAGTGGAATTGTCCGATGACACAAACGCATGGTTTTCTAGCCTAGAAGAACCATCGTCTCCAACAGCAGTACCTTACTTCCACCCAGTTTCAACATGTATTGGGATCATCTCATTGCCAATCTTGAGAAGAATACCGATCAAGAAGACCCATGGACAAAAGCAAAGCCTTGGTCTGTAAATGCCATTGGAACTCCAGAAGGTCTTGTAAAGTTGGAAGCCTCCGAAAACATTGTGGAGGAACCATTTTCAAACCTTCCAACAGAAGATCATGTTCAAAAGATAGACTTGGGGACACCTGATAATCCACATCCAGTATTCATAAGTAAAAATATAAAGGATGATGATTTACCTGAGTATATCGCTTTTCTTCTTGAGTTTGTTGATTTTTTTGCATGGTCTTACACTGAAATGCCCGGCTTAGACCCCAAAATTGCAATCCACAAACTCAATCTGCAAAAAGCATCAAGCCTGTCAAACAGGGCCAAAGAAGATTTCGTCCTGATGTGATGGACAAAATTGAACAAGAAGTTCAGAAACTCAAAAGCGTTGGCTTCATCCGCGAGGAACAGCATCCTGAATGGTTGGCCAACATCGTCCCCGTGACAAAGAAAAATGGGCAGATCAGGGTCTGTCTTGACTATAGAGATCTTAATAATGCATGCCCTAAAGATGAATTTCCGCTCCCCATACTAGAGGTGATGATCGACAACACCTACGGATTCGAGCGAATGACATTCATGGATGGATTCTCTGGTTATAATCAGATAAATATGCATCCTGAGGATGAAAGACACACATCATTTCGGACCCCATTTGGCGTGTATTGCTACACAGTCATGCCTTTCGGTCTAAAAAATGCCGGTGCAACATATCAGAGGACATGAATAATGCTTTCCCTAAAGATGAATTTCCGCTCCCCATACCAGAGGTGATGATCGACAACACCTGTGGATTTGAGCGAATGACATTCATGGATGGATTCTCTGGCTACAATCAGATAAAGATGCATCCTGAAAATGAGTCATGCCATTTGGTCTAAAAAATGCGAGTGCAACATATCAGAGGGCTATGATGAAAATATTCCAAGATATGCAGCACATGACGGTCGAATGTTACGTTGATGACCTCACCGTCAAAAGCAGAAGAAAAGAAGACCACCTCAAAGATCTTCAAGAAGTCTTCATCATACTTCGCAAACACAAATTGCAGATGAATCCACTAAAGTGTTTCTTCAGTGTCTCATCGGGTAAGTTTCTCGGATTCATAATTCGGAAAGGCGAATAGAACTTGACCCCACCAAAGTCAAGGCTATCCTACAAATGCCATCTCCAAGAACCCTAAGGGAACTAAAAGGGCTTCAAGGAAGGTTGGCATACATTCGACGGTTTATCTCCAACCTGTCAGGCAAGTACCGTCCATTCTCTCGCCTAACAAAGAAAGGTGTAGACTTTGTTTGGGATGCTGAATGTGAAACCCCATTTCAAGACATCAAGACATACTTGACTAAACCTCCAATGTTGGCTGCCCCCACAACTGGAAAACCATTCATCTTGTACACAAGAGCTCTAGATCACTCTTTGGGCTCTCTACCAGCACAAGAAAATGACGAAGGAAAAGAAGTTGCTCTATATTACCTCAGCTACATGTTGGCAGGTGTAAAGCATCGCTACTCTCCAGTCGAAAAAGAGTGCCTTGCAGTGATGTTCGCCGTACAAAACTGTTGTCCAACACAGTATACCTGATTTCAAGGATCAATCTCTTAAACGTCCTTGTCACAAAAGCAGGTTCTCTTAATGCCCAATTGGCTAAATGGTCCATCCTTTTGTCGCAATTCGATATTAGGTATGTACCACAAAAAGCAATCAAAGGCCAAGCACTAGCATACTTTCTTGCAGAGCACTCATTGCCTAAAGATTCTCCACTCAGGGACGATCTCCCAGATGAATCTGTCTACAATGTGGAAACTTCCTTACCAAATGCTTCTTGGAACATGTACTTTGATGGCGCAACTAGGACAAATGAAAAAGGAAAGCAAATATCGGAAATTGGCATCCTCTTTGTCAGTCCCGACAAATACATGATTCCACACGCTTTCTCGCTACTGTAACCATGTTCAAACAACGCAGCTGAGTATCAAGCCATAATTGTAGGATTGGAACTTGCCCTCGAATCTGGCATCTGTTAGTTTTGATGGTCTCAATACCAAGTATATGATGTAATAAATTGATTAATTTCTTTATTTATCAATACAATCATGCCTTCCTTTCATGAGATGAATGGTGTTTAATTATATACTTGCACATAACCAATACGAATGACATAATGGTTCATGAGATGAACTGGAGTCCACAAGTATACTAGATGTAATACATGTGTATGGATGAGATCCACATACAGGAAACATGTATTGGAAATCTTATACTTAAATATCTTCACAACCGGTGATGAGATTGGGCATCTCATCTGACAAGGTTGCAGCACTTTGATCACTATGAGATAGTGTGATTTGTCTCGATCATCGGAATGTAAGATTCTAGATCATAGTGCTGGTACATTGGATGTATTGAAGGACCATGAGAAGCACCTTATATACATTGTCTTTACTTTAAGGTCTGCTCTCATAATTCCCTAGGAATAGGCTCATAATCCTGAGACATTAATGAACTCAAGTTTCTATCTATGCATTTGCTTTGAGTCATCAATGAGTGAGGCCAATTGTAGGTCAACACCTCGGTGATTTGGGTACGTGGTAGTAGAGTTGTGGGAACATTCAATGGTCAAGATGGAATCTATCTTTTATATCCCCATGTGCCAATTAATGGATTTATCATTGGTAAATGCGCACCCATTCCGATTAAGAGTTAATTGGATCAGTACCAAATGATCACTATACTTAATTGGGGCTCAAGGATAATAAGATATGGATCTATTTTGGTGGATAGGTCCAATTGATCCGTGGATATAGACGGAGGGGCCTACTTGTGGTACTGAGGAAGTTTAGGGTCTTCATTGTAATTTATTCCTAAGACTGGAGTGCAATTGCATTTATATAGTGGAGTTATTTGCAATTAACTGTGGGCCCGGATTGCACATGAGATGTGGGGTCGCGTGTCCCAGTTGGAGTCAGCTTTCTAAGGAATCCCTAGTGGTCCCCACGCTAGCCCAAGTTATTAGAAATATACTAATTCTACTTGAACTCTAATAGGAAGGTTACTATTTCTATTTGAAGTGAGACTTCTAGTAGTGGTAATAGTAAGTTACTATTTATTAATGGAAGTAGGACTTCTATTTTAATTAGAAAGGAGAAAGCTACTAATTGTTATGGAAGTGAGACTTCTATGGCAACTAGCAAGGGAGAAGGTTACTATTTTGTAATGGGAGTTAAACTTTTATTTCAAATAGGTAATTAGGAGGAATGGAGGACTACAAATAGGGGTTAGAACCCCTCTTGGACATTGATATTAGTGTGAGCAATCCCAGCCCCTTTGTGTAAGTGTTGCACAAGTTCTCTTCCTCTCTAAGTTCTATTCTCTTTCTCCTCTAGTTCCTTAGAGTTACTAGTTGGGTTTTCTCTTGAAGATTCCACCATCTTCTTGAGAAAAGAGATCTAATACGGGTCATAGCGTGGAAGATCAAAAGGTGTTGGAGATTCTGATTTGGTTAGTGAAGGTGTTCATCATTAAAGAAAGAACTCAAATTCTCCATTAGAGCACTACCAAGCTCCAAAGGTATATCTACATCCTTGTATGCTGTAGATTTCGTGGTTGCATGTTTAGGTGTTGTTTTCTATCTTCTAGATAGGTTATGTTGCTGTACATGGTTTATGAGTTTGAGGGAATGTATCCTGGATTGGGTTTGTTACCTTCTAGATAATTGATCCCTGCATCAAGTGGGTGAAAAGTTTTTGAAACCTATCTGAAAGGCCCACCTAGTTTACAACAGCATCACCAAGCTGGAAGCTTTTGGGGACACTCAACTGATCGTCAACCAGATGAATCACAAATTTGAAGTCAGGAAGCCTGATCTGTCGCCTTACTGCAACAAGGCGCAACCGCTTCGACAAAAGTTTGACATCTGTCACATCACCCACATCCTCAGAAGTGAAAACATCCGTGCAAATGCCCTAGCCGGACTCGCCGCATCTATGGCGATCCAAGAAGGGGAAAGCATGCAAATTACGGTGTGTCAAAGAAGGACTCTGTTAGAGTTTTTGTTTTGTTGCAATTTGATAGGATGCATTCATTTTCATAAGCTTGTCCTCTCATTCATTCATGTCCTTATTCTTAGGATCTTCATGTATATTTCTCTTTCTTAATCTTTGTTTTTATCATATGATATGCATGATTTTCAATTCAGGTTTGTCTCTTAAGATCTTGAAGTATTTGATTTCAAAAATCTTCCAAGCTTTCCAAAGTTTCTTTCTTTAAAATCATTATTTTGATTTGGAGTTTTCATGACTTTAGAAATTCAGTTTTCATCTTTTTTCTGTCATGAATTCATGCTTGAGAGATGTGCCTCAAAGTCCCCTGGAATGATGCCCTCAATATTGCAAGTTTCTACAAAAATTCAGATTTCTGGGCATCACCAGGTCGACCTGCCTGTGTGGCCGGTCGACCGGGCCAACGGACCCGGTCGACAGGGTTTTTAAGCACCAACGGTCACTTTTCTAGCCGTTGTGTGTACCCGATCGAGCCGGCCCTGTACCAGGTCGACCGGGCACAAGCCGTTGGGAACTTTTTCTTTATAAAAAGTGGTTTTTTGTTTGGAAAAAGTTGTTGAACTTCAAGGGACTTTTGAGGCCAGGGACTTGCAACGTTTCTAGAGCATCCTTGAAGGGATTATGAAGCCATTCCATTGATTCAACCTTTGATCTACTAATGGGCGTGCTTTCTTTAATCAAAATCTTGCATGTTTCTTTATCTTTGATTTTCTTCAATGCATGATTAATTAGATGGTTTTCTATTGAAATGTTGTCCTTCATAATATGCTTAGAACTTTAGAAATCTCATAAGCTTTATGAATACAACATATAGTTTATGTTTCACATGAATTTGCTTTCTTGTTTCAAAACAAACTTGTTAAGCTTTAGTTTATCTTCTTTGAAAAAAAGTTAGTTCACTTTGTTAAATTCATGTGTTAAGCAAACAACTCTTTCTCAATCATATAATTATCATCTTTGCATCATTCAAAGTTTCATCTTTTCAAAAAGAGGAAGAGTAATTTCTAGTAAATGCATTATTCATAGACTTTGTCATTCATATGCATGTTTCTAGAAGTTGAGATTTCATTTTCTATTTAGCCTATTTAGAGGCACTCTTTTGCACTTATATAGTTCTCTTAATCCATGCATTCATAGGCATATTTCTTAAGAGAGAAAATTTCTAGCTGTAAGGTTTATGCTTAGCCTTGAAAAGCATATGTTGTAAAGGTTTATGCTTAGCCTTGAAAAGCATAGTGATGAATTGTAAGGTTTGAGGTGATCCTAAACCTTATTTGAGTTAGTGAAATCCGGCAGGTGTACCGGGAGTGGATGTAGGCAATTTGGCCAAACCACTATAAATGTGCTTGTCATGGTGATTGATCTTTTGCCTTATTTTCATGAATGATTTACTTTTGGTTGATTGAAGATTGCAGTTGGTGATCCCTTGAGTATACTTATCTTAGAGATTCCTATCTTTCACAAGATAATTAATCTTGATCAAAACTTAATTGACCTAGAAGTTAAAAGAATTCAAATTGGACTAGGTTTTTAGAGCTCACCCTATTCACCCCCCCCCCTCTAGGATTTGGTCTTGGTCTTTCAGACTCTCCCTCCTCTTAACACACATAAAGCAGTTGCTGAATGCCACCAAGTGGTTGGAAGTCGAATGTCCATCCTCAAACCTCCGATTGGCAACTGGAGGGATCCGTTCATTTATTACATTATGTTCGAAATCCTATCTGAAGATCCAAAAGAACAAGTAAGCCTTCAAAGACGAGCCCTAAACTTTCATTTGGATATTCCTTAAAAAATGTTTTACAGAAAATCCTTCAACGGAGCACTTCTACGCTGCTTGTCACAACAAGAAGCCGAGGAAACTCTCAAAGAAGTACATGTTGGTCTTTGTGGAGATCATCAGGCTGGTCCTAAGCTCTACGATCAGATAAAAAGGTTAGGTTATTATTGGCCTACCATGGTAACTGAAGCTATGCAATTTGCTAAATGCTGCCAACAACGCCAACTTCATGGAGATTATGTCCACATGCCTCCAGAATGGCTACATCCCACAGCGATCTCATGGCTTTTCAAAGCCTGGGGTATGGACATCATTGGTCCTATCTCTCCTCCATCAAGCAAAGGTCATCGCTTCATCTTCGCCTCTACGGATTATTTCTCCAAGTGGTCAGAAGCATTTGCTCTCAGCGAAATGAAGACCTCATCAGTCCTTCAATTCTTGCGCATCAACATTATCTGTCGCTTCAGCATACCTAAAAGATTCATCCATGATAACGGACCACAATTTCGGGATCACAAATTCTACAGGTTCTGCGACAAGTAAAAAATCCAAAGTTGTCCTTCGACTCCACACAATCCGACAGCGAACGGACTAGCAAAAGCCTTCAACAAGAGGCTCTGCAGAATTCTTAAGAAAATGGTCTCTAGTAAAAAAAGAGACTGGGGCGACAAACCACCTGAAGCTTTGTGGACTTATCGAACCATTGTTCGAGGACCAACCCATAGCACACCATTCTGTCTGGTCTATGGATGCAAAGTCGTTGTCCCTTTGGAAGTACAAATTCCTTCCTTAAGGGTATCTTTACAAAATGACATGACGCAAGAAAGCAATGTCAAATTGAGACTCCAAGAGCTGGATAGTCTCGATGCAAGACGGCTTGAAGCTCTACAAAGCATTGAGTTGTACCAAGCACGCATGGTAGGATCTTTCGACAAGAAGATCAGGCAACGCACCTATAAAAAGGGTGACTTGGATCTTGTAGTAAAAAGTCCAATCGTTTTTGCTAACAAATCCAAAGGCAAATTTGAACCAAAATGGGAGGGACCCTTCGTCATTGACAAAGTCTTCTCCAACGGTGCACATGCTCTCCTAAACATGGAAGGTGACAGATGTATGCTGCCTATCAATGGCAAATTCTTGAGGCGGTACTACCCTTGAAAACTTCCGCCACTGGGTTAGAGCAATGCCTGCATGGTCAAAGCCTATTCCCATGTACTTGCTCGTCAAACCCACTCCTTTTGGAATTTTCATCCTTATCTCGAAATTTCTAAAAAAAAATATCAAAACAATGCTCACTTTCATAGTTTCATTGTTCAAAAAATCCCAAAAATCCAAGTTTAGGAGCCTCTTCTCGGACTTGACCAAAACTTCCAATCCTTGAACCCAAAATTCATGGTTTGAACTAAAAATCAGGACTCAGGAATTTCCACCCTAGTCCACCTCGACTTTTACAACTGAAAACGGTTTTAAGTCAAAATTTACGACCCTCATGTCTTTAAACAAAAAAATGATTTTTTAAGAAACCGCGGGCAAGAAACACTCAGTCGATACTCGCAACGCCCAAAAAATCGAAAGGATGCGAACCCCATTTGGTACTTCCAAAACTTCAAAACCGCAAGGAAGCAACACCTTGTCGATACTTGCAAAATTTCAAAAATCGTGGAGACGCAACATTCCAGTTGATATCCACAACCCAAATTAAAAAAAAAACTCAAATTTAAAAAAAATCGTGGGAAAGCGACATTCGTTCGAT
The DNA here is from genome assembly GCA_038049695.1 of Cinnamomum chago. Taxonomy (NCBI): domain Eukaryota; kingdom Viridiplantae; phylum Streptophyta; class Magnoliopsida; order Laurales; family Lauraceae; genus Cinnamomum; species Cinnamomum chago. The sequence continues at coordinate 37,667,925 of CP142456.1, forward strand.
ACCCACAAAACCAAAGCTTTTGAAAAAGCAAGGCAATCGAACTTGCACCCCAATTTGCGAGGAGGCGACATTCCATCGATACTCACAAACCGAATGAGCAAGGAGGCGACATTCCATGTATACTTGCAATACCATTCAGCAAGGAGGCAACTTTTTAGTCGATACTTGCATTTTTGAAAACCAAAACCTGGCTTCTATGCGAAAAACAAAATCGGTTTCTATGCCAAAAACAAAAATCGGCTTGTACTCCAAAAAAAAAGGGGGCTTCTACGCCAAAATTTGTTTTGGCTTCTACGCCAAAAACAAGATTTCGGCTTTTATACCAAAAACAAAATTTTGGTTTTTACGCCAAAAACAAAATTTCGGCTTTCACACCAAAAATCTAAAATTTAGCTTTCATGCCAACAAAACAAAACTTGGTTTTAAAAAAAATCTGTCTTTCACGGCAAAAACAAACAAATTTGGCTTCCATGCCATCCCAAAATTTCGGCTTTCATGCAAGCAAACAAAATCGGCTCCTACGCCACAAAACCTGGCACTCATGCCAATTCAAAATCAGCTCCTACGCCACAAAACCTGGCTCTCATGCCAAATAAAAATCGACTTCCATGCCACAACCTGGCTCTCATGTCAATTCAAAATTCGGCTTTCATGCCACCTAAAAAAAAATGGCTTTCATGCCACCTCAAAAAAAAAAAAAAAAAAAAAAAAAAAACAGCTTTCATGCCATCTCAAAAATTCGTCTTTCATGCCATCTCAAGAACTTTGGCCTCCATGCCACAAACAACTTTTGGCTCTTACTCCACAAAATTCGGCTCCCATGCCATCCCAAAATCTAGCTTTCAAGCTATCAAAAACAAGGCTTTCGCCACAAAATCTGGCTTTCATGCCCAAAAACAACCATTTGACAAAAGATTTTCACAAAATGACAACCTTTTGGTCAAATTTTCAAACAAACATCCAACTTTTGCTTATTTTCACCGAAAGAATTTGAGTAAAAGGTATATAAAGTACCAAAAATGTTTTTTACATGGAGGTACCAAAAAGAGAAGAAGTAAAAGAGTTTGTTACAAAAATCAAGAGCTTAGTCTAACATGGTATTCAGCCAGAGATTCAACTCCTCAAGCAGACTCTTGGCCTTAGCCTCTAAAGCTTCCAGGCCACGCTTCTTCAAAATCTTTCCATAAAATGCGGCAGAACGTCGTGACCCATCTGTAGCACGGGGAAGCTCTCCCCAAAGAATCTGCCATTGCTCGTACTCTTGAGTCTTCCTCCAGAGATTGCTCTCAGCCTCCTCCACTTGGCGAATTAGAGTCCCTTCTCTAGCACGAGCTTCCACAATGGCGGCCCATTTGGCAGCAGCTTGTTCCTCCAATAACTCGAGAAGATGCCTGGCCTTGACGACCTCCTTATCAAGATGGTACAGGTCTTCCGTTAGCTCAATGGTAGCCAACTCGGTGACATTCCTCTCCCGAATGAATTGCTTCCAAGTTCGTGAGATCTCATTCAGTTCAGACTTGACCTCACCAAAAGTCTTCAAAAACATCTCGTTGAAGAAGTCACCACTTGGGAAGCTCTTGGTCTCAGTCCACTTGTTGCCTAGAGCTATGACTTCATCAACAAAAGCCTTCACAATTGAAATGTCCAAACCGACCTCTTCGCTATCAGCAAGGATGTCCTGTACATGCTTGATCATACCAAAGCCTGCTTCTAAATGGCCAAAAGAAAGAATTTTGACCCATGAACTCAAAACGCTCTTCAACACTTTCTTCTCATACTAAAGAGATAGCCCGGATGAAGGCTAGCCCCTCTCCATTGGTTGACTGCTCGTGTCATGCCCTGTTGAGGAGTGATCATCAAACTCTTTCTAATCGGAGACACTGGCGAAGGAATCTGCTCAGAAGATTTCATCTCTGCCGTAATGAAACTGGAAGAAGAAGTCCCTACTCCTGGTTCAACTGCTGGCATCCCCTGCTCTGGCTTTGAGAAAGATGGGGGAACTTCCCCTGTTACTTCACAACCTGCCAACAAAAAAAAAAAAAAAAACAAGGTATGAATATGATCATGTTAAAAATAATCGTTATCATTAGGGTTATTGCTACAAATACCTTCTTTGACGATCGGCGGAATACTTTCTACTCCCATGAGTTCATCCGAAGCATCGTCAAAGGTCGCGTCCATGGATGGCTCAAAATCGTCAGAATCCTAAGGCAAGTCAGCTGACAAGAAAACAAGCAACATTTAGCAAATGACAGCACAGACGAAAAAAAAAAAAACACAAAGAAGTCATACGAGGTGAAGATTTTGGAATCACTTCAGAGTCCCTCGGTTCTTCTTCAGATGCAGCAATCGGATATGTCACTGCTTCATCAGTCGAAGCCTCAGGCATCACCAAATCATCATCTCCCACTGAAAAGGGAGGGAAGGAAAATAAAAAAACAAGAAATCTTAGCGAAAAGAAACGAAAAGAGAAAGAGGAAGAATCATACCTTCATTAACGATCTCTTCCTCTCAGCTCCTCTTTTCAGGAGGCTCATAAGCGTCCCCTGACATTTTTTTCGCAATGATGGGAGGGACTTCTGAATCAGGAGAGTCATCGTGTCATCTCTTATTACGGCGTTGCCCTCTCTTCCTTTTGCTTCTATGGCCCGGTTTACTTGAAGTACCCGCCCCATCATCAAAGTCAGGACCTTCGCTTGACTCCTTGCCAGATGGTCTGCTCCTCCCAGTAGACTCCAAAGAAGCCTTCGTTCGCTCCGCTTGCGTCCAAGCGTCGATCTCGGTCTCCTCCTCTTCTAGCTGTTTCAAGACCTTACCAGGTATCTCTTGTACAACTCCTGATCTGATGATGTCCTGTTCACCGAGAAAGCCTATCTTGTGCTTCTCTCCAGAAAGGAAAGCCATAATTTCCTCTCGTCGGACTCCATCTGATCTTCCAAGACCCTTCCCAGAAGACTGCTTCACGTCAAGCTCCTTCTTGGAAAGCCCCTAGTACGTTAAAAATCTCTTTACGAACCATTTCGTAAAGCCAACAGTCCGAAAAGTGGGCAACTCAGGATAAGAAATCATGGCGATAGTGTCCTTCGCACTATAAAAGGTCCTTGCATTCCTTCCATCTTGCAAACCTCCAAAACGCTTCACCATGCTCGAAGGCACTCCAACAACGCCTTGAGAGAAGCCCAACTGCAGCGCAAAATGCGAGGGGAGATACGGCTGGGTATCAACAAAAAGATGTCTACGGTACACCATCGTACCAACGCGTATGTTGAAAAGCCACCTCTTTTCTGTGTTTTTCAATGAATAGTGTCTTCCCGACCCTGCCCTGGTGGAATCACGGGAGACACCAAAATCAAAAGCCTTCTTCCGCAAACATGGAGAAAGCTTCACTGAGGATTTCCCAATCTCGACGTCGCTGACCCGTTGGATCCACAAACAGGTAGACAAAAGTGATTCGGAAACAGCTGTCCCTCTAGCCAATGGAAACATGAAAGGGTCATTATCCTGTGCAACTCCTAATCGATGGAAGCCGGGATAGTGGTATATATACCACGAATAAAATATGGGCTGAAAACACCCTATTCATAGGGAGCCCAAGCCGAACAAGAAAAGCAGTAGCCTGCAGTTTGGTATACAGATAAGAGTAAAGAGCAGGCACCAAAGCAAGCCGCTCTCAAAATGCCATCTGACAAGCCAGAAAAATACAATGTGGCCTGATGTGCGTACCATCTCCTCCAGCAAAAATAGCCTCACTCAGCCAGTAAGTGAGGTAAACAGCGAGATCCCTCCGCAACGCAATGTCTGAATAAATGGCGTCTGTGCTCATGAAGAAGTCCTTCAAGTCTCCTCGCGTGATAGAAGTCTTCTTCGAGCCCGGAGTCTTAGCACTGGTTTCTCGGGTCGTGCTATCAAAAGACTCTCTGCTGTCAAAGAAGTTGGGGAACGAACAGCCAAAACTCCTCCAACTGCTAGACCTTACTTTCGAGCCCTCCTTCTCCATCAAAAAATCATAGAAGGCGACGAGCTGAAAGTATAAAAGCTTGAACTCCTCAGACTGCTCCTCAAGGACGCTGTCAATAGGCATAAACTCCTCATAAAGTTTGTTGAGGACAGGCAGCTGTTGACACCAAAAATGTCACTTTGCCTCTTCAGCATCAAGAAGCCGCATCCTACTACAAATGGGCAATGCTACTTCAAGCACTAGATCTTGTCAGAATCAAACAAAAACTACAAGATCCTCCAAGACAGCCAAAACAGAGGTTCACATGAAGTTTCGGGCCATTCCAACATCATTTGGCCTAACTTCACTCCTCCGGCAGCCAAACAGGCACTCCTGACGGCGACGGCGTCAAAGACATCAAAACTTCGATATGAGCCTACGGATGGTCTCAAAATACCTTTAAAAGGCTCCACATCAAATTTCAGGTCATTCCGGCGACGTTTGACCCGACTTCGACGCTCCGAAAGAAAATCAAGCCCCTCGGCGGCGAGAACCATCGAGACCATTACTCATCAAATAGAGCATATGGGCGGCTTCAACATGCTTCAAAAGGGTTGCACGTCAAATTTCAGATCATTCCGACAACGTTTGACCCAACTTTGATGCTCCGAAAGAAAATCAAGGCTACCGGCGGCGGAGCACCCCGGAACCATGACATCCAAATCGGAGCTAATGGATCATCTCAAAATGACTCTAATAGGCTCCCTGTCAAATTTCAGGTCAATCGGACATCGGTTGACCGCACATCAAAGCACGACATCTTCCTCGTAGCGAAATCAAGCCTAGCAGTGACGAGACCCCAAACGGCTTCAAGACTCAAACCAAACCACATGGTTGGTCCTATTTACTGCTCAGGAGGCTTCACCTCAAAATTCAGGTCATTCTGACATCGTTTGACCTAGTTTCGACTCTTGACGGAAAATCGACCACAAAGTCTTCGGCTTTTCCAAAAAATAGGAAACTTTGTGCTCCGATTTGCACGGCTTCTTGTCAGGTTTTCTTCAGGAGAATCAAGCCAAAAAATGAGGAAAAGTGTCAAGAAAAATACAAGAGAAAAAATGAAACAAAAAGCTCGAAAAACGGCCGACAAAACGGCGACCAAAGGGGAAAAAAATTCCCCCATGGTCACCGGCGGCGACCCTGGAAGTCCCGGTCGCCGGATTTCCGCCGGAGGGCCCGTTTTCCGATCCTCTTCGCTTTTCGGGAGTTCCAGCCCCTGTGATTTCCTGAAAATCTGATTTTTGATGCTCAGAAACGACTATTCTTCGTCAACATCACGGATCCGCTGTCAAAAGCATGGAATCATCATTGATCGCTCCAAGATCGCCAACCGGCTAACCAAGAAAACGTACTTTTTGTCCGACCGATTGAGAAATCAACAAGACAGATGGTACCGGCCCGCTGTTAACAATTTATGTCTGAAGTTGCATGATCATCCGACATCGATCAACATGAAGATCCATCGTGGATCATCGCGAGAAGAATTCCAAAAGACACGGCACGGCCCGCGACTATTCAAATCCCCGGCGACCACTTAATGCTGTGAATTGACCCAACTAAATGCGGTCATTAACTCATTATTTTGGACGGCCCAATCAGAAGCAATGAAAAAGGAGTTACAAAATAAAGAAATAAAAACCTGTAACTCCTCCCATCATGGAGCTTTAAAGCCATCAAAGCTCATAAACACTCCTAAATGGCTACCAAAGGCCTATAAATAGGAGATCATTCCAAGAAGAACGGATCCAGAAAAAATCGAAGAAAAATCAGCTAGAAAGATCGTTCAGAATTCCCCGAAGCTCTGAAGAAACTCTGCTGTAACAAACACCACAAGGTGATTAAAGTCCCCTGGGGGGCACTCCCCCCAAGGCAAAGCCTTCTCTTCTACTATTCAACATGGCCTAGACGCGGCTTTTCATCCCGTCTCTTCATTTTTTTATTGGATATAGGACCTTCCTTCGGTCCTTATCCTCTAAAAAAACCGAAGTCGAAGTCAAGCCAAAAGAATCTAAGCATCGTATGTTCTCATCTGAAGGACGATGGCGAAGTCCATACATGACTTGCGACTGTCGATCTGAACATGACCCCGCAATTTCCTGAGAAGTCAGACTCCTTTTCTTACTTTTCCGTTGTGTTTTGTATTTTCTTTAAGAGACAAAAAATCACATTTCTTGTCTTTCTTCTCTGATGAGATTTGTGAATCGCCTTTCACGGCAGAAAATCGCCTCTTACGGCAAAAAATCGCCTTTCACGGCAAGATCGCCTTTTATGGCAAAATCACCTCTCATGGCATTCAAAAAACCATGTCTCCTTTCTTAAATATATGTGCAATGGAAAGTTAGAAAAAAGATTGACTTCCTTTCTACTTGCGAAGGTCGATCTCCGGATCACCATTTCTAAATTCCAAGTAGAATAGAAAATCTGGCATACCTGTACAAAAATGTTGATACCCGCCTTTCTCCCCCTTTTTTTCCTCCATTCGGCCCTCTCGGTGACCCCAGGGACGGATGGGAGAGGAAATGAAGGAAATCGGGTCCATCAAGCTCGCATACCCGGTGGGACTCCGTTCATTTGAGAACGCAATGCTTGAATTCTTAGGCTCCTTTCTAGTTGGTGGCCTATGTTGGATCTTGCATCCAAAAAAAAAAAACATGACATGGGATTTTTGGAAAATTTCTACCTTTGAACTTATTTCCATTCTTTCTCATTTCAAAAAAAAAAAAAAGAAATCTGATTTCTCTTTTTTGGATTCAATTTTGAGAAACTTTGATCCTCTCCTCTTTAAACTTGATACCTCACAGAAATGTTCGCAGCTATTGTTCTTATCGGGGAATGGGCCATCTTTTCTCTTTGATGAGTCCGATAAGGATTTCAAAAAAAAAAAAAAACTCTTCAAAAAACAAAACTCATTCAAAAAAAAATTTCTTTTTTTTGGAATCAAACTTGAGAAAGTTTGGTCCCCTCCTTTTCGGATTTAGCGCTCGCAGAAATGTTTGAGCCCTTATTCGGATTGGGACATTGTTCGTTCTCTTTGATGAATCCACCCAAAAAAAATCAAAATTTTTTTCAAAACACACTAAGGTTGCACCAATTGCGTTCTTTGACCAAAGTGGATCTAAGAAAAGCCTTGTCCAGAGTGTGAAGGCAGCTAGACTGTTTGAGGCAAGGGTCCTCCAAACGGGTTCATTAAGTAATCCTACCCTTACCTAGGGGTTGATCTATCTACTAAGGTTTCATAAGACTGAATTGAAAACCTTTGTGTTTCTTTCAAAAAAAAAAACAACAAAAAAATTTTCAAAAAATAATTCATCATCTTTGGGTTTACATCTGACAAATCTTGGTTCCTTCCCTTTCGGAGAAAAGCTCGGGGATATCGCTTGTAGCTTGCGTTCGGATTGGAACACCATTTGCTCTCTTTTATGAATCCGATTTTGACCTTTCAAAAATCCCATCTCGTGTCTATTCCAAGGATGCGATTTGCAACATTTGTGCCTAGCGGTGCTAGTACGCCCTTTCGGGTCTACTGTATTCGCGACCGACACATATGTATCTCCAACCTTATATCATCTTTCCTCGAGTGAGCCTCGCTTCTCTGTAATTTGAATTATGGTCTACAACTGCTTCTAGCAGTCACTAGAATGCTCACTCTGAGCCTCCTGTACTTGCGTTCAAAACAATTGTATCCTCTATGGCCTTTTGCCTTCTTCGCCTCGCTTGGACTGGGCCATGTTCCCTTGAGCGATTTGAAAAGACAAAACCATAGTTCTTTCCCATTTATGATCACTATATTCTTGTGATACTAATGGATGTGGTCTTGTTTCACAAGTTTTCCAAAACCAACAATGGCAGCTTCATTAACCATCACTTTCGATGAGAACAAGTACCATCTCATGCTCTAGGAGAAGAAGAACAAGCGCACTCATAAGCGCCCTGCTAGCTGCCGAAGCGTCACCTCCCTCGGCAAATTTCAGAATGCCGGGTCGACCTCTACTCCCCGGACTATCACTTCGGGTCGCTGGGACCGTTCCCACTTCCCGTAGAGGAAACCGCAGTTGCTAAGAAGCAAAACATCTCCCCGCAACGTGTCACTGCATGACACCAAGGGTGAACATAAAGAAGCCTGAAGCCCGTGGCAACCCCACGAAACCCAACCTACAAAGAACCAGGTCTACCCTAAGACTTGGTCCCTGAACAAAGGAGGTCCCGAGCATCTGCAAAGCCAGCATACCTGGCCCCTCTCAAAGAAAACCGGTTCTATCATCTTACATACATGAAGAAGGAGAAGCCGGTCCCTTGCCTAACAAAGAAGTCAACCCATCATGAGTTGGCTTGCTCCTACAAGCCAAAAATCAAATCATACATCACAAGGCCTCTGCAAGAACCTACCGAGGCCTGCACTCCTGCAGTTCGACCCTTTATCTCAACGGGGGCCGAACTTGCAAAATTCAAAGCTTCGTTACGACAGTCGAAGGACTGGGTCCAAATCCTGTCTATGCCCAGCTTCAAAGAAGACAGGCACGACTGCTGCGCTTGAGGGAGTCAATCCTTTATTGCTAAAGCCCAGCCAGAGCTGACAGAAGCTCAAATTGCTCGTCGCATACATCACTGCATGTCGTATCGACGAAAGAGACTAGAGAAGCAAAGGACCCAGCATCCTATCCTCCAAGTCTCCAAAAAATGGGTCGAAAAAGAATGACCTGATCAAATTGTTGCTGTCCATATGGTTGGCAAAACTAGAATACTCCAGAAGTCGGCAACTAAACTTCATGTCCGACGACCGGTGACTCGTACCGTATCCCGGACATGAAGACATCTGGAAGAATCTTCTGCTCCTTCAAGCCAAGGACAACGGAGTAATCCTTCCTCAATCTCTTCAAGGATGAGCCCCAGCTCAGTCACTAGGATGATCTCCATGTTCGAATCACGGGGGATGAACGTCTTGGCTACAAATTCTGAACCACCTCGCAATCCACCTCCTGATGAAACGACCGCACGCATCCAGCAGTTGAAGCAAGGTCAGCAAAGGATTGAGGCTCTGATGGAAAATCTTCTCCTCGCTTTTCAGCGTTAAGAAAACAACCAGCCTCCTCCAGATAACGAGGAAAATACAGAAAACAATGAGTCACCCGCCCTTACCAAAAAGGACGTTGATGATATCCTTGCCCTTACCAAAGAGGATACACTAAAGGAGCATGGGATCAACCACCATATCCCTTATGGATGGACACGGTCCCGTTCCCTGCAAAACTCAAACAACCTACTCTCCAAACATATACGGGGAAAGGTTCAGCCAGACAGCACGTCATCCACTTCAAAATACTGACGGGAGCTATCGCGGATCAAGATGCCCTCAAGATCCGTCTCTTTGTAAGTACCCTAAAAGGTACGTCCTTCGATTGTTACTCCACTCTGCCAGAGGACTCCATCCAAAATTGGGCCATGCTAGAGACACGCTTTCTGACTCACTTCAAAGGTGAGGATCATCCTGTTACTATGGCACAGCTCTACAGCCTAAAACAGCTCTACAGCTCTGAGTCAACTTACGACTTCATTCACAAGTGGAAGGCGATGGCATACAAATGCTCCGATGTGCTGATGTAACAACATGAGAGCGAGGATCCGTTCCATGATTATCGACAACAAATCAAAGAACCTGGGAGAACTCCTAGAAGCAGCTATGGAGGCTGAAACGGTGATTAAAGACCTCAACAGTCAGCAGTCATCAAAGAAAGAGCCGGCTACCATTACGAGCTCAAAGCCAAAGAAAAAGGAGGTTCTTAATGTGCAAACCAAGGCAGCTCCTCGGCAGCCACAGTAAGTTGAAAATAAAGTTGCAGGTAAGAAACATGAACTCTCTGATGCCTTCAGAGAACGGGTAGAGAAAAAATACCGAAAATACCCGTTCGATGAAGATGTTGAAGAAATCTTCGAGGCTCTCGTAGCAAATGGTAAACTCACCTTGCCTGAGCCTAAAAGATCGGGAGATGTTGGCAAAACCAATGATCCTCGGTATTGTCCCTACCACCAGATCATCTCGCATCCTCCCAATCAATGCTTTGTTGTGAGAGAAAAGATCAATGAGATGTGGAAAAACAGGGTCATCACCTTTGACAAAAACCATGGGTCTGCCTCCGTCAACATGGTGTCGTATGGACAAACTTCAAAGTCACCAAATGAGAAGACCACCACTTCCTTTAAGGTGATAAAAATGACCCAGACGTCCCAAGAGTTGGTTCCTTTTCCAACACCAGACGGACAATCCATATGGGTGCATCCCGATCTCCTTGAAGATGAAAATTAGGAAATCGTCAAAACAAAGCCTATCGCTCAACAGCGAAGGCCAGCCAAGAGACAACTCCACAAGCTCAAACAGCGGGAGAAAGCTCAACCAAAGCAAGAAGTCCCTGAAAAGGCAAAGACCTCTTCCACTGCTTCGCTAGGGGCAACGGAAGAATCCAAGGCTTCAAAGGTGGAAAGAAAATTCACCCTTGGTGATTTCATGCCACCTCAATTCAGAAATGAAACTACGCAGGGGGCATCATACTCTTGCAATTCGGTGATTGGATTCTCCATGGATGGATACGAGTCCAGTGACACCGACGAGTGGGAGGAATCCCTTGAAACAGGAGAATACCTCTCCGACGAAGAATGGGTTACCGAATGGGTAATCTGGTATAACCAATATCAGCAACAAGGATCTTGGTCCGCTGATGAAGGAGACCAAGAGGCTGCTCAAGAAGACGTTGTCGACTCAGCACCCTTCAACGCTCCAATGGAACCCAATCATTTTGAACCACAAGGGGCAGATGAAGAAGAAGATTTGGCTCCCATTCCTGATCTTGAAGAGTATGCAAGGATCTTGCAGCGCCTTGCCTTAGTACAAGAGCAAGATCTTCGCAATCAAAACCCGGAACCGGAAGTCCCTGAAAATCAATAGGTACCCCCTCCTTCAATTCCTAAGAACGAAGAAAACTGTTGGATAGATGATCCTCTCACATCCGATGATGAGCCCGACTTCCAACAGTCCACTCTGGGGGAATCTCCCATCAGGGCAATTTGCAATGCAATAGTTCAGGATGATAGTGCCTCTGAAGCATCGTCTACCGAAGACACGTACTCTCCGGCTACACCTGATAGTATATCTTCTGGAGCTACATTTTCTCAGCTGACTTCCACTGAGATAACATATTCTCAGCCTTCGGTCCCTGAAACTGTGACGTCGCAACTCCCAACTCTTCCGACTGATCATCCTGAAGAAACTTAAACCGATGAAAACCTGGTCAATTGGTCCCAGATACTTGACCTCATAGGAGACGTCTGGACCGACAAATTACTCAATGAAGGAGAAAAGTTGCTGGATGTTGTTCAGGACTTGTTCCTGGAAAATGCTCCATGTAACGCAATCATTGAGGATGGTGACTCTGCTGCAGACACATCCTCAGCAAATGAGAAGGGTCAACCCCTAGATCCCAAGCACGATCTTCCAAATGAAGACCATTCTCAAGAAGTTCTTGAAGTTGGTAGAGGTACCCGTTCTTGTCGGGATTACCACAAATTACAACCAACCTTCTTCTTCCTCTTATATAAATCCTTCGGGAAAAGATGTTGTAAACACCCCAAGTGGCAACAGTAATGAACATGCAGGCCCGAAGGAGGCTTTTAAGTACGACTTAATTGAGCACTTCAAACACATACCTGCATGACTACACATCCTTGATTTATTACAAATGTCTCCACACACTCGTGATATTCTCATTTCATAACTGTAAAGGTTAAATGCTGATGTCGGTAAACATGGCCCACAAATCCTACAAATTGAAATGTATTATAGGGTCAAAAACTCGAATACTCCCTCAAAGGGAAGAAAACCAAGGGATCAGGCATTGAATGCCTCTCGGTACAGAAAGCAGCAAATGCAACCATCGCCTTCGGTAAGGATGACCTCCTGCTAGGCGAGCGAAGCACAACCGACCCCTGTACTTCACTAGGTACATAAAAGAAATGTCGATACACAGAGTCCAGATCGACCCAGGTTCTGCACTTAACCTCATCTCTACTTCGGCACTTGAAGAGCTAGGCATCCCACCTAGCAAGCTGCGTCACACGTCTGTATCCATCTTTGGGTACAATGGGACTGCTCAAAGGCCTATCGGTAAAATCAGGTTCAAGTTGCAAATCGGTGATCTTATCTCTGAAGTCACCGTGTATGCAATAAGAACCCCTTCTTGCTATAACATCCTTCTTGGACGCCCCTGGATACACGAGAATGGTGATGTCCCTTCAACTCTATATCAATGTTGTAAGTTCATTCATAACAGATCTGAACTTGGACGTCCATGGCTGGTATGGTTTTTCAAGTTTTTAAAACAAAACCAAATCTGATATGGCAGCCATGAAACATGCATAAAAACTCCACGAAATCATTATCAACATGTGTAGAATGAAAGGAGATGATAGAGGACTAATACCTTGCTGATATGAAGTCTTCAAATCTCTGAAACTGAACTTGCAAACTGCTGATCACAAGCCTGCAATCAGCTATACAGGTTGCAGGAATTTACTGCAGCAACTTTCCTTTTGATCTTCTCTTCTATTCCACAACCCAATCTGATTGGTGTTGATTGTGGGATCAAAATATGGATTCCAAGAAGGGTTTTCTGAATCTACAATTTGTGGAAAAAACCCAGGACCTGATCTACTCTCTCCAATGAAGGAGAAGAAGGCAGCAAGGGCTGGGCGTGAGTGTGCTACCTCTTTGTCTTGGGCGGCCAATAGGTATATGGTGTGTTTCACGCCCTAGGGTTTTTTTTTCAGCCTTGTTTCTTCCTTGTTTTCTATGTTGCACGCCCAAGGGTAGGTTTCCTTCTATTTATTAAGATCACATTCCTTTTAAGAGTTCTCTTTCTAATAGGAATGACAATCCCATAAAATAAGCAACCAGCCCCCTTAGTTGTGCAACACTTACTAATTAAAGATACTAAAAATTAGTAAACTTTAATTATAGGAATTCTTACCCAAAGAGGAGTTCTTTCTTCCAAGTAAAGATACCTAGTCAAACTTGGAAACCTCACATAAGTGGCTCCCCTTATGGCTGACCCACAAGATAGATAAACACACCATGGCCCACTAGTTAATAATTTAGCCAGAGTTAAATTCATGTATGCCATCAAAAGCCTATTTGAATTTAAACTCAAAATTATTCTTCCACAAAATTAATTCAACCACATATCATCTAATTAAATAAGGAAACCATGCCAATATAGGAAAGTGGCTAGAAGAGGGACCAAAAGACATATTTGCCCTTGGCTCCCAAAATGACCAAAATGTCCATGCTAACCCCATAGCAACATTAAGATCATTTTAACCCTAACTCATTCCACTAGAGAGTTATGGTTGCACTCCAGGGACGAATATTAAATTGCAAATAAAGCTCATCATAAATTGACGATAGTCTTTGACCTACCAAGTCCAATGACCACAATACCCCTCTATGTAACATCCATAATCAAGTAGGTTAACCGATGCACTATCTACCTTCTTGATTACATCTCATCCTTAGAACTTCATACCCTTGACTTAATCATCATCAGGATATCATTCTCTTGATCCAGGGAGCGACCCACAAGTTCAATATCCATATGGAACATCCATATACTAAGATCTTAGATTCTGATGATTAATCGGATAATTCTAAGGGGACGATCAGTCCATCACACGATGGCATAGATTCCATATTGCATTTGCACGTCCCAACTAATCAAGCCCGAGCACCCAAAACACAGAGCTGTTGACCCATGAACAGGATCTCACCCATAGTGAATTAAAGCACAAGAACTTGATTTCGTCAGTTCATCCACAAATGCTCGAGATTAAGAGCACTGGTCACTCAGTAGCAAGAGGTGACTTGATCTCTTTCTGTGATAATACTATTTTAGAGATCACACCTTCAAGTGGTCCTGTTCAATGCATGACACATGCACTAATGAGATTAATCCGGAAAAGCCTCCCGTGACTTAGGTAAGTCACCCTGAATACAGGAGAGTATCTCATTATAACTTATACCAAGATGAAGTGCCCAACTCCATCTCTCAGTTATGAACAAGTTTATTGTTTCAAGTGTCCATGACTCAGACCTTACTGTGTGTAGCCACTACACACCCAAGTCATTACTAGACAACAATGGGCCTTACACAACCATACATATACACCAGTAATAAGAGAAAGATGTCATTATATTAAATAACCAATAAATATCCAGTAACAGAGATATGAGTGCAGTCAGTGGGCTTTAGGGCATACACCAATCCCAACAATCTCCCTCTTGCACTAAAGATCACTACGACCTAACCTAACTCCCATAGACTCAACATGTGAAGTAAACACTTTCTCAGTAAGAGTCTTAGTAAATGGGTCAGCTAAGTTATTTGCTGAGGCAATCTGCTCTACCACTATTTCTCCTTCCTGGATGAATTCCCGGATCAAGTGGTACTTTCTCTGAATATGCTTGCCTTTTTTGTGATTCCTGGACTCTTTGGAGTTAGCTACTGCACCAGTATTGTTGCAGTACATGACAATCGGTTTTTGCACTGCATGAACTACTCCCAATTCCAATAGGAATTTTCTGAGCCATATTGCTTCCTTCGCAGCTTCCGATGCTGCCACATACTCTGCTTCCATGGTAGAATCAGCAGTACAATCTTGCTTGACACTTCTCCATGATATAGCCCCTCCTGATAGAGTAAAGACGTATCCTGAGGTAGACTTTCTGCCATCTACATCCGACTGGAAATCAGAGTCTGTAAACGCCAGTGGCGTTAGATCATCTGCTCGGTAAGTTAGCATATAATCTTTCGTTCTCCGAAGATACTTGAATATATGCTTAACAGTTGTCCAGTGCGTAGGTCCAGGGTTTGATTGATATCTACTAACCATGCCAACGGCAAAGCAAATATCTGGTCGAGTACACAACATTGCATACATGAGGCTTCCAACAGCTGATGCATATGGTACTTTCCTCATGCTTTCTATCTCCTCAGGTGTCTTCGGACATTGATTCCGAGATAGTGGTACTCCATGTCTAGAAGGTAACAAGCCCTTCTTGGAGTCATGCATGTTATACTTGACCAATATCTTCTCAATATACGAAGATTGGGATAAGGCTAACATCTTGTTCTTGCGATCTCGCAAAAGCTTGATCCCTAAGACATAGCTCGCCTCACCCAAATCCTTCATCTGAAATTGAGATGATAACCAAATCTTAGCAGACGACAATATGCCAACATCATTTCCAATGAGTAATATGTCATCCACATACAGGACTAAAAATGCAACTGCGTTTCCACTCCCTTTCTTATACACACATGGTTCATCAATGTTTTGATCAAAGCCAAAGGATTTGACTGCCTGATTAAACTTGATGTTCCAAGCCCTAGATGCTTGCTTAAGTCCATAAATAGACTTCTTAAGCTTACAGACCATGTTCTCTTGGCCACCAGCAATGAAACCCTCTGGTTGCATCATATAGATGCATTCGTCAAGACTTCCAGTAAGAAAAGCTGTCTTGACATCCATCTGCCATATCTCGTAGTCATAATGACATGCGATGGCTAAGAGAATCCTTATGGACTTAAGCATGGCTACTGGCGAGAAGGTTTCCTCATAATCGATACCCTCTTTCTGAGTATATCCTTTCGCCACCAGTCTTGCTTTGAAGGTTTCAACCTTCCCATCCACTCCTCTCTTTCTCTTGTAGATCCACTTGCACCCTATGGGTTTGATCCCTTCAGGTGCATCCACAAGTTCCCAGACTTGATTGGAATACAGAGAATCCAATTCAGATTTCATCGCTTGCTGCCACATGTCAGCATCTATATCCGTTACTGCTTCATCGTAACTAGTAGGATCTTCAACCAGATCCTCGGAGTCTGTCATAAAAGACACTCCTAGGTATCTATCTGGTGGTCTAGAAATTCTCCCACTACGACGAGGCTCCGGAGTGTTAAAAGGAATGTCTTGATTATCTACAGTCTCAGGATCTGGCACAGATGTTGCAGGAGTTTCTGAAAGAATATCCTCAAGTGTTTCTTTACAACCAAGCTCTTGGTGCATCATGCAATCATCCTCCAAGTATCTAGCATGAGTGCTGATAAGCACCTTTTGCTCCTTTGGATGATAAAAGATGCCTCCTCTCGTTCCCTTAGGATACCCAATGAAGTAGCACATTTCCGATCTGGGTTCTAGCTTGGTAGCTTTATCATTCAGTACATAGGCTGGACAACCCCAAATGTGGATATATCTTAATCTGGGTTTTCGACCTGTCCACATTTCTTGAGGTGTCCTAGGTACTGATTTAGAAGGTACCAGATTCAAAATGTATGCTGCTGCTTCTAGGGCATATCCCCAAAAAGATATGGGTAGGGTTGCATGACTCATCATGGACCTTACCATATCAAGAAGGGTACGGTTTCTTCTCTCTGCTACACCATTTTACTGGGGTGTACCTGGTGCAGACAACCGAGACACAATCCCATGTTGTGTGAGGTACTCCTTGAACTCACCCAGGAGGTACTCGCCACCTCGATCAGATCGAAGAGCTTTGATATGTTTCCCTAGTTGGAACTCCGCCTCAGCCTTGAATTGTTTGAACTTATCAAACGCTTCAGACTTGCGTCGCATTAGGTACACATATCCATACCTAGAGTAATCATCAGTGAAGGTGATGAAATACTCATAACCTCCTCTCGCTAGTTTGTTCATAGGACCACACACATCAGTGTGAACCAATTCTAACAACTCCTTTGACCTCAGTCCCTTTCCAGAGAATGACCTTTTGGTCATCTTTCCCATGAGACAAGATTCACACTGAGGTAAAGGTTCGAGATCTAATGAGCTCAGAAGCCCATCCTCTACCAACCTCTGAATCCGTTTTAGGTTAATATGACCCAAACGTAAGTGCCAAAGATAAGTGTCATTGGTCGAAGAAACCTTCCTCTTAAGGGAAGATGAGCTTTCTAGTTGTACATTATGCAGTGTGGGAGCAATAGGATATATATAAAATAAGTTGTCATGCATTCTACCGGAACATATAATATCTCCATTTCTACTGATGTCAACACCATAATGGAAAGAAACTGAATAATGAAATTCAATAAGTCTGGAAACTGAAATTAAATTCTTCCTTATGTCCGGAACATAGATAACATTATTCAAAACTAATATCCTATCATGCGGAAAATGTAAAGTAACAGCTCCCACTGCAACAGCCCAAATCTTTGCTCCATTTCCAACTCTAAGGTCAAACTCCCCTTTCTCAAGCTTTTTCATTATCTGAAACCCCTGCAATGAATTGCAGATATGATTAGTGGCTCCAGAGTCTACTATCCATGAATCAGTAGAATCAACCACATGACAAGTTTCAATGTAGTAGGAAAGAGATATACCTTTCTTATCTGAGCCTAGGAGCTTGGGACAATCTTTCTTCCAGTGACCTTTGAGGCCGCACTTGAAGCATTTCCCTTTGGGCTTTTCACCTGTACCTTTGTTCTTCTTTCCAGCATTGCCCTTTTTCTGTCCTTTTCCCTTACCCTGCCTCTTCTTGAACTTTTTCCCTTTCGGGTTCAGTTTAGAGGAAAATTGGGAAAAGTGAACTTGGCCTTTAGGCTTCATGATGGCCTCTGCCGCCTGGAGTTCTTTCATTAACTCAGAGAGAGTCATGTCCATCTTGCTCATGTTGAAGTTGAGCTTGAACTGGTTGAAAGACTCCGGCAGAGTTTCGAGAATCATATCGGTCTGACTCCCTGCATCAATCTCAGCCCCTAGGATCTCAGCTTCATTGAAACAATCCATCATTTTGAGCATGTGCTCTCTGACAGGTGTTCCCTCAGCCATCCTAGTATTCATGATTGTCCTTAAAGCAGCTTGCCTAGCTGGCCTGCTTTTGTCTGCGAACATCTCAGACAAGGACAACATGATATCAGAAGCTGTGTCCATTTGCTCATGCTGCGTTTGCAACACGTTGGACATGGAAGCAAGCATGTAGCATTTGGCCATGCTATTCGCCTTTTTCCATTTCCTTTCAGCCTCTAGCTGGTCATCTGTAGAATAATCATCAATGGTAGGACAGGGTTCCGACAAAACATACTTGTACTCCTCAGCGGTGAGTACTATGTTAAGGTTTCTTTTCCAGTCTACGTAATTTGGGCCAGTCAATTTGTTCTCACGCAGAATACTCATCAACGGGCTAAAAGAATCCTTCCCCATCTCTCTAGATATATATAACAGGTTATAATTAGACAGGCAGTATATATGTAACATGTATATGGTGCTTGTAATAAAAGGAAAAAACATGCACAAGACTTTTTACATTATTTAACCCTAATCATAATGTATCAGTGTCTCAACCTCCTCATAGACCCTCCATCGAAGGGATGGCCGAACCTACAGTCACGTTGAGTTAAGGTCTGCTTATTTGGATCATCACTGTCTGGATACGCATATCCAGTGATAGTCCAATCACTGATTGGTTTGGCCTCATATGACAAATAACACTAACTCCTAGGGAGAGGTTATTACCATCTTATGTCAAGTGTATTACCATCTCTTATGAACGTTCCCAGAATGTCTATGACTCAAGTCCTCCGAAGGGAAGTGACTTTAATCCAATCTTGAAGTGAACTTTAGTAAAGAGCTCCACCGAAGGGATGGCCGCTCCCACCAACACTTCATTGACATTCTATAGAAGTGATCTTTAGTAAAGAACTCCACCGAAGGGATGGCCGCTCCCACTAACACCTCATTACGAATATTCACATTAGTTCACCCACTAACCCATCGAAACGATCTTTAGTAAAGAACTCCACCGAAGGGATGGCCGCTCCCACCAACACTCCATTGAGATAGCATGAACCGAAAATGGAAGGCCGTAGGGTTTTTCCAAACCCCTCTCCCACTTGATTATTTAACACTAGGGTTTTGAAAAATTCTTTTGACCTTTACATTGGTTACTCAAAAAATCTTATTAAATCTAGCAAACTTAGTTAATTAAATTCATGACTCGATGACTTAAGTCATCTTGAACATAAATAACTTTTGCTTTAAAATATTTGAGCAAATCACTTTAAAGGGTCAAGTTTCCTAACTTGGGACCTATGGGTTATGGGCCCACTAAGGTAGCAACATATTAGATTTTAGTTTGGCCTCTTTTGGAAACTTAGGGTACCAAGATAAATTAAACCCTATCCAATTTTTAAACCTTAGACAAATAGAAGGTGCTGGTCTAAGATCCGTTTAAAACAATTTGCCAAACTAAAAACAATCCAATATAGAAAGATACCAATTTTAAGAACCTAGTGGTGGCCATGTTACTAGGTGATAAACATAGCAATAAAAGCAATTATATAAAGCATTCAACCATGCATTCCATATATAAAAGCAAATAAAAGAATGCAATCCATGATGGCTCCCTGCTCTTTGGACTTCAAATCCTTATCCAACTAGGAAACTTGGTTAAGAGTCATTTTCGCACTAGGAAACCTTCTTTGCCTCCACCACCATGGAATCCTCTTCTACTTGCAACCATGCAATCTTTGAAGCTTTCATCTCCTTGCTTGTTACAATAAAATTAATTTTATACAAGCAAACCCATGAAAAACAAAACCAAAAATTACATTGGAGATACCTATGCTTTTCAAGAAAGCTTACATCAAGACTAGTTGAAATAAAATTAAGGAAAAATTACAACCTCCTATGATTGCTAAACGAGCAATCGTACACTTTCCAACTAATTAAAAAACATCCAAATCCACACACATACATGTGAACCATCAAGGATGCAATTATATGGCTGCAACCAAAAAGATTAGTGCATTCATTGTGCTTTGTACAGCACTATACAGCATGCTGAAAATATTCCAGCAATCTTTAGTGCATTCATAGTGCATTGGGCAGCACTATACAACATTCTGAAATTATTCCAGCAATCTGGAAACAACTCCTGCACTCCAAACATGCACTAAACAGAATTCTGGAAAAATTCCAGCAACCTGGAAAAATTCCTGCACACCTATCATGCAGTAAATAGTATCTAGAAGGGTGCCACCATGCCCTTAACTAAGATAGGATTAATATAAACACATCATGGGATCATGATTTCACATGGAGAGGCTCTAATACCACTGTAAGTTCATTCATAACAGATCTGAACTTGGACGTCCATGGCTGGTATGGTTTTTCAAGTTTTTAAAACAAAACCCAATCTGATATGGCAGCCATGAAACATGCATAAAAACTCCATGAAATCATTATCAACATGTGTAGAATGAAAGAAGATGATAGAGGACTAATACCTTGCTGATATGAAGTCTTCAAATCTCTGAAACTGAACTTGCAAACTGCTGATCACAAGCCTGCAATCAGCTATACAGGTTGCAGGAATTTACTGCAGCAACTTTCCTTTTGATCTTCTCTTCTATTCCACAACCCAATCTGATTGGTGTTGATTGTGGGATCAAAATATGGATTCCAAGAAGGGTTTTCTGAATCTACAATTTGTGGAAAAAAACCCAGGACCTGATCTACTCTCTCCAATGAAGGAGAAGAAGGCAGCAAGGGCTGGGCGTGAGTGTGCTACCTCTTTGTCTTGGGCGGCCAATAGGTATATGGTGTGTTTCACGCCCTAGGGTTTTTTTTTCAGCCTTGTTTCTTCCTTGTTTTCTATGTTGCACGCCCAAGGGTAGGTTTCCTTCTATTTATTAAGATCACATTCCTTTTAAGAGTTCTCTTTCTAATAGGAATGACAATCCCATAAAATAAGCAACCAGCCCCCTTAGTTGTGCAACACTTACTAATTAAAGATACTAAAAATTAGTAAACTTTAATTATAGGAATTCTTACCCAAAGAGGAGTTCTTTCTTCCAAGTAAAGATACCTAGTCAAACTTGGAAACCTCACACAAGTGGCTCCCCTTATGGCTGGCCCACAAGATAGATAAACACACCATGGCCCACTAGTTAATAATTTAGCTAGAGTTAAATTCATGTATGCCATCAAAAGCCTATTTGAATTTAAACTCAAAATTATTCTTCCACAAAATTAATTCAACCACATATCATCTAACTAAATAAGGAAACCATGCCAATATAGGAAAGTGGCTAGAAGAGGGACCAAAAGACATATTTGCCCTTGGCTCCCAAAATGACCAAAATGTCCATGCTAACCCCATAGCAACATTAAGATCATTTTAACCCTAACTCATTCCACTAGAGAGTTATGGTTGCACTCCAGGGACAAATATTAAATTGCAAATAAAGCTCATCATAAATTGACGATAGTCTTTGACCTACCAAGTCCAATGACCACAATGCCCCTCTATGTAACATCCATAATCAAGTAGGTTAACCGATGCACTATCTACCTTCTTGATTACATCTCATCCTTAGAACTTCATACCCTTGACTTAATCATCATCAGGATATCATTCTCTAGATCCAGGGAGCGACCCACAAGTTCAATATCCATATGGAACATCCATATACTAAGATCTTAGATTCTGATGATTAATCGGATAATTCTAAGCGGACTATCATTCCATCACACGATGGCATAGATTCCATATTGCATTTGCACGTCCCAACTAATCAAGCCCGAGCACCCAAAACACAGAGCTATTGACCCATGAACAGGATCTCACCCATAGTGAATTAAAGCACAAGAACTTGACTTCGTCAGTTCATCCACAAATGCTCAAGATTAAGAGCACTGGTCACTCAGTAGCAAGAGGTGACTTGATCTCTTTCTGTGATAGTACTATTTTAGAGATCACACCTTCAAGTGGTCCTGTTCAATGCATGACACATGCACTAATGAGATTAATCCGGAAAAGCCTCCCGTGACTTAGGTAAGTCACCCTGAATACAGGAGAGTATCTCATTATAACTTATACCAAGATGAAATGCCCAACTCCATCTCTCAGTTATGAACAAGTTTATTGTTTCAAGTGTCCATGACTCAGACCTTACTGTGTGTAGCCACTACACACCCAAGTCATTACTAGAAAACAATGGGCCTTACACAACCATACATATACACCAGTAATAAGAGAAAGATGTCATTATATTAAATAACCAATAAATATCCAGTAACAGAGATGTGAGTGCAGTCAGTGGGCTTTAGGGCATACACCAATCCCAACAAATGCATCAAGTTCGTTGGCAATGACGGCTCGATACATCGAGTGTTTGCAGACAAAAAGCCCTTCAAAGCAAAGAAGTCCATTTTGCAGATGCTCAAATGTACAGAGATGAAAAAGAAGAAAAGGAGGAAGAAATAGCACCCTTTGCTAAAAATCTTCAGAAAGATAAAGGCAAAGCTCCTCAGCGATCATCGGAAGAAAACAAACCTTCCGGCAAATCCGAAGAAAGCAATCCATCTCCCTTCGTTGTCTCCCTTAAATCTTCAAAGCCTTTGGACATCACAACCAAAGCAAAGAAGACAAAGCAAAAGTCTGGGGGCAAACTTGTTGTCTCTTTCGTGTCTATCATGCAAGACACGAATTTAGAGTCAGAGCCAGAAGATGACATATCGTCCAGTCAAGCAGACACTCAACAAATTCAGCCTTCTTTACCTCCAATAGAGACACTTGCTGACGTAGAAGACCCTACGTCTGTTTCCTTCGTTGTTCCGACAACTTCAGCCGAATAGAAGCCAATCTTCTTCCACAAATCAGAAGCTTCTTCATCAAATTCCATGCTTGAACCTTTCCAAAATGAAGGTATGCCTCAACTATTTCTATATAGTCCTATGGCACAAGCTATTATGAAGAAAATGGGTTATGACACTCAAAACCCAGTCGGTCTGGGGCAAGGTCGCGGTATTCTCACACCATTGGAGCCCGCCTTAACCAAAAGTCAACTGGAAGATTGGAGACTCTACGGTCATGTAAAAAAAATCTTCACATGGGTTGGGGTATGATCCCGACACTCCCATGAGATAATTGACACAAATGCTGAGGAGTCGATTTGCCAACCAAGCATCAACATCTCATGTCCTTGAAGACATCAATCTCCCTGGATATCTCTTTGAAGAGTCACCCGTCAAGGATCCAGGAAGCTCTACCAATTGGTACGATTTCTTTGACGATGAAGAGGAATTGTCCGGTGATACATACATGTAGCATTCTGACCCAGAAGAATCGTCGTCTCCAAAAGAAGTACCTTACTTTGACCCAGTTTCAATAGGTGATTGGGATCACCTCATAGCAAGCCTTGAGGAGATCACCGATCCTGAAGACCCATGGCCAGAAACAAAGCCTTGGCCTGAAAAATCCCTTGAAACTCCAGAAGGTTTCGTTGAGTTGGAAGCCTTCGAAAATATTGTGGAGGAACCACCTTCGAACCTGTGAACAGAAGATCTTGTTCAAAAGATAGACTTGGGAACACCAGATAATCCACGTCTGTATTCATAAGCAAGAATATAAAGGATGATGAGTTACCCAAGTATATCTCTTTTCTTCGTGAGTTTGTTGATTGTTTTGCATGGTCTTATGCTGAAGTGCCTGGCTTAGACCCCAAGATAGCAGTCCACAAACTCAATCTGCAAAAAGATATCAAGCCTATCAAACAGGGCCAAAGAAGATTCCGTCCAGACGTGATGGACAAAATTGAACAAGAAGTTCAAAAGCTCAAAAGCGTCGACTTCATCCGTGAAGAACAACATCCTGAATGGTTGGCCAACATTGTCCAGGTGACAAAGAAAAATGGGCAGATCAGGGTCTGTATTGATTATAGAGACCTAAATGGCGCTTGCCCCAAAGATGAATTCACACTCCCCATACCAAAGGTGATGATTGACAACACTTGTGGGTTTGAGCGAATGACATTCATGGATGGATTCTCTGGCTACAATCAGATAAAGATGCATCCTGAAGATGAAAGACACACATCATTTCGGACTCCATTTGGCGTGTATTGCTACACCCTCATGCCATTTGGTCTGAAAAATGTTGGTGCCACATATCAGAGGGCTATGATGAAAATATTCCAAGATATGCAGCACAAGACAGTCGAATGTTATGTCGGCGACCTCGCCATCATGAGCAGAAGAAAAGAGGACCATCTGAAAGACCTTCGGGAAGTCTTCCCCCGACTTCGCACACACAAACTGCGAATGAACCCCCTAATGCTTCTTCGGCGTCTGATCAAGTAAGTTTCTTGGAATTATAGTCCAGAAAGGTGGAATAGAACTTGACCCCATCAAAGTCAAGGCTATTCTAGAAATGCCTTCTCCAAGAACCTTAAGAGAACTGAAAGGACATCAAGGAAGATTGGCATACATCAGACGGTTCATCTCCAATCTCTCGGGGAAATGCCGTCCTTTCTCTCACTTGATGAAGAAAGGTGTGAACTTTGTTTGGGATACTGAATGTGAAGCAACATTTCAAGATATCAAGTCATACCTGACCAAACCTCTAGTGCTGGCTGCCCCTACCACTGTAAAACCATTCATCTTGTACACAAGAGCTCTCGACCATTCCTTGGGTGCCCTACTCGCACAAGAGAATGACGAGGGAAAAGAAGCTGCTCTATACTACCTCAGCCGTATGCTGGTAGGTGAGGAGCATCACTTTTCTTCAGTCGAGAAAGAATGTCTTGCAGTGATATTCGTCGTACAAAAGCTACATCACTACCTTCTTTCGAACACAGTCTACTTGAATTCGAGGATCAACCTCTTAAAAGTCTTGGTCACAAAAGCAAGTTCTCCCAATGCCCGACTGGCAAAATGGTCAATCCTCCTATCACAATTTGATATCAGGTATGTACCACAAAAGGCAATCAAAGGCCAAGCTCTAGCAGATTTCCTCACAGAGCATCCGTTGCCTAAAGATTCCCCACTCAGAGATGATCTCCTAGACGAACCTGTCTACAACGTGGAGACTTTCTCACCAAATGCCTCCTGGGACATGTACTTTGATGGTGCAACCAGGACAAATGAAAAACGAAAGCTGATCTCGGGAGTTGGCATCCTCTTTGTTAGCCCCGACAAGCACATGATTCCATATGCTTTCTCGATACTGAAACCATGCTCAAACAATGTAGCCGAATGCCAAGCTCTCATGGTAGGATTGGAACTCGCCCTAGAATCTGGCATTACCATGCTGGAAGTCTTTGGAGACTCTCAACTGATTGTTAACCAGATGAATCGGAAATTTGAACTCAGAAAGCCTGATTTGTTGCCTTACTACAACAAGGCACAATCACTTCGCCAAAGGTTTGACATCTGTCACATCACCCATATCCTCAGAGGTGAGAACATCCGTGCAGATGCCCTGGCCAGACTTGCCGTATCCATGGCGATCCAGGAAGGGGAAAACATGCAAATTACAGTGTGTCAAAGAAGGATTCTCCCTCCTCTTAACACACACCAAGCAGTTGCTGAATGCCACCAATTAGCCGGAAGTCGGATCTCCATCCTCAAACCTCCAATCGGCGACTGAATAGATCCGTTCATTGATTACACCATGTTCAGAATCCTCCCTGAAGATCCAAAGGAACGGGTAAGCGTTCAAAGACGAGCCCCAAACTTTCATTTGGATATACCTTCAAAAATCCTTTATAGAAAATCCTTCGACAGAGTACTTCTGCGCTGCTTGTCACAACAAGAGCCTGAGGAAACCCTCAAAGAAGTTCATGCTGGTCTTTGTGGAGCTCATCAGGCTGGTCCCAAGCTCTACGATCAGATAAAAAGGTTAGGTTATTATTGGCCTACCATGGTAGCTGACGCCATGCAATTTGCTAAACGTTGCCGCCAATGCCAAGTTCATAGAGACTATGTTCATATGCCTCCAGAATGGCTACACCTCACAGCAATCTCATGGTCGTTCGAAGCTTGGGGTATGGACATCATAGGTCCTATCTCTCCCCCGTCAAGCAAAGGTCATCGCTTCATCTTCGCCACTACGGATTATTTCTCCAAGTGGTCAGAAGCATTTGCGATGAGCGAAATGAATACCTCATCAATCCTTCAATTCTTGCGCACCAACATTATTTGTCGCTTCGGTATACCTAAAAGATTCTTTCATGATAACGGACCACAATTTCGGGATCACTGATTCTACAGGTTTTGCGACAAATACAAAATCCAGAGTTGTCCTTCGACTGCATACAATCCGGCAGCGAACGGACTAGCAGAAGCCTTCAACAAGACACTCTGCAAAATTCTCAAGAAAATGGTCTCTAGTCACAAAAGAGACTGGGGAGACAAACTACCTGAAGCTTTGTGGGCTTATCGAACCATCGTTCGAGGACCAACCCATAGCACACCATTCTCTTTGATCTATGGATATGAAGTTGTTGTCCCTTTGGAAGTACAAATTCCTTCCTTAAGGGTATCTTTACAAAATGACATGACGCAAGAAAGAAATGTCAAATTGAGACTCCAAGAGCTGGACAATCTCGACGAAAGACGGCTCGAAGCCTTACAAAGCATTGAGTTGTACCAAGCACGCATGGCAGGATCTTTCGACAAAAGGGTCCGGCAATGCGCCTACAAAAAGGGTGACTTGGTTCTTGTAATAAAAAGGCCAATGGTTTTTGCCCAAAAATCCAAAGGCAAACTAGCTCGAACCAAAATGGGAAGGACCCTTCGTCATTGACAAAGTCTTCTCCAACGGCGCATACGCACTTCTAAACATGGAGGGTGACAGATGTATGTTGCCCATCAACGGCAAGTTCTTGAAGCGATGCTACCTTTGAAGACTTATGCCACTGGGTCAGAGCAATGCTTGCATGGCCAAAAGCCTATTCTCGGGTACTCACTCGTCAAACCCGCCTCTTTTAGATTTTTCATCCTTCTGTTGAGATTTCTAAAAATTCAAAACAATGCTTACTTTCATAGTTTCATTGTTAAAAAAAATCCAAGTTTAGAAGCCTCTTCCCGGACTTGACCAAATTTTCGATCCTTGAACCCAAAATTCATGGTTTGAAACAAAATCAGGACTCAGGAATTTCCACCCTAGTCCAACCTGACTTTTACAACCAAAAATGGTTTTAAGTCAAGATTTACGACCCTCGTGTCTTTAAACAAAAAAAGAGGTTTTTTAGAAACTGCGGGGAAGTGGCGCTCAGTCGATACTCGTAAAACCCAAAAATCTGAATGATGCAAACCCCATTCGATACTTCCAAATTTTCAAAATCGCAGGGAAGCGACACTTCGTCGATACTTGTAAAATTTCAAAAATCGTGGAGATGCAACATTCCAATTGATATCCACAAACAGAAAATTCAAACAAAAACCGAGGTAAAAAAAAGACCTCAAATTTCAAAAATCGTGGGGAAGCGACATTCAATCGATGCCCACAAAAACCAAATTTTTTTTAAAAAGCAAGGAAGCGACGCTTAGTTGATACTTGCACCCAAATTCTCGAGGAGGCGACATTCCATCAATACTCGTAACCGAATGAGCAAGGAGGCGACATTCCATCGATACTTGCAAGACCATTTAGCAGCGAGGCGACTTTTAGTCGATACTTGCATTTTTTAAAACCAAAAGCCGACTCTCATGCCAAAATCAGCTATAAATGCCAAAACCCGGCTCTCATGCCAAAAATTGGCTATCAACTCCACAAAATCGACTATAAATGCCACAAAAACTTGGCTCTCATGCCAATTCAAAATTTGTCTTTCATGCCAACAAAACAAAACATGGTTTTCAAAAAAATCGGCTCTCATACCAAAAATCGGCTATAAACGCCACAAAATCGGCTATCAATGCCAAAGACAAATTTCGGGTTTCATGCCAAAAACAAATCATGGCCATCAATGTCACAAACAAAAAATCTGGCTCCCATGCCACAAACAAAACCGGCTTCCATGCCATCCCAAATTTTGGCTTTTACGCCACAAAATTCCGGCTTCCATGCTTACCCAAATTTGGCTTTCATGCCATCTCAAAATTCGGCTTTCACACCAAAACAACCATTTGACAAAAGGCTTTTCACAAAATGACAAACTTTTGATCAGATTCCCAAACAAACATTCCCATTTAACTATTGCTTGAATTTATCACAAAAGAATTTGAGAGAAAAGAGGGAATACAAAAAAAGAGAAGTGCTAAAAAAATGTCCACAAGCACTACAAGAGAAAGAGTACCAAAAAATATATGCCTGTATACACGGGTACCATAAAAAAAAGAGAAGAAGAAAAAAGTTTGTTACAAGAATCAGGAGCTCAGTCTTATATGGTCTTCAACCAAAGACTCAACTCCTCAAGCAGACTCTTGGCCTTAGCCTCTAAAGCTTCCAGGTCGCGCTTCTTCAAAATCTTCCCATAGAATGCGGAAGAACGCCGCGATCCGTCTGCAGTACGGGGAAGCTCTTCCCAAAGAATCTACCATTACTTGTACTCTTGAGTCTTCCTCCAGAGATTGCTCTCAGCCTCCTCGACTTGGCGAATCAGAGTCCCTTCTCTGGAACGAGCTTCCACAATGGTAGCCAATTTTGCATAAGCTTGTTCATCCAATAGCTTAAGACGCTGCCTGGTCTCAACGACCTCTCTATCAACATGGTGCAGATCTTCTGTCAGCTTAATGATAGCCAACTAGGTAACGTTTCTCTCCCGAACGAATTGTTTCTGAGTCCGCGAGATCTTGTTCAGCTCAGACTTGACCTCGCCGGAAGGCTTCAAAAACATCTCGTTAAAGAAGTGACCACTTGGGAAGCTCTTGGTTTCATTCTACTTGTTCCCTAGAGCTATGACTTCATCAACGAAAGCCTCCGCACCTGCAATGTCCAGACCGACTTCTTCGCTATCGGCAAGGATGTCTTGTACATGCTTGATCATGCCAAATCCGACTTCCAAATGGCCAAAAGAAAGAGTTTTGACCCATGAGCTCAAAACGCTCTTCAACACTTTCTTCGCATACTCAAGAGATGGCACGTATGAAGGCTCGCCCCTCTTCACTGGTCGACTGCCCGTGTCATGTCCTACTGGTGGAGTGATCATTAAGCCCTTTCTAATCGGAGACATTGGCGAAGGAATTTTCTCAGAAGATTTCGTCTCTGCTGCATTAAAACTGGAAAAAGAAGTCCCTACTTCTGGTTCAACTGATGTTGCTCTGGTACTGAGAAAGATGGAGGAACTTCTTCTGCTACCTCACAACCTGCCAGCAAAACAAAACAAAAAAACGGGGGGTATGAATATGATCCTGTTGAAAAAGTCATTATCATCAGGGTTATTGCTACAAATACCTTATTCGACGATCAGCGGAATACTTTCTGCCTCCATGAGTTCATCCGAAGCGTCGTCAAAGGCCTCATCCATGGATGGCTCGAAATTGTCGGAATCCTATGGCAAGTCAGCTAACAAGAAAACAAGTAAAATGTTAGCAGATGAAAACACAGACAAAAATGAAAGAAAATACAAGGAAGTCATACCAGGTGAAGATTCTGGAATCACTCCAGAGTCCCTCGGTTCTTCTTCAGATGCCGCAATCGGATCCGCCACTGCTTCATCAGCCGGAACCTCGGGCATCATCGAATCAACATCTCCCTCTAAAAAGGGGGAGAAAGAAAATAAAAAATAAGAAATCTCAGCGAAAAGAAACGGAAAGAGTAAAAGGAAGAATCATACCTTCACTAACTGTCACTTCCTCTCATCTCATCGCGGTTTAGGGAGTCACACTCTTCCAAGTTTCTCTCCACAAACTGGACCTTCTCCCAGGCCTGCTGTACAGCCACATTAGGAGACCGGATAGACCAACAAGGTGCATCAATAACAAGTTCTTTACCCTTGTTCGTTCTGGAGGAACTACCTGCAAAGGATGAAAAAGGAAAAATCAATCATCAAAGTGATAGAATTTTGCTAAAAGAAAAAAGAAAAAAATTCTAGCGAAATTTTGGCATGATTCCGGGACAATTCCGAAGAAAAGGGAAACATCACAAAGAAGATAGGAAGCTTGAAGATGAGCTTAACACCGCTGCAAGCTCAATCAAGCCTCCTCAAAGAAGGTTTGAACTCAAACATTGCTGCGAGATCAAACTAATCTCATCAAATATCCACAAGCTTGAAGAAGGGCTCGACATTGCTGCGAGCTCCAAACTTCGAAACTTGCAAAGCTCCTCAAAATCCAGCAAGATCAGGAAAGGGCTCAACATTGTTGCGAGCGCCAAATCCCAAAACTTGCAAAAGATTTCCAGGTGTGCATCATCATGCTCCCAATCAATTTACTAAAAAGCATGCATCCAAAAAGTCATCATACATTAGATGCTAGGAAAACTTTAGCCAAAATTGATCAATTCCAACCCAACTTGGTCAAAACCAATCAAACTTTGTCAAAGTCAAAATTCATGTTGACTTGACCTAGAGATTCTAGCCTCTTATCTTGATACATCAAAAAAAAAAAAAAAAAAAAAAGAAATATGCATGAACATCTTGGAATGCATAAACCTCATTATCATGGTGCATAAACCTCATTATCTTGGTGAGCAAAAAAAAAGGGAGAAGTAAGAGAGAGAGAGAGAGAAAGAAATTTCTTCAAAAAAAAAAAATTTGGCCAGCAGGCCGTAGCCCACTGCCATGTGGTGGTACAGCCAGGTCCGTACGAACCTGTCCGTACAACCAAAGGAAAAAAAAAAAACGTCAGCAAAAGAAAAAAATAGAGAAAGAAAACATGTGGAGAAAAAGGAAAAGAAAAAGAAAGAGAAAAATGGATAGAAAAGAAAAAGAAAGTAATTTCTACTTCTACATGGAGTTTCTTGTGAAGGAAGAAAACTTACTTGAAGCCATTGATGGAGAAGAAGAAGAAAAGCTTGAAGACCTTTGAAGAAGAAGAAGAATTCTTGATCTTGAAGCACTCTTGGAGACTCTTGCAAAGAAAGAAAGCAATGAAGCAACGATCCAATCTCCTCTTGCTTTTATAAAAGAGAGCAAATCAAAAGAGGAAACAAGGAGAAAAGAAAGGAGGTAAGTGCTAAAAATTAGCAACCTTCCCAAAAAGAAAGGAGATTTGAGATATTCTCTCCCAAAGAGAATATTCTTTGAGAAATTTTCTCCAAAAAGAAAGGGAATGAGAAATATTCTCTCCCATAGAGAGATACTTTGAGAAAATCTCTCCCAAAAGAAAGGAAACTTGAGAGATTCTCTCCAAGTAAGAATATTTTTAGATATTCTCTATCCAAAAGAGATATTTTTAGATATTCTTTACAAAATGACACCATGTGAGATCTAAGCTATCTTTAAAAGCTTAAGGTCCCATGGGCTAGCCCACACGAGCCAGGTTTTGTTGGAATGTAGGTGGGCCATTCAAATAGGTTTCAAAAACTTTTGATCCACTTAATGCAGGGATCAACTATCTAGAAGGCAATAAACCCAATCCAGGATGCAATCCCTCAAACTCATAAACCATGTACATCAACATAACCTATCTAGAAGATACAAAATAGCACCTAAACATACAACCACGAAATCTACAATAAACAAAGATGTAGATTATACCTTTGGAGCTTAGTTGTGCTCTAATGGAGAATTTGAATTCTTTCTTTGATGATGAACACCTTCACTTAATCAAATCAGAATCTCCAACACCTTTTGATCTTCCAAGCTATGACCCGTATCAGATTCTCTTTTCTCAAGAAGATGGTGGAATCTCCAAGAGAAAAATCCTAGAGGAAACTAGAAGAGAAACTAGAAGAGGGAGAGGAAGAGGAGTATGCAACACTTGCACAAAAGGGACTTGGGCGTGAATTCCAAGATGGAATTAATGCATGGGGACGTCCAAGGCACTCCTCCCCCCTTTTTATAGCACTTAAGCAACCACCTCATTCTAATTGAAATAGAAGTCTTACTTCCACAACAATTAGTTGCTTACTAAATCACTATTAGAAGTCTTACTTCAAATATGAATAGTAACTTTCTCTTTTTCTAATTAAAATAGAAGTCTTGCTTCCATTAATAATTAGTAACTTACTATTACCACTATTAGAAGTCTCACTTCAAATAGAAATAGTAACTTTCTATTTCCTTTTAGAGTTCTACTATAATTAGTATCTTTCTAATATCTTGGGCTAGCGTGGGGACCACTAGGGATTCCTTAGAAAGCTGGCTCCAACTGGGACACGTGACCCCACATCTCATGTACAATCCGGGCCCACAGTTAATTGCAAACAACTCCATTATATAAATGCAATTGCACTCCAGTCTTAGGAATAAATTACAATGAAGACCCTAAACTTCCACATTACCACAAGTAGGCCCCTCCATCTATATCCATGGATCAATTGGACCTGTCGACCAAATTAGATCCATATCTTATTATCCTTGAGCCCCAATTAATTATAGTGATCATTTGGTACCGATCCAATTAACTCTTATGGAATGGGTGCACACTTACCAATGATAAATCCATTAATTGGCACAAGGGGATATTAAAGATAGATTCTATCTTGACCATTGAATGTTCCCACAGCTCTACTACCACGTACCCAAATCACCAAGGTGTTGACCTACAATTGGCCTCACTCATTGGTGACTCAAAGTAAATGAATAGATAGAAACTTGAGTTCATTAATGTCTCAGGATTATGAGCCTATTGCTAGGGAATTATGAGAGCAGACCTTAAAATAAAGACAGTGTATATAAGGTGCGTCTCATGGTCCTTCAATACATCCATTGTATCAGTACCATGATCCAGAATCTTACATTCCGATGATAGAGACAAATCACACTATCTCATAGTGATCAAAGTGTTGCAACCTTGTCAGATGAGATGTCCTATCTCATCACTGGTTGTGAAGATATTTAAGTATAAGATTTACAATACATATCTCCTATATGTGGATCTCATCCATACACATGTATTACATCTAGTATACTTGTGGACTCCGGTTCATCTCATGAACCATTATGTCATTTGTATTGGTTATGTGCAAGTATATAATTAAACACCATTCATCTCATGAAACACTACAACAAACTGCACTTTTAGCCACGTTTTTTGGCGACGTTTTATAAATTCGTCGGTGAAAATTAGCCTTTTACCTACGTTTTTATAAAAAACGTCGGCAAAGGGCACTATTTTAAATTACTTTATGATTATTACCGACGTTTCATAATTCGTCGGTAAATATCACCTTTAGCGACGTTTTATTATTTTCGCCGACGTTATTTTTCGTAGGTAAAAGGCATTTTTATTTTATTATTGATTTTACCGACGAAAAAAACGTCGGTAAACATATTGTATTATTTATTTACTTTTAATTTTACCGACGAAAAAAACCGTCGGTAAAAGTATTTTATTATCTATTTATTTTTATTTTTTTTTGCGGACGAAAAAAAACCGTCGGCAAAGTGAATTTTTTAATTATGAGGAGGAAAATAAATATTTATTTGAACTTTTAGCGACGTTTATGTAAAACGTCGGTAAATCTGAATTTTAATTTAAAAAAAATTAAAATGAGTTATCTTTAACGACAAAAATGATTTTTTTCCGACGAAAATGGGCGTCGGAAAAATTATTATCGGCGTTCTGCATAAAACGTCGGTAAAGATCTGTGTATTTTTTTCCCTCATTTCCCTCTCCCGCCAGCGCACTGAAGCCCTTTTTCTTTTCCCTCCTTTCTTTTCTTTTCCCTCCTCTGTCTCTCTCTCTCTCTGTCTCCATTTCCCTCTTTGCTCATCTCGTTTCCCTCTCCCGCCAACGACGACGGTCTAATCTTCATTCCCTCATCTCCATTCCCTCATCTGCTCATCTCGATTTCTCTCTCTCTGTCTCTCTCATCTGCTCATCTCTCTCTGTGGATCGGCGCTCTCTCTCTCTCTGTCTCTCTCGATCTGCTCTCCTCTCTCTCTCTCGTTCTGGTTTTTCCCTCTTTTCTCTCTCATCTGCTCATCTCTCTCTCTCGATCGGCGCTCTCTCTCTCTGTCTCCCTCGATCTGCCCTCCTCTCTCTCTCATCTGGCTTTTCTCTCTCTCATTTGCTCATCTCTCTCTCTCCCTCTCTCCCGATCGGCGCTCTTTCCCTCATCTCCGTCACCATCTCCATCTCCATTCCCTCCTCACCCTCTCCATCTCTGTTGATCTCAATAAACCCATCTCTGTCGATCTCCAAAAACCCATCTCAGTTATCAGGCGCAGACCCATCCCACTGAAGAAAACCGGTGCCCCCTTTTCCGGTCGTCTTCTCCAAAGGCAGCACAAGTTTGACCCCTTTTCCGGTCGTTTCTCCAAAGCCAGCAGGAGTTTGCTGCGTCTGCATCTCTCCCCTCTCTGCAGGTTAACTCTCTTTCTCATCTCTTCTCTCTTCTTTTCATTTATTTACTGAAATCTGAATTATTTGCTTCCTTTTGTTTTGCAAAAATGTCGATGTGTTACAGTTTTATGCTGTGGTCCAGTTATAATGATATTGCCTTTAGTTTTTTTGGGTATCTTATTGAGCTCTGGGTTAATGGACGAAGGAATGAATTTGATTCAGTTTGAACTGATTGATATGATATTAAAAATGCTGGGTCCGAAGATTCTTTTAGTTATGGCTTTGATTGATCTGTTTCTGTTGTAATGCTGAAATCTTCACTTGAATCCTGATTCTCTGTGTGTCAGATTCTTCAATCATAAAAATCATCAACTTAGCATTGTTCTTTTTTGCTGCATATTGTCATGGTTCCTCCATATCTGAAAGTTGATGATGATGATGATGACTATTGTGTTTGGTATTCATTTGTCTTCTATCCCATTCATGGTGAACTAAATTTATAGAAGAAAGGGAAGAAAGAACCATTGCAGCCAATGGTGATTTGTATATAATTTTCTTTTGATGTCTTTAACAATGCTGCTGATTCTATTATTTCCTCCTTTCCTTCACTTATCCCTGATGCTGAATTTGCTTTAGAAATTTGTCCAATTGGTGAATTTGCCACCACCTAATTCTTCCTACAGAATGTCAGTACTTGATTGATTATGTTTGAAAAAAAAAATTATAGTAGCACCTAGAAGATGCAATGGCAGCACCCCAGCTGGACATTTTCCAAGTTTTTCAACTAAGATTTGTCTTTGAGAGATTAGGAACTCAAATGTTAGTTTTCAGGATTTGAGATTTGCTTTGAGATTTGTAAGTGGGTGGGCCATTAAATGAACAATCAAGCTAGTCTTATAGATTGCCATATATTCATGAAGATGCTAGTGTTGTGTACTGCTAAAGCAACCATTAAACAAATTAAAGGTATTGCTAAAGCAAAGGTCAAATTTTTTTTTTTTTTATGGATAACAGAATTATCCATCCACTGGGGGTAAGGGTCCTTGTTTCGTTGTCATGCCAACAATCAATATATAGCTATGAACAATACAGACATTTTAATGAAAACAGAAGCTACAAATTGACTATGAAAGCATGTTTGTCTCAACTGATAGATACTACGAGGCTGCACTTATACAATCACTTGTCAGGCCTATACCAGATCACTCAAATTTTTGAGAGAGAGAGAGAGAGATATTTTATGGAAACAACTTCAAATTTTTACTTAAAGTAGTCCATGAACA
This sequence comes from Cinnamomum chago, assembly GCA_038049695.1. Lineage (NCBI taxonomy): Eukaryota > Viridiplantae > Streptophyta > Magnoliopsida > Laurales > Lauraceae > Cinnamomum > Cinnamomum chago. The sequence goes on from CP142456.1 coordinate 37,703,439, forward strand.
CCCCTAGCTACTCAAAGTTCACTATTTGGTCATCTATACTTTGTACTAATCTTGAACTCAGCTTACCCTTTCTGTGGCTCTTCTATGTATAGTATAGTATAGTACTCTATCATATACATATTTGGGCACAGAACTAACTAGATCTGAGCCCTGTCAATTGTGTTTGAGAAGATGGATGGTCCATGCCCTGAGTCTTTGGGTTGGGTCCTCCATTGACACCCCTAGAGGCCTACAGTCAGCTAGTGGCTATCAAAGTTGATAATGCCCACCAATTTGAATTAGGTCCCACAAGTACACTTCATTTTATCTCCATTTCTGACTTGACATATACCAACCCAAGGCCACTGATGACAAAGCCAGCCCATTAGTTTCGCTTTAAAGTGGACCAATAGGGCAATATATATATCCCTTTAAAATGGATTTGGATCAACTGAAGACACTGAGCAAAATCAATTAACCATTCCTAGCACTTTTGTACTTTGAACCAGATCCCCACTCTCTAACTTATGATCATGAAATAGACAAAAAGTTTATAAAAAAAAGTAAACATGCATTTTAGAACTTTAGATCAGACCCACAACATTTAATGGACAAAGGTGCCCAAAGTTTTATTAATATTTTCTTCCCTTCTCTTCTGATCATTCTAGTTTTTTAAGTCCCAGTGTTCTTCATAAGAAAGATTAATTCAATTACAGAGATATACAATAAAATTAAGGTTCTTTGTAGTTTATGTAAAATGGGTTGAATGAAGATGACATAAAGTTTTGTTTACAGGCACTTATCCGTGGAGAAAAATCGGCTTTTGTATGTTAAGTTGTATCCAGTGATATCGAATCTGAACAAAGATCAGCCTCCAATTGCATCTTTCGTGGTTAGACTGCGTTGTTCGTCTGGTGATTGCAGGAGTCTTGTTCATCCTGGTAATTCTCCTTTTAATTCTTTGAACTTATAATGAGATGGAATGAATTGAATGTTGGGTTTATATTGTAAGGTTGCTTGTACTATGGAATGGAATGTCTATGTATGGCACTAAAATTGTTACATTTGTAAGAATTTTTTTTTTTTTTGTTTTTTTGGAAATTTAAGGAGAAATTGTCACAGCTACTTGAGCTATTCGATTTGGAAAAAAACTTGTAAAAAAGAGCTCGATAGGCCTTTTTTACAGTAGACAAAGGGAGGAAACAAAAGAATACTATTTTCTAGGATTCGATAGGCCTGCTAAGAGGGTTTTTTGTTACTTTTTTCCTTTTTGTATGAGGCCTCTTGGAGGTTCAAATGATTTTAGGTGTAGAAAAATCTCATCCTCTCACCCATGTCATTGTCATTATCTTCCATCTATTAATAGTTCTCAAGTGAAAGAAATTTATATTTCTGTTAGCTTCTCTTGAGCACCATATTGCCTTTTGTTATTAGGCTTTTGCCAATATTATGAGTTCACAAAATTTTGATCAGAGAAAGTATGTCAGAAAGCATAATCAATTGATTACAACCATTGCCGAAAATCATTATAAGTGTGCATAGCAATAATAAAAACCAATACAATGGTGGAAATATTTTCAGAATTTCCAATCTGAGATATAAATGTTTTTCTTTTTTCTTAATTTAGTTTTTAATGAGCATTACTCCAACCTTTCTTTATTGTCCAAAATTTGGTAATAGATTCAAACAACAATGAACTTTTATTTTGCAATATTAGCATGGCAGTCGTTAAAGAAGGGAACTACATGATACATAGTACTGGATGTTCATGAAACCCAAAATGCATTAGTTACCAATCTAAAAGCTGTGAAATAAAGTACCAGGAAAAATGTTTAAGCATGTTAGATAGGAAAACAAACAGCCATAGCTATTAAACAATCACCCAAGAAAAGAACAACATAACCACATGAAATGAACTCTAAGTCCATAAGAGTAACTCATATAAAAGGCAGATGGCATTTGCTTTAGGTTTTATTGATTGTTACCTTTAACGTATCAGGTCCAAAAGCTTCTCTTAGAAAAGCCCCAACCATGGTTTTCTTCCCCACTCCAGGAGGACCTTCAAATATGAAGTGACTATCAACTCCCTGAGCAACCTGAATATGGAAAAAAATTAAAAATAAAATAAAAAAATGATTAAAAAGAATTTTAAAAAAATCACATCAAAAGCACTTTAATTGTGGTTTTTTCTTCAAAATGTCAACAATTAAATTGTTAGCTTTCTCCATTGTCTTCTTCAATTCATCTTCTGACGTTTGATACTTGTCGTAAAAAGATGCAATATTGATCAACTTGCAAACACCACCATCTAAAAGAGAGGCAAGTTAATTCATTTTGTATAACATGTTAACTAGAAAAGGAAAAACTGAGTTTAGAGGAAAAGATTATCAACTGAACATAGCTATGACATTCATGCATAGATCCTTAACCAATGTTCAACATTGGGTCTCCAAACATGCATTTTCTACTGCTGGTTCATTTTTGTTAGATTTGGTAAGAAATGCATGAATAATAGCATGAATAATAAGAATACAAGGACTAACCCATTGTTGATAATTTCTAATTACTTGTGATTAGGTCAGATATGGACAGGAGTTGGATATTACATTATCAGAACCGATTTAGTGCTGAGTACATAGCTGGTGTGAACTCATTTATTGATTTTGCAAAGGTGAATTCCCCCGGTAAAGTGTTGATTACCTGCCCGTGTAACGATTGCTATAACCATCGGAAGCAAGACTATGTAACCGTGAGAGATCATTTGCACATTCATGGAATGATGGTCTCATACCTACAGTGGATACTGCACGGGGAACCTATAGTTCAACCTGATGATTCGGATGAGAGCGATGATGAATCAGAAGATAATCAAGATGAATACGATGAGTTGATAGAGGACCATCGTAGGGGAACTTACTTGGATGAAGATACTCAAGAGAGGGATGATGTGCAGGATTTTGAAAGTTTGTTGAAGGCTTCTCAGCGTGGCCTGTACCCAGGATGCAAAAGTTCAGATACTCTGTTATCGTTTGTCATCAAGATATTGCATGTGAAGGTAGAAAGTGGGTGTAGCAACAAGTCGTTCGACAAGGTTCTGCAGATTTTTAAGGACTTCTTACCTGAAGGTCATGTAGTGCCGGCCTCAGTTTACGAGGCGAAGAAATTATTACGGGACTTGGGCATGGGATACAAGAACATAGATGCCTGTAAACACAATTGTGTGTTGTATTGGAAGGAGAATGCTCAATTGGATAAATGTCCAGAATGTGAAGAGCCTAGGTACAAGGTCAATGATGGCAAGCGAAAGAAGATCCCTCATAAGGTGCTCCGTTACTTCCCATTGATACCGAGGTTACGCAGATTGTATATGTCAAGGAAGACAGCCACAGAGATGAGATGGCACAGTGATAAGCGCGTTGACGATGGGATAGCGCGGCATCCGGCTGATTCAGTGGAATGGAAAGAATTTGATAAGAAATATCCTGAGTTTGCCCAAGAGACACGTAATGTGAGGCTGGGGTTAGCCACCGATGGATTCAATCCTTTCGGTAACATGAGCACCTCTTATAGCATGTGGCTTGTCATACTTATGCCCTATAATTTGCCACCATGGATGTGCATGAAGGAGCCATTCTTGATGATGTCATTACTTATTCCAGGACCAAACTCACCGGGAAACGATATCGATGTATATCCTGAGATCGTTCTCAGTGATGAGTCAGTAGACGAGGATGGCCAAGATGAGGATGAAACATTGGCGGAGTACGAAGATGAAGAAGAAAATGATGTTCATAGTCAAGAAGATGATGACATGGAATTTGACATGTAGTGTTTGTTTCAGTTTTTGCACATGTAACGATTAAGTAAATTAATAAAGATCTTGTCTTACATAATGACATTGGTTTCAATTTCTTTTTCTCTTCTGATTTCTTCATATATAGATAAGACATTTCTACATTTCACATTTTATTCTTATTTCTATATATAATAGTTGCAAAAGATGCCAAACGGAGGAAGAAAATGGGTCAAACCAGGAGAGTTGTCCCGTCAAGTGCAAGCATCCAATTATTTATTAAAGAGAAAAAAAACAATTAAGCAGAATGCAGAAAAACTTGCATCTCTAGGGCTCCCGCCGACCGCACGCACTATATTTGATTCGGCTCAAGGGACAAACGAGAAGGGAAAGAGGAATGTTAGTGGGAATGATAAGGATGATAACTACATTCCCCCCGAAGATGATGATGTAAATGACGAGACATCTTGGTCTCAATCAGATGAGGTAATTCTTTCTGTGAATGTCTATGACGTGTACTTGATAATATTAGTTTTTATGGTGACACTCATGCTAAAATGATATTCATTTCTATTTAATGTAAATTGTTGACATTCACTTTATTAATATTGTCGATTTTTGCTAATAATTAGTTATTTTCCTTGTCAGATTGCAGAGATGCCTCAAGATAACAGGGTGAAACGCGCTCGGAGGATTGCAGCTACACTCGGGTTAGCTCGTGTAGAGAGCCCACCTGAGGCCTCGGCACAGCCTCCGTCGGCTGCTCTTCTAGTTACACGGTCTGGAGGATTAGGGAGCACCCCTGATTTGGCAGCCTCCCAGCCTCTGCCGATTCAGCCTCCGACCACACAACCCTTGCCGACCCAGCCTCAGTCGTCCCAGCCTCCGACGAGTCCTCATACAGTTGGGAGCAGCGTAGGTGAGAAAATTATATTTTGTTATTATTCAGAATGGTTCACCTCAATTTAATGATTTCTGTTCACTAACTCATTTGGCACTTTCATCTCAACAGCATCAGCCCCAGCCTCGGATGTTCCGAGCCGTGTAAGGGGTGTTACGCGAGGGAAGAATGTGACAAAGTTGAGGAGACAGCTGGGTCATAACATCCCAGTCCCGATCCCCATCTCCAGTCATAGGCCAGAAGGGGAACATGCCCCATCACTGGTTAACCATCTTGGGTTAGCCATTAGAGAGGTTGCCCCAGTCAGGCCCCATGGTTGGAAGAAGCTTGACAATGGGATCAAGCTTGTCGTCATTGGTACAGTTCAGGTAAACTGAAACGAGAAATATCAACCAAATTAACAATTAATTGTGCTCCGCATTACAAAATCTGATTATATTTTGTTATTCCTAATCTTTATATGGCTCTCCCCTAATTGTAGAAAGTATTTGATTTCGGGGACTACGAGGGCGATGTGCAGCTCAGGGCGAACGTTGACCGCCAATGCGGGGTTTTGTATAAGAGTTGGAAGTACGAGCTGCATTGTCACTATTTGGAGCTGTTGGAGCAGGGGGTTCCCCGACCCCAGGACCACCCGGCAGAGGGTTGTGATCTAGCTGACTGGCAGTTGATGGTTTCGTAGTGTTGGGAATCGCCAGCCTGGAAGGTAACGTTGGGATGTTATCTACAACAATTATTTATGTATTCCAACGTAATTCTATTAGTAATGACTTTATAAATGACTGTTATTGTATTATTGTTTTTCTATGTAGGCAAAGTCAAAAAAAGCTCAAGAGAGTCGAGCCAAGCTGCCATATAATCATACCAGTGGCTCCAGGTCATTTGTATCGAGAATGTCTCTGATGGTACTAATTATATTCATATGAAGAAACTAGATTAAGTTTATTAATTTATCAATATGTAGCTAGGTTCATATCTAATACAAAGCTATTTCAAATGACAGAGGGCACAGAATGCCGGTCAAGTGCCGCCTATTACTCAATTCTTCTGCGACACTCACTACAGAGTAAAGAGTAATCAGTGGGTAAATGAGGTGGCTCAGCAGAGACATGTACGTTTGCTAATAAATCAATTTTGATAAATAATGTCATAAAAGCATTCTAAATCATTTTTTATTTAAATGGCAGGAGGCCTTGGTGCAGCGGACTGAGGAGCAGTCGCAGCCCTCTGTCACAGCTCTGATGACTCAGGAGCAGATTGTTGTTGAGGTGCTTGGGCAGAGGTCGGGATACTTAAAAGGGTATGGCATATATACGAGGACCTCTGCATCTTCCACACAGTCTCGGACACCAGATCCTGAGGTGATCGCCCTGCGGGAGCAAGTAGCTGAGCAGGGTCGGAGGCAAGCTGAACAGGATCAGAGGCAGGCTGAGCAGGATAAGAGGCAACGAACACTTGAGGCCCTCGTTCAACAGTTGGCAGCTGCGACAGGGATAGATTTGACCAGCTTTCACGACATCACGAGAGGGACCTCTTCTGCTAGTGATGGCACATCTACTGGAGATCATGATGCGACCCTTTGGTTAGTAGATTATTCTATCGAAATTTTAACATAATAACTAGTCAAAAATTATAAACACTAAAAATGTAGCATTTTCAACACCTTGGAAATGTGAATGAAGATTTGATTTTGGGAATTGGGTTGGATTCTTTTTTGGGAATTGAGATGGAAATGTGAAGATGAGTTCATTGATCTTTGGTTCTTTTTTTTGGATTAGACTCCCCTTATGTTGGCTGCAATGCATGGGAGGATCTCTTTTGTACATCTGTCTGTCTTTGAAGTCATCAAAGTGATAGAGAGTTTTGTTAGGCATGAAGAAACCCTTCCAAGAGAGTTGAAACATTCCAAACATAAGTTCAGGTCATTATAAGACAGACATGGGAATATTAACATAAATAAGTACACATATTCTCACTTCCAATCCATTGACCAACACTGGAAGATGGAGTAGACCAAATCTGCGAAGACTCTGTGACAGAGTTGATAGCCAGTGATCCCGGACACTGCCTTGGATTGTTTTCTAACTTGTTCAAGTTGTTAAATCTTAGGGTTATGTTCACTGTCCAAATTTGAGCTTTAATAGGAGAATGGGTGGATCAAAACATGCACTAAATGCTACTGATCATAGCAAGAAGCGGAGAATATTATCTGGTGAAGGTGAAGGTGCTCAACATTGACATTCTTAAAATATTATCTGGTTCATGCTTGTTTGTCAACATTGTCACAGATTTTTGTTATTCAGCATTTGCTATCATTGTAATAATCTTCATCATTATCATTGTTAGTTGTTGTTCTTGTAACAAAGCATTGTGATGTTTATGAATTGTTATCCACTGTCAGCTATGAATTCTTTTTGAATTGTAGGATGCTCAGAAAAGGATGCAAAGACATTTCAAGTAATTGATTGCAATGACAAGTCTGATAATTTATGTTTTTTTTCATATGCTCCAGTAGTTTCTCCTATAATAGAACTTGGTCCTTTTTTGTTTCTTTATTTGAATGCTTTACTTTACAATAAAAACTGACATGATTGATTGAGAAAGCTTAATTTTGCAGAAATTTGAACCAGGATACACAGTACCAAAGACGGCCAGATTGGCTGATGTAGCAGTGACAATCAGGTGATTTTCCTTCACCCTTTTGGTCTCTCTAAAATGATGCTTTAGAATAATATATATGGAACTCATGTCTATGGTTTGATATTAATTTGCTTGTAGATATGTTTTATGTTTTTATTGAATTCGAAGTGTTGGAGTAGTTGTGTATGAAATGAGATTCATGGTTTGGAGGGGTATGTTTCATGTCTATGGTTTTTTTTAAAGTTCAGGTCTTGGCAAAGGTTTTCATGTGTTGTTGGGGACAATATGGAGGTGGTTGTTTTGGGTGGTGTTAGCTCACCTACCAACCCATCTTACTTAAAGAATATCAAACAAAAAAAAGATTGTTTAACAATATCCTACCACATTCACTATTGGTAGTGATTGGGGTTGCAAGTGAGCCAACCAAAAATGCTGGCTGATTATTGACTATGAGGCCCATGGGTGAGATCCGGGTCAAAACATTATGTCCCATAACTAAACGAGCCAGCAGTATTAGGCACTTGAAAACTTGACCTTGAAGGTCGCTGCGCCTAGTAACTTGGGGAAGCATTCAACACAACCCTGTCGGTTGTTAGACATTTATAGCCATTTGATGTAAAAATAAGATTATCAGTTAACATGATTTTCTCTTGGACCAAAGGGTTAGACTATACCACACTACAGAGAAAAACTAATAGGAGAAGAAAAACTCAATATCAAACTTGTTTAAATATGGGCTATAAATGTGGCAGACCACGTTGAATTTGTTGTGGTGGCAAATATTTAGTAGTTCATCAGGCACATAGGCTGAGGGTGAAAGCCCAAGCCCAGAACTTTAGTGATCATCAAGGCACTGAAAATTTCTAGGATGGACCTTCTAGACTTAAAAACATATTTGCCCACAGAAAATCTGGTTTCGATTTAAGGGGTGACAGGCTGTGAAAATATCATTAGAAGGTTGACCTCATCATTCAATGGTTCCTTCCCCTGTTTGGTACTTACTAGAAGTGGGTCTCATAAATGGATTAAAACTTTAAAGGTGGAGGGTTTTGTTAATTTAATTTAAAGCATGTGGATTGATATAAAGTTGGGTTGGCCGGCCATGTTTTCCATTCATCTGTATTTATTTATATAATGACTTGCAGTGGGAGCAACAGCTAGCCCTTGATGGAGAGCAATTAACTAATGGGAGCGTCCAAGGGACCACAATAGTGAATCTGTTGTGCTCACGTGCTCCAATGGCTAAGATATCCAATATGCATAACTTTCAACTTTGAAATTGTGATATCAGATAATGTTGAAGTGGGAAGAGTATCTGTATCATATCAGATATTCCAAATTTAAGTTTGGAATCCAGGTCCCTGCCTTGACATGAATCATAAGTGCAGTCATATAATCTCAAGGACATGTTCGTAGAAATCATACCAAACTCTTTGGATTTCAAAGGGAAGATGCATTTATCAAGGGGGGTGTAGAGTGAAGGATCAAGGGTGAAGATCTATAAGGGCCATCTTACTTAAAGAATTTGATGATTGAAGCTAATGCAATGTGAATGAATTGAATTTCTATGACATGACTCCATGATATAGTGAGGATTTACAAGTTAGGGAGCCAATATGAATAATAATCTTTTAGAATGAGATAAAACATGACAGTAGGGGTTGATTGAACTGGTAGAACTCACAAAGCAGTGGGATAAAGCTTTGATGATGGTTCATAATTCCATGCTAAATGAATGCTAGGAACAATCAGAAAGCTTGAGAATCAAATTTTACTGCTAGTCCAGTCTTGTTTGCTTGGAAAATGTAGGTTTTTGCTGTTATCATTTTCAACGAAGTGAATCTTAAAAAGAAAGTAAGAACAGATGTAGGAATAGAATTGATGTGAACGAATCTAATAATCATTGTCTCGTTCACAATGTTTATAGTCCTGGTTGGAGCATGTATCACAATTACAGCTTTTTAATGGCTGTGTTAATGTCACTTTACATCTTGATCAATTTAACAGTGTACTCACTGACATTGTGTTAGAATGTATGGAGATTCATATTTGAAGTGAGTTGTTGTAGCATCATGTAACTTTTCAAATTGTCCACATAATATACTTGGCTACCTGTCACATATTAGCACAGTTAATTTTGTTCTTTAGTTCAAATTTGGAAATGGTCAATATCGCTTTATTTGGGAAAACAATGGCCAACAACATTAACCATGCTCTTCTACCACTCCCACCATCATGTATCTTTTGAAAACCAATGAAGTAATTGCACAAGTCTGAATTGAATGTTTTATCCTCATATCTATCATAATTCATAAGCAGCACACATCCAGGAAGGATGAATGCTTTCATTTATTGAAAAGATTCTAATGTTGTTTTTGTTATTGTAGATTGATGGACGCTTTGGGGTCGGTTGCAGACTAGCTAAATGTGTTTTATTTTTTTAGTTTATTTGTATATGTATATTCGACATATATATGGGATTGGGATTGTATCATTATTGATTGTAATATTTGTTTTATGAGATGAATGATTTGATGAAAAATGGACTTTTGTTTGCATTGAATTTTTATATTGAATAGGTTTGACACAGGTGTACAAAACAGGTTTAAAGGAAAAAATATAAATATTGGAAAAAGCTATTATAAAAGAAATTAAAATACTTTTACCGACGTTTTTTTTCGTCGGTAAAAGGTTAATTAATTTTCCCCGGCGAAAAAAAACCGTTGGGTAAACATCATTTTAATATTTTACCGACGAAAAATACCGTCGGTAAAAATGCTTTTTATTTTTTCTTTACTTTTGCCGACGAAAACTAAACGTCGGTAAAAGTGTTTTTATTTTTTATAAAATTTTGTTTTTTATTTTACCGACGAAAATAAACGTCGGTAAAAGATTTTTATTTTTTATAATTTTTTTATTTTTATTTTACCGACGAAAATAAACGTCGGTAAAAGCTTTTTATTTTTTATAATTTTTTTAATTTTCTTTTACCGACGAAAATAAACGTCCGTAAAAGTGTTTTTATTTTTTATAAATCTTTTGTTTTTATTTTACCGACGAAAATAAACGTCGGTAAAATTATTTTTATTTTTTATTTATTTTTTTTACCAACGAAAAATAAACGTCGGTAATAGTATTTTTATTTTTTATTTTTTATTTATTTTCTTTTACCGACGAAAAATAAACGTCGGTAATAGTAATTTTATTTTTTATTTTTTATTTATTTTATTTTACCGACGAAAAAAAAACGTCGGTAAAAGTATTTAATAGATATTTACAAATATAAATTTATTTTTAACGACGTTTTGTTTCGTCGGTAAAGTGCAAATAATCGTCGGTAAATATTCAACTTTTGACCGACGAAAATTATTTTCGTCGGTAAAATCTTTTCTCCACCTTTTGTTATCGACGAAAATATTATCGTCGGCCCGACGTCGGTAAAACTTTTACCGACGTTTTTATGACCTTTTGCGACGAAAATTCTCGTCGCTAAAAGTGCAGTTTGTTGTAGTGAAAGGAAAGCATGATTGTATTGATAAATAAAGAAATGAATCAATTTATTACATCATATACTTGGTATTGAGACCATGAAAACTAACAGGTTTGACCACCTAGGCACTAAAAAGGGCTTCCTTTCAAAAAATTCCCCTTACCAAGAGCATACAAAATGGTTACATGCCTCTTTTGAGTTGATTGGGCCACACAAAAGGGAACCAAGCCTCATGAGCTTCCAAAATTTCAAATCATCCCACCTCATATACCAAATTAAGCCAAAATCTTGAAATTGACATTTCACAAAATCCAAACCTAACCCCCTAGCTTGCCACATACAGCTTGTTAGGTCACAAGGTCAAAACCAAATCGGACCCCCCCAATTTGCCACATACAGCTTGTTGGGTCACAAGGTCAAAATCCAAAAATCGAACCCCGACCCCTTAACCTGCCACATACAGCTTGATAGGTCACAAGGTCAAAAACCAAAAACCCTCTTGACCGCCTAATGCGCCACATAAAGCCCTTAGGTTCACAAGGTCAAAAGGAAAACCCAAAATCCAAAACCCAAATACAACTCCCTCATGTCATTTTCAAAATTTTGCCTTGAGATGGTACGTGATCCCTCTCACTACCATAAAATTCCCTTGGAAACTCAAAAGGCTATTAAAAAAAAATGCTCAAACACTCTTGGTCAAATCAAAAGGCTCTCCTTCAAGTTTCTCTTCGAGGCACATCGACTCCAAAAGCTACTCGTCGTTGTACCTCGAGGGGGCATTTGTTGACACAAAAAATGTCACTTTGCCTCTTCAACATCAAGAAGCTGCATCCTACTACAAACGGGCAATGCTACTGCAAGCATCAGATCTTATCAGAATCAAACAAAAACTTCAAGATCCTACAAAACAGCCAAAAGAGAGGTTCACATGAAGTTTTGGGCCATTCCAACTTCATTTGGCCTAACTCACTCCTTCGGCAACCAAATAGGCTCTCCTAGCGGCGACGGAGTTGAAGACATCAATACCTCGATCTAAGCCTACAGATGGTCTCAAAATACCTCCAAAAGGCTCCACGTCAAATTTCAGGTCATTCCGGCGACGTTTGACCCGACTTCGACACTCCGAAAGAAAACCAAGCCCCTCAGCAGCGAGAACCAACGGGACCATTACTCATCAAATAGATCACATGGGAAACTTCAACATGCTTCAAAAGGGTTGCACGTCAAATTTCAGGTCATTCCGACAACGTTTGACCCAACTTTGACGCTCGGAAAGAAAATCAAGGCTACTGGCGGCGGAGCACCCCGGGACCATGATATCCAAATCGGAGCTAATGGATCATCTCAAAATGACTCCAATAGGCTCCCTGTCAAATTTCAGGTCAATCGGACATTGGTTGACCGCACATCAAAGCGCGACATCTTCCTCGCAGCGAAATAAAGCCTAGCAGGGACAGGACCCCGAACGGTTTCAAAACTCAAACCAAAGCCCATGGTTGGTCCTATTTACTGCTCAGAAGGCTTCATCTCAAATTTCAGGTCATTCCGAGATCGTTTGACCTAGTTTCGACTCTTGACGGAAAATCGACCACAAAGTCTTCGGCTTTTCCAAAAAATAGGAATCTTTGTGCTCCGATTTGCACAACTTCTAGTCAGGTTTTCTTCAGGAGAATCAAGCCAAAAAACGAGGGAAAATTTCAAGAAAAATACAAGAGGAAAAAAGAAACAAAAAGATTGAAAAACGGCCGACAAAACGGCGACCAAAAGGGAAAAAAATTCCCCCACGGTCGCCGGCGACCTTGGAAGTCCGGGTCGCCGGATTTCCGCCGGAGGGCCCGTTTTTCGATCCTCTTCGCGTTTCGAGAGTTCTAGCCCCTGTGATTTCCGGAAAATCTGATTTTTGATGCTCGGAAATGACTGATTTTCGTCAACATCACGGATCCGCCGTCAAAAGCACGGAGTCATCATTGATCACTCCAAGATCGCCAACTGGCTAACCAAGAAAACGTACTTTTTGTCCGACCAATCGAGAAATCAACAAGACAAATGGTATCGGCCCGCTGTTACCAATTTAAGTCTTAAGTTGCATGGTCATCTGACATCAATCGACATGAAGATCCATCGTCGATCATCACGAGAAGAATCCCAAAGACGCGGCACGGCCCGCGACTCTTCAAATCCCCGGCGACCACTTAATGCTGTTAATTAACCCAACTAAATGCGGTCATTAACTCATTATTTTGGACGGCCAAATCAGAAGCAAGGAAAAAGGAGTTACAAAATAAAGAAATAAAAACCTGTAACTCCTCCCATCATGGAGCTTTAAAGCCATCAAAGCTCATAAACACTCCTAAATGGCTACCAAAGGCCTATAAATAGGAGATCAATCCAAGAAGAACGGATCCATAAAAAATCAAAGAAAAATCAGCCAGAAAGATCGTTCAGAATTCCCCGAAGCTCTGAAGAAACTCTGCTGCAACAAACACCACAAGGTGAATAAAGTCCCTTGGGGGGCACTGTTAGAGTTTTTGTTTTGTTGCAATTTGATATGATGCATTCATTTTCTTAAGCTTGACCTCTCATTGTTTCATGTTCTCATTCCTAGGATCTTCATGCATATTACTCATTCATAATCTTTGTTTTTATCATATGATATGCATGGTTTTCAAATCAGTTGTGTCTCTTAAGTTTCATGAAGGTTTGAGCTCAATGTTTCTTTCTTTCATATGTTTTAAGCTTAAGCTCAAATCTATTCAAGCTTACCAAATTCTTTATCTTTCAAATCCTTTCCTTGGTTTAAATGGTTCATGCTTTTAATATTCACTTTTTTATCATATTTTATATCATGATCCATGCTTGAGATATGTGCCTCAAAGTCCCCCGGAATGATGCCCTCATTATTGCAAGTTTCTACAAAAATCAAGATTTCTAGGTATCACCAGGTCGACCTGCCTGTGTGGCCGGTCGACCGGGTACACTGTGGGTCGACAGGGTTTTTGAGCACCAACGGTCACTTTTCTAACCGTTGTGTGTACCCGGTCGACCCGGCCCTGTTCCAGGTCGACCGGGCACTAGCCGTTGGGATCTTTTTCTTTATAAAAAGTGGTTTTTTGTTTGGAAAAAGTTGCTGATCTTCAAGAGACTTTTGAGGCCAAGGACTTGCAACTTTTCTAGAGCATCTTTGAAGGGATTATGAAGCCATTCCATTGAATCAAACTTTGTTCTTCTAAATGGGTGTGCTTCTCTTATCCTAAGTCCTTTAAAAATCATGTTTTGGTTCTTTACCTTTGATTTTCTTCATTGCATGATTAATTAGATGTTTTTCTATTGTAGTGTTGTTTTTCATAACATGCTTAGAACTTTAAACATCTCATAGCATTATGAATCCAACATATAGTCTATGTTTCACATGAATTTGTTTTCTTGTTTCAAAACCAACTTGTTAAGCTTTAGTTTATCTTCTTTGAAAACAAGTTAGTTAACTTTGTTAAATTCATGTGTTAGACAGACAACTCTTTCTCAAACATATGATCATCATCTTTGCATCATTCAAAGTTTCATCTTTTCAAAAAGAGAAAGAGTTATTTCTAGTAAATGCATTATTCATAGACTTTGTCATCCATATGCATGTTTCTAGAAGTTGAGTTTTCACTTTTTATTTAGCCTATTTAGAGGCACTCTTTTGCACTTAAATCGTTCTCTTAATCCATGCATTCATAGGCATATTTCTTAAGAGAAAATTTATAGTTGTTAAGGTTTATGCTTAGCCTTGAAAAGCATATGTTGTAAAGGTTTATGCTTAGCCTTGAAAAGCATAGTGATGAATTGTAAGGTTTGAGGTGATCCTAAACCTTAATTGAGTTAGTGAAATCCGGTAGGTGTACCGGGAGTGGATGTAGGCATGTTGGCCGAACCACTATACATGCTTGTGTTATGGTGATTGTCTTTATGCTTACTTTTCATGGATGATGCTCTTTTGGTTAATTCTATTATTCTTCTTCAAAGCATAAGAGACTTAAAAGCAAAGAGAATTAAAAGTGGTCTAGGTATTTGAGCTCACCCTATTCACACCCCCCCCCCTCTAGGATTCGATCTTGGACTTTCAGGCACTCCCCCCAAGGCAAAGCCTTCTCTTCTACTATTCAACATGGCCTAGACGCAGCTTTTCATCCCGTCTCTTCATTGTTTTATTGGATATAGGACCCTCCTTCGGTCCTTATCCTCTAAAAAAACTGAAGTCGAAGTCAAGCCAAAAGAATCAAACCATCATATGTTCTCATCTGAAGGACGATGGCGAAGTCCATACATGACTTGCGACCGTCGATCTGAACGTGACCCCGCAATTTCCTGAGAAGTCAGATTCATTTTCTTACTTTTCCGTTGTATTTTGTATTTTCTTTAAGAGACAAAAAATCACATTTCTTGTCTTTCTTCATTGATGAGATTTGTAAATCGCCTTTCACGAAACAAAACCGCATCCTACGGCGAAAAATCGCCTTTCACGGAAAAATTGCATCTCACAGCATTCAAAAAACCTTGTCTCTTTTCTTAAATATATGTGCAATGGAAAGTTAGAAAAAAGATTGATTTCCTTTCTACTTATGAAGGTGGATCTACGGATCACCATTTCTAAATTCCAAGTAGAATAGAAAATCTGGCATACCCGTACAAAAATGTTGATACCCACCTTTCTCCCCATTTTTTCCCTCCATTCGGCCGTTTCGGTGACCCCGGGGACGGATGGGAGAGGAAAGGAAGGAAACCAGGTCCATCAGCTGCCCGGTGATGGCGTTCAATTCCTTCAAAGTAAAACCAATCTCACCATTCGTGACTATGAAGGTGTTGGTTTGCGGAAATAATGACTCCAACATGGCCATGAAGGCTTCATCGGGGAAAACCACGGTTTGCAGAAAAGCGCGAACCGCATCGAAAATCTCGGCCTCCTTCAAAATGGCCCCACCAACCTGCAAAATCTGATCAGTCCATGACTCCCAGCTTGAGTCAGCGCTGAAACGGCCACGAAGTCGAAAAGGCTTCACCCAATTGCTGCCGTCACCTTGAAAAATGCCAAGTCCCACCGATCTCAAATCGATCGATGGATTATCAGAACCTTGGTAACCACTGGCTGGTATCAACATGTCCATGCGGATAGGCGACTTCTCTACATAACCGGAAAGGCCGCCAACAAAATCCCCGGTCTTGATCGCATTAGTCCTCTTCACCCAGCTTGGAGGATCTTCCCTCTTGGGGCATGTGGGAGAAAGGCTCATGATCGAGATAGTGTGATCAAAAGTCAACCGGGTAGAAATATCTCTCCTCACCATCTGCCGTGTAAGAGAACTGAAAACATCTCCTTTGGTACGTCAAGTCGTCAGGGACTACGTCACCAAAGAAAAAGATAGGCTTGGGCACAATGCTCTGATCATCCATGACCCAAGGACGGTTGCTTACCAAAATCCTATAAAACTCCTCATCCTTGAGAGTGATTAATCGCTGTCTAATCTCATCGTGGTTGAGGGAGTCACATTCTTCCAAGTTTCTCTCCACAAACTCGACCTTCTCTCAGGCCTGCTGTACGGACACATTAGGAGACCTGGTAGACCGGCGAAGTGCATCAGTAACAGGCTCTTTGCCCTTGTTCATTCTGGAGGAACTACCAGCAAAGGATGGAAAAGAAAAAAAATTAATCGTCAAAGTGACAGAATTTTGATAAAAAATCTCTAGCGAAATTTTGGCATGGTTTTGGGGTAATTCCAAAGAAAAGGGAAACACCCCGAAAAAGATCGGAAACTTGAAGATGAGCTCAACATCACTGCAAGCTCATAGTCAATGAAGCATTCTCAAAGAAGGTTTGTACTCAAACATTGCTGCGAGATCAAACCAGTTTTATCAAATCTCCACAAGCTTGAAGAAGGGCTCAACATTGCTGCGAGCTCCAAACTTCAAAACTTGCAAAGCTCCTCAAAATCCGGGAAGATTAAGAAAGGGCTCAACATTGTTGCGAGCTCCAAATCTCAAAACTTACAAAAGATTTCTAGGTTTGCATCATCATGCTCCCAATCAATTTACTAAAAATCATGCATCAAAGAAAATCATCATGCATTAGATGCTAGGAAAACCTTAACCAAAGTTTGACCAATTCCAACCCAACTTGGTCAAAACCAATCAAACTTTGTCCAAGTCAAAAATCATGTTGGCTTCACCTAGAGATTCTATTCTTATATCTTGATGCATAAAAAAAAATTACACGAACATCTTGGATTGCATAAACCTCATTATCATGGTGAGCAAAAGAGGGAAAACAAAAAAAAAACAGAGAGAAAAGAGAGAAATTTCTTCAAAAAAAAATATTTCTGGGCTAGCCCGCTGGCCGTGGCCCACTGCCACGTGGCGGTACGGACAGGTAAAAAACCAAAAAAAGCGTGCATAAAAGGAGGGAAGAAAAAACCGTGAGCAAGAAAAAAAAAAGAGCACGTGTAAAAAAAAAAAAACAGAGAAAACATGTGGAAAAAAGAGAAAAAAAAAAGAAGGAAAAAAAAAAGAAAAGAAAAGAAAAGAAAGAATTTTACTTCTACATGGAGTTTCTTGTGAAGGAAGAAAACTTACTTAAAGCCATGGATGGAGAAGAAGAAAGAGGACTTGGAGATTCTTGAAGAAGAAGGGGAGTTCTTGATCTTGGAGCACTCTTGAAGACTTTTGCAAAAAAAAAAAAAAAACAATAAGGGCAAGAGATCCAACCTCCTTTGCTTCTATAGAGGAGAGCAAACCAAAAGAGGAAACAATGAGAAAACCAAGGAGGTAAGTGCTAAAAACTAGCAACTTTCCCAAAATCAAAGATTCTTTGAGAAATTCTCTCCAAAAAGAAAGGGAATGAAAAGTATTCTCTTCCAAAGAAAGATACTTTGAGAAAATCTCTCCAAAAACAGGGAAGCATGAGAAATTCTCTCCAAGTAAGGATATTTTTAGATATTCTCTACCCACAAGAGATATTTTTAGATATCCTTTACAAAATGACACCACATGAGATCTAAGCCATCTCCAAAGCTTAAGATCCCATGGGCTAGCCCACATGAGAAAAGTTTGACCACACAGGCACTAAAAGGGGGCTTCCTATAAAAAATCTCCTTTACCCAGAGTATACAAAATGGTTTCATGCCTCTTTTGAGTTGATAGAACCATTCAAAAAAAAAAAGCCTCATGCGTTTCCAAAAATCCAAACCACCCAACCTCATGAACCAAATTAAGCCAAAATCTTGAAATTGACATTCCACAAAAAACCAAAACTCTGGTTCCCTAGCTCGCCACATATAGCTTGTTAGGTCACAAGGCGAAAACCAAAAAAAAAAAAACCTGACCCCCTAGCTCGCCACATACAGCTTGTTAGGTCACAAGGTCAAAACCAAATCTAACCCCCCAAATTTACCACATACAGCCTGTTGGGTCACAAGGTTAAAATAAAAAAATTAAACCCCAACCCCCTAACCTGCCACATACAGCTTGTTTGGTCACAAGGTCAAAAAACCAAAATATCCTCTTGACTGCTTAATGTGCCACATACAACCCTTAGGTTCACAAGGTCAAAAAGAAAATCCAAAACCCAAATCCGACTCCCTCGTGTCATTTTCAAAACTTTGCCTTGAGATGGTACGTGATCCCTCTCACTACCAAAATATCCCCTTGGAAACTCGGAAGGCTATTAAAAAAAATGCACAAAGACTCTTGGTCAAATCAAATGCTCTCCTTCACGTTTCTCTTCGAGGTACATCGACTCCAAAAGCTACTCGTCGTTGTACCTTGAGGGGGCATTTGTTGACACTAAAAATGTCACTTTGCCTCTTCAACATCAAGAAGCCACATGAAGCTACATCATACTACAAAACATGCAATGTTACTTCAAGCATCAGATTTTGTCAAAATCAAACAAAAACTGCAAGATCCTTCAAGACAACCAAAAAAGGGATTCACATGAAGTTTCGGGCCATTCCAACATCATTTGACCCAACTTCACTCCTCCGGCAGCCAAACAGGCGCACTTGGCGACGACAGCATCGAAGACATCAAAACTTTGATCAGAGCCTATAGATGGTCTCAAAATACCTCCAAAAGGCTTCATGCCAAATTTCAAGTCAAATCGACAACATTTGACCCTCCATCAACCCTCGAGCGGTAAAATCAAGCCTCTCGGCGGTGAGAACTATCAAGGCCATCACTCATCAAACAGAGCACATATGTGGTTTCAACATGCTTCTAAAGGGTTGGACGTCAAATTTCAAGTCATTCCGACAACGTTTGACCCGACTTTGACGCTCCGAAACAAAATCAAGGCTACCGGCGGAGGAGCACCCCAGGACCATGACATCCAAATCGAAGCCAATAGATCGTCTCAAAACAACTTCAATAGGCTCCCTGTCAAATTTCAAGTCGATCGGACATCAGCTGACTGTACATCAAAGCGCGGCATCTTCCCCGCAGCAAAATCAAGTCTATTGGCAACGGGACCCCACACGGCTTCAAAACTCAAACAAAAGCTGATGGTTGGTCCTGTTTACTGCTCAGGAGGCTTCACCTCAAATTTCAGGTCATTCCAACGTCGTTTGACCTAGTTTCAACTCTTGATGGAAAATCAGCTACAAAGTCTTCAGCTTTTCCAAAAAAATAGGAAACTTTGTGCTTCGATTTGTACGGTTTCTAGTCACGTTTTCTTCAGGAGAATCAAGCCAATAAATGAGGAAAATTTTCTAGAAAAATACAGGAGAAAAAAGGATCGAAAAGATCAAGAAACGACCGAGAAAAGGCGACCAAAAAAAGGGGAAAATCCATGGTCACCGGCGGTGAGCATAGAAATTCGGGTAGCCGGATTTCGCCCGAAAACCCACTTTTTCGAGTTATTTTTTCGTTTCGAGATGATTGGCCCCCTGGATTTTTTAAAAATCTTATTTTTCAGGCATGTAATCCGCTGATCTTCGTCAACATCGCGGATCTACGACTGAAATCATCAAATCATCATTGATCGCTCCAAGATCGCCAACCGGCAGACCAAGAAAGTACACCTTCTGTCCAACCGATCGAGAAATCGACAAGACAAATGTCATCGGCCCATTGATATCAACCAATGTCCGAAGTTGCATCACCATCCGACAACAAATAACATGTGGATCCATCGGCGATCATCACAAGAAGAATTCCAAAAGAATCGGCACGGCCCACCACTCTTCAAATGCCCTGGCGATCACTTATTGAAGTTAATTGACCCGTTTTATGACAACTTAATGCGGTCATTAACCCATTATTTTGAACGGCCCAATCAAAATCAAGCAAATGGGAGTTACAAATTCAAGTAATCATGATATTAAAATCATGAAACTCTCCTCATCATGGAGATTAAGGGCGATTAAATGCCCATCATTCTCCATCTGCCAATCATATCCAAGGAAAAAGAAGTTACAAAATCAAAGAATTAAAACTTGTAACTCCTCCCATCATGGAGCATCAATGCCATCAATTCTCTCATCATGGGTCATCAATCCCATAAATCACCCCATGGCTACCAAGAGCCTATAAAAAGGGGTCATTCCAAGAGATACACACATATAGAGACATACGCAGACACAGAGAGAGAGAGATCCATACTCACAAGCAAGGAAGAAGAAATCTGAAGAAATTCTGCTACTCTGCTGCTGAAACACCACAAGGTGTGATCGAAGTCCCTTGGAGGGCCATCCCCCCCAAGGTCTCCTCTCTCCTTCTACCCAACATGGCCTAAACGCGGCTCTTTAGCCCGTTTACTCGGTTTTTCATTGGATATAGGACCTCCCCTTGGTCTTTATCGTCTAAAAAAAACTGAGGTCCAAGCCAAGCCAAAGAATCAAAGCATCAAGCGTTCTCATCTGAAGGACGATGGCGAAGTCCATACATGACTTGCGACCGTCGATCTAAACGAGTTCCCGCAATCTCTTGAGAAGTCAGATTCCTTTTCTTACTTTTCTATTTTATTTTGTATTCTTTGTAAAGAGACAAAAAATCACATTTCTTGTCTTTCATTATATATGAGATTTGTAAATCGCCTTTCACGGCACAGAACCACCTCTCACGGCAAACAAAAATCGCCTTTCACGGCAAACAAAATGAAATCGCCTCTTACGACATTTAAAAAATTGTGTCTCTTTTTTAAAATATATGTGCAATGGAGAGTTAGAAAGAATAATTGATTTCCATTCTACTTGTGAAGGTGAATCTCCGGATCACCACTTAAAATTCCAAGTAGAATAGAAAATCTGGCATACCCATACAAAAAATGTTGATGAACTCTCTTTTCCTCCTCCGCCATACTCCGGCAGCTGATGTGAATTAAATCAATCCATTAAAATTACTGCAAGTGCACAGTTATCTTGTTGAGATAGTGACAATTACAGGTCGATCCCACAAGGAGCACTACTAAGTTAAAATTTAAAAATCTGAATTTTTTTTAATTTTTTTTTAATTAAGGATTAATAAATAATTGAGATGTAAGAAAAACTAGACAAAATTCAAAACACAAACCAATCAAAAATATAAAACAAATCAGAGCATCCAGAATCCACTAAGCAAGATAATTAATCCATCCATGCAATTATTCTACTATTTGTCTCAAAATAACTCAGATCAGAAACAAATCAATGTTTCGGATCCGGAGGATTTGTCTTTCGCAAAAATCAATTTTTAAAAAGAATAAGTTTCCAACCCAAGACCTCCTTCACCTCATAAAAGAATGAAAAATCATAAGCATGATTCATCAAATTAAGCATAAACTATCAAAGGTTCTCAGCCCTAAGCATAATCTATCAAAATAAGTATAAATCATCAAATTATTTTCATTAGAAATCAAAACAGAGGTTGCCTAAGGCATGAAGACAGATCTATTATTCTAATAGAGCATGCATTTAAAAGAGACAAAATGGTAATAGAAAAATAACATAGATTAAATTAAAAATCTACTTAGCTTCATCTGTGTGCTCCAATCCAAAAGAATTTACTCCTCCATTGCAAAAGATATGATTTTCATTGTATACTTCATGGCAATTACAACTTCTCCTTCACAAAGATTCTCCTTCAAAATAAATCCTTGGACATGGCCCAAGGCTACCAAAAGAATAAAAGAGAAAAGAAACTAGCTAAAAATGGAAAAGAAGAAAGAAAGAAGGGAATATATGAGAGAGAGAGAGAGAGAGAGAGAGTTCCACGTGAGACAACTTTTTTTTGGAGAAGAGGGTTCCCTTTTTGACATCCAAAGCCTTCTTTAAATAGGGCATGAGCTCCCTATTCTTTCTCTCTAGATCCTCTTTGTTAGCAAAAGAATCTTCCTTCTTTGGTAAGTCTTCTTCTTGCTTTCCAAGTTAAAGTGAGTTTCTTAGTAACTTTTGGAGAGATGTTAACTTTTTGGACAAGACTTGCTTAGTTAGATTCCCTAGCCAACAAGGACTTCCTCTTAAATTCTCTTCACTTGGAAATTTCTCATGCTATGGCCCACTCTCTTTGATAAGTTCAAATCTAAAATTGAATTTGTAGCAAAGCTTTGGCAAATGGTGTGGATTTAATTTGCAATCCCGTCTAAAAATGAACATGAAAATCTCCGGACTCATAACTTTGTCAATATAGCTCCGATTTGCATGTTCTTGGGCTCCACGGATATCTACTCTGAATAAGCTTTCCAACGGTAGGTAAATTTCATTGATCCGACGGTCGGATTGAAAGTTATGGCCATTTGAAGATTAGTTGTCCTGAGAAAAACGAGATTAACTTCTAGAATTTGATTTGCAATGGATTCTATCTCTAACAACTTTCTTCTTTGAAAGGACATCAGATGTGGATGATTCAAACTCTTCTTCTTTTGTTCTAATCAGAATGATACTCTTTGAATTATCCATTAATAATTTCAAATTTGCAACCACTGTGGACCCTGCCACGTGAGACATTTCATCTGTTTGAGTAGTGGGCCCTATGAGAAGTCTTCTACTGTAGTTAGGATTCTTCAAGTGATATGATGAGTGGACCCCTCCTTTGATTTAATTGCATATGGCTCGTGTGTGGACCCATGTGGTGAATTCTTCAATTTACTTCAATTCAGCAATGCAAGGCCCAGGATGACAATGTGCTTGAAATTGGGCTCCGTGACAGAGGTCTGTAATTCTCATTTTCTGCACATTTTAATTTAACACATTAAATAGTGAAGAGCCCATATTGAAGCGGGACCCATCCAGACAGAGTTCTACTCCAATTGGGACTCTTCGGAGAAAATTTGCAAAACAATCTAAGTTAATGCAGAAAATGTATGAAAAGTATGAAAATTTAGATTCCTACGTGAAAATGCATGAAATGATGAAATTAGATGAATAATGATGCAATTCACCAAATTAAATCTCTAATTCATCTTAATATGATGCGTAATTGTGCAAATTCATGAACTCAACACACCCCCGAACCAGCATTTTGCTAGTCCCTTAGCAAAAGTTGCGTGCAAAAAGGTTTGAAGTTCTTTGACATAATCTAGAAAAAAAAGAAAGTAAATATGAAAACAAAACCACTTTCGCTGGTGTTCTCGGTTGCATTTAGCTTATGCAACAAGCCCTTAAACCCCTAGGTTCCCCCTAGTGGACGAGTTGTGCCTCGTGAGGGTTTGCAGTGAATCTACCCACAAAATTCTTTCTTCCTTTTTTTTTTTTTTTTTTTTTTTGCAAAAGATATTTAAAAACTATCAAAATCCAGGGAAACTTCTTCCAAGAGAAAATCTTTAGACACTGACTATTCTCGGTTCTCGAAATCTTAAATTTAGTTCACCAATCCTATTTTTTGGTCAGAAATTCTCGAAATCATGCTAATTGATCGTGCACGGTGAAAAGTATGTATACGTAATAAGCATCAAATGATCCACTAATAATTTCCGTTAATATATTTTATTTTATTTTAAAATTTGGGTTGCTTAATCTTAGTAAAGAAAAATAGTCTTCCTCTCAAGGCAATAATGATGGCTTTCGCACTACTGTTTTTTCAAAGGCCGCATTTTTTTTTTCAAACACACACATGTGACTGTGCAATGTCTAGGTTCCTTAAGCTTTCTAATTAACCCATGTAACGAGCATTAGGCCAGTGACTCCCAAAACAGATGTCTTTAGGGCACTAGGTATGTAAATACCCCTACGGGCTTACTGACTCGGGTTAAAAAGGCTACAAACCCAAACTAGTCACAAAACTTTTATTCTTTACATTTTTTTTTTAATATTTTTTTCTTTTTTTTTTTCTTTTTTTTTTCTTTTTTTTTTTGCGGTCCCCAACAATAGGCAGCCCTTTCCATGTATCCACCCATTGAACCAGGAAGCTTTGTACACTAAGGGTCGATTTTCCCTTTTTTTTTTTTATAGAAAAAAAACGGAAATCATAACTTCACATTCAAAATCTTGAAAACGTATACCACCTGTGTAAAAGTGAGGGATCAAAATTCAGCACTTCTCCAAAAACCCTTTCCATAAATAAATTGGTGAACCATTATATTTTTTTTTTCAAAATATCTTCAGCCAATAAAAATTCTCTTGAAAGTTTCCCTCTAACCTAACAGTAGCAAATTTTTTTTTTTTTTCTAAACACACCTAAAAACCAAAGCACAGCGAAAAAGAAAATGTAGAATGAAAATTGAACAAATGATCACATGTTATGTTCTAACTCACACCCCCAAACCTAAATTCAACATTGTCCTCAATGTTATGAATGCATGTGTAATGTGAAAATGAACAATAAGGAAAATTGGAAAATCTTACCATGTAGGGTGATTGCAAAAGAATGTGATCAACCAGCTCAATTACCTTCCAAAATTGGGTTGCCTCCCAATCAGCGCTAAGTTTAATGTCGTCAGCCCGACGTGACCAAAAATGATTAGTCCTGGTACATTGGGTCTTCCAGAAGGATATCCTCAACATTTTTATCCTTTAATTCTAGGAACGGTTTCAACCGTTGACCATTCACCTTGAAAACATCCCCATTGTTGGGATTTTCAATTTCCACAGCACCATGAAGGTAAACAGTCCTAACAATGAATAGACCAGTCCACCGGGTTCGTAACTTCCCTGGGAACAGGTGTAATCGGGAGTTATACAAAAGGACTTTCATACCCGGTTCAAAAGATTTTCTTAAAATTGACTTATCATGGTGCAACTTCATTCTTTCCTTGTAGATCTTGGCATTCTCATAGGCATCATTTCGAAGTTCTTCCAACTCATTGAGTTGCAATTTACGGAGAGTGCCCGCAGTGGGTAAGTCAAAATTAAACTTCTTAATGGCCCAATAAGCTCTATGTTCCAATTCAACAGGCAAGTGGCATGCCTTCCCATAGACCAACCTATATGGGGGCATCCCAATAGGTGTCTTGTAAGCGGTTCGATAGGCCCACAGTGCGTCGATCAATCGCAAAGACCAGTCTTTCCGAGTGGGATTGACCGTCTTTTCCAGAATTTGTTTAATTTGCCTATTTGAGATTTCCGCTTGGCCACTTGTTTGTGGGTGATAAGGTGTAGCAACCTTATGGGTGACAGAATATTTTTTCAACAAGTGCTCAAAGGGACGGTTGCAAAAGTGAGTGCCTCCGTCACTAATGATTGCTCTAGGGGTACCAAAGCGAGAAAAGATATGATCTCTCACGAACTTAATCACCACATAGTGATCATTTTTCTTTGTTGGTATGGCTTCCACCCACTTGGAAACATAGTCTACTGCCAGCAAAATGTAAAGATTTCCAAAGGAGTTTGGAAATGGCCCCATGAAATCAATTCCCCACACATAAAAAATTTCTACCACAAGTATGGGATTCAAGGGCATCATGTTCCTTCTATTGAGCTTGCCAAGCTTTTGACACCTCTCACAGTTTAAACAGAAAGTGTGACAATCTTTAAAGATAGTGGGCCAGTAAAATCCACACTGCAAAACTTTTGCAGCTGTCTTTTTCGAACTAAAGTGGCCTCCACAAGCATGATCATGGCAGAAGGAAATGACCGAGTAATGGTCATGATCAGGAATGCATCTTCTGATGATCTGGTCTGGGCAGTATTTAAAAAGATACGGGTCATCCCAAAAAAAGTACTTGACCTCAGCTAGAAATTTTGATCGATCATGTTGTGACCAATGGGCGGGCATCTCTCCTGTAACAAGGTAATTGATTATATCTGCAAACCAGGGGATTTGAGAAATACTGAGCAATTGTTCATCAGGAAAATTTTCATTTAGTGGGACCTCATTTGATGGCTCTAAAGGTATCCTCGAAAGATGGTATGCTACAACATTTTCACATCCTTTTTTATCTCTTATTTCCAAGTCAAACTCTTGTAGCAGAAGGATCCACCGGATCAATCGGGCTTTTGCATCCTTTTTGGACAGAAGGTATCTCAAAGCTGCATGGTCTGTGTAGATGATGACTTTAGACCCTATCAAGTAGGACCGGAATTTCTCCAAGGCAAAAATCACCGCAAGCAATTCTTTTTCAGTAGTTGTGTAATTTAACTGTGCATCATTGAGGGTCCTACTTGCATAGTAAATCACATGAGGTAGCTTCCCAACCCGTTGACCCAAAACAGCTCCAATAGCTGTATCGGATGCATCACACATTAGCTCAAATGGAATGGTCCAGTCAGGTGGCTGAATTATAGGGGCTGAAGTTAGTTCCTTTTTTAGTCTCTCAAAGGCTTTTAGACACTTCTCATCAAATTCAAACGGGGCCTCTTTTGTCAGTAATTGGCACAGAGGTTTAGCGATTTTACTAAAATCCTTGATGAATCGACGATAAAAACCAGCATGGCCTAAGAATGATCGAATCTGCTTAACTGATTTTGGTGGTGGCAATTTGGAGATCAAATCAATTTTTGCTTTGTCCACCTCAATTCCATCATCAGAAATAATGTGTCCCAGAACTATGCCCCTTTTTACCATAAAATGACATTTCTCCCAATTTAAGACTAGATTCTTTTCTTTGCATCTTTTAAGCACAAGGGACAAATGATGTAAGCACTCCTCAAAAGAGTTGCCAAAGACCGAAAAATCATCCATGAAAACCTCAATGAATCTTTCTACCATGTCAGAAAATATGCTCAACATGCACCTTTGAAAGGTGGTCGGTGCATTACATAGCCCAAAGGGCATGCGTCTGTAAGCGAAAGTGCCAAACGGACAGGTGAAGGTGGTCTTTTCCTGGTCCTCGGGTGCAATTGGAATTTGATTGTAACCTGAATAACCATTAAGAAAACAATAATAAGCATGACCGGCTAGCCTTTCGAGCATCTGATCCATGAATGGGAGGGGAAATGATCTTTTCGAGTGACTGAGTTCAACTTCCTATAATCAATGCATACCCTCCATCCAGTCTGTATCCGAGTGGGGACCAATTCATTGCCCTCATTTTTAACCACTGTTATTCCAGATTTCTTTGGTACCACTTGAACCGGGCTCACCCATGCACTATCAGATATGGGGTAAAGAACCCCTGCATCGAGTAATTTTAACACTTCTGACCTAACCACTTCTTTCATTGCAGGGTTCAGTCGCCTCTGTGGTTCACGAGAAGTTTTTGCATTTTCTTCCAAATGGATTCTATGCTGGACCACAGATGGGCTAATTCCTTTGATATCTGCAATGGACCACCCTATAGCTTCCTTGTGTGTATCCAAAATTTTCACGAGTTTTTCCTCTTGGACAGGGTCCAAGTCTGAAGCTATAATCACTGGAAGGGTTTCTAGCGGGCCTAAAAACACATATTTCAAGGTATCTGGCAACTGCTTGAGTTCTAACTTAGGGGGCTCTATAATTGATGGGACAGGTGGGGAAGCAGATGGAGTCAGAATCTCATGCTTCGGTTGCCACCTTGAGCATTCCATGGATGGGGTTGAGTCTAACAGTGCATTGACTTCCTCAATATGTCCATCTACATCAAAATCACTTCCAAAGTGGGCCAGACAAGCCTCTAGTGGATCTTCAAGTTTGAAATGGGGTAAGTGATTTTCCACCAATTCATGAATGTAACTAACTTCAAAAATCCCATCATCCTCATCAGGAGGTTGCTTACTGACATTAAAAATGTTCACTTGGACTGTCATGGTCCCAAAAGAAATTTGCATCACTCCATTCCTATAATTGATCAAGGCATTTGAGGTGGCAAGGAATGGTCTCCCCAAGATTATTGGAATTTTGGGTTCAGCCTCAGATGTGTGTTTGGTATCCAAGACAACAAAATCGACAGGAAATACAAAGTCTCCGACTTTGATAAGAACGTCTTCAACTACCCCCTTGGGGTATCGAATTGATGCATCAGCCAATTGCAAGGTCACATGGGTCTTTTTCAACTCCCCCAAACCTAATTCTTCATAAATAGAGTACGGAAGAAGGTTCACACTTGCACCTAAGTCTAGCAAAGCTTTCTCTATGTGATGGTCCCCTATCTGGCAAGAAATGGTAGGACACCCTGGGTCCTTATATTTGATTGGGGTTGGACAGGAAATGATTGAGCTAGCTTGTTGGGCTAGAAAAGCCTTCTTGGGCACATTGGTAGTCCTTTTGAAGGTGCAAAGGTCCTTCAGGAACTTGGCATAGGCAGGAATTTGTTGGATTGCATCTAAAAGTGGGATGTTAATCCTGACTTGTTTGAATACTTCTAGCATTTTATCCAATTGAACAGTTGAGTTTGTTGGGCCTAGCCTCTGTGGATATGGTGCCTTGGGAATATAGGTCTTAGGAGTGGGCTCACTAGGTGATGGTTTAGCATTGACTGAGTTCTCTAGTTCTAATATGGGTTCAACATTCGCACTTAGTTCCTCAGTTTCCTTAGGTAGTTCCACCTTGTTATCAACCTGTGTACCTGACCTAAGAGTGATGATGGATTGGACTTGTTCCAGGCTTTTTCCTTTAGGATCATGAACGACTTGGCCCTTGGGATTAGGTTCGGGTTGACTAGGGAAGGTTCCCTTCTCTCTGGCATTGATGGAGTTGGCCAATTGGCCCATCTGATATTCCAGTTTTGCAATTGATTGTGTGTTAGCATTTAAGCTTTGAACAGTGCTTTGCTGGAACTGGAGGGTATTCTGAGCTAACAGTTTCATGGTTTCCTCAAGAGAACCTATTCGCTGATTTTGCGGATTGGGGGTGAAATTGGGCTTTCGGAAACCGGGTGGGGCACTAGACTGAAGTTGATGGGATTGTGATGGGCCACCTTGAGTTGGACCCTTGGTCCAAGAAAAATTCGGATTATCCCTCCATCCTGGATTGTATGTGTTGGAGTAAGGGTCATACCTTTGACGATTATCAAAACGAGTGTTTTGATAAAGCGCATTCACCTCCTCAATAGACTCAATCTGACCCAAAGTTGTTGGGTCAGTCCCTCCATTTATGGCCTGGTTATATTTCAATGACTCCAAAGTGTTTGGAGTGGGCTTTTGGTTCAGTTCTAAGGCCTCTATTCTCCTCACCAGTGTGGCCAATTTGACTTCTGCCTCAATTTTGGGTTCAACCTTAAACATCCCCCCTTTTTCAGTAATGGTGGGTTTGATGGGCTCCCTCTCGATAGGGGCCCACTGTAATGTGTTTTCATCGGTTTCTTCCAAAAATGTCCATGCTTCATCCGCTGTCTTCTGTGTAAACTTCCCACCACAGAAAGATTCCACCATTTGCTTAGTAGGGTAATCCAAACCCTCATACACGATCTGGACCAATCGAATTTTTTCAAATCCATGGTGGGGACACTGGATTAAGAGGTCCTTGAACCGTTCCAAAGAACTATAAAGTGTCTCCCCTTCCATTTGATGGAATCCATTGATGGCCTGCCTAATCGAAGCTGTTTTCTGCTTGGAGTAGAATTTTTTGTAAAATTCTTCGACTAGCTTGACCCATGTAGTGATGGACCCGGCCTGTAAGGCATAAAGCCAAGCTTTAGCCTTTTCTTTTAGGGAGAAAGGAAATAATCTAAGTTTAAGGGCCTCCTCAGTCATGTGATTGATTCTCATAGTCCCACAGATGTCCTCAAATTCCCTAACATGTTGATATGGATTTTCCTGGTCTAGCCCACGGAATAATGGGAGCATCTGGATCATGCCAGATTTCAGTTCAAATGTAGCATTGGTCTGAGGCAGGATGATGCAAGACGGTTGAGTTGTCCTGGTGGGGTACATGTAGTCCTTCAAAGTCATGGGTGGGTCCACTTGATCAGCCATCCTAACAATTTCTTCAAAAATGGAAGACTTTCCGACAACGGTTAAGGCTAATTCGGGCTCTATCCTGACTAACCTTTTACTCTTGCGTACCCACAGTTTCTCTCTCTCAGGTCTAGAGCGCATGCATCGGGTTCAACCTTAAAGAAATGCAAGCCTAATCTATATGCGGGGTCCTAATGGTCTTACTAGATGATGCACAAGCAGTCAAGCACAAAGATTGAGCACAAGAAATTATCCTAGGGTTAACCTAACTCACTAGACAGCTCCTAACTGGTTTGAAGAGTGCACTAAGGCCTCCAATCCGGTCTTATGAAGTCAAATCGACCAGGTAAGTCCCCAGGATGAGTGGTGGGGTCACAATGCACTTGGCAAGGGTCCCGCTTAAGAACCAAACTCCTAGAACAGAGTCTGCCACCCTTTTTGGTAGGGACAGGACTTACCTAGACATCAACTTGACCAAAGAGCGCAACTGGTGCAACCTTTTGTGGTCTTCGTCCTAATGAGCTCGAGTCCTATGGTCTCGTTTCTACTTGATTTTAATTAATATTTAGGTTACTATGTGAGAGGTGGTTAAACCTAATTGGGCAAGGATCTGGTGATGAAATCCAGTCCTTATCTGATTGGGGTAATTGCCCTTAACTAAGTGTGTGGGGTCTAATTTACTTGGTGTGTCAATCATACAATCATATTTGCTGAAATTTAAATCACCCAAGCCCCACTTGCAAGTAAAAGATTCGTAGGGTAAAGTTTAGAAACTCTTACAGTGGATCCACGCCTCTTTTTTTTTTATAGCAAATTTTGCAATTCTGAGAGCAACTTGTTTGCTTTGAGTAAATCCACGCAGTTTCTTGTTTTTATGCAACTCTCCTCTTACCAAGGTAAGATATTCAAAAGAAACTCTTGTTAGTAAATCCTAAGTTAACAAATAAACTCAAAATTCTATCTTATCCTAATTTAAAAAAAAAAGAAAATTCAAAAGACACCAAGTTAATAAAAACTCTATCAAAGTGGATTCTAAGTTATTAAAACAAATCAAAAATTCTATCTACAAAATAAATAAATAAAAATAAGAATTTCTAAATTATCCAAACAAGTGTCTAGATATGGTTAGAGTTTTCAAAAAGCTTTCAATTATATGAAATCCAATCTTATCCAATTCAAATTTTAGATTTTAAAACTCTAACTAATCTAAACAACTTAGGAGAAAGAATTTTAAAATTTCTAACTACCTAATTTCAGAATTCAAAAGTTAGCATATTAATCAAAACAACTAATCCTAAAGATTTTAAACTATATCTTACCAATCCTAATCTAATCAGGACACTAGTTAAACCAAACAAAAATAAATTTTTTTTTTGTTTTTATTTACTGAAATTCGGAATTAAAAGAAAACCTTAAAAAAAATTTGTTTTTTTTTAATTAATGAATTAATTATTCCGAAAATTCAATTAAAAAAATCAGAAAAATCGGAAAAAATCAGAAAAGTTTGAAAAACCAGCAAGGTGAAATACTAACTAATACAAATTCCAAAAAACACTACTAATGCAAATTAAATGATTAAATAACTAATACAACCTAAATATGAGCATGCATATGAATCTAATGAAAATAAAAAAAATCAGATTTTAATAAAAACTCAGATTTGGCTCCCCGGCAACGGCGCCAAAAACTTGATGTGAATTAAATCAATTCATTAAAATTACTGCAAGTGCACAGTTATCTTGTTGAGATAGTGACAATTACAGGTCGATCCCACAAGGAGCACTACTAAGTTAAAATTTAAAAATCTGAATTTTTTTAATTTTTTTAATTAAGGATTAATAAATAATTGAGATGTAAGAAAAACTAGACAAAATTCAAAACACAAACCAATCAAAAATATAAAACAGATCAGAGCATCCAGAATCTACTAAGCAAGATAATTAATCCATCCATGCAATTATTCTACTATTTGTCTCAAAATAACTCAGATCAGAAACAAATCAATGTTTCGGATCCGGAGGATTTGTCTTTCGCAAAAATCATTTTTTAAAAAGAATAAGTTTCCAACCCAAGACCTCCTTCACCTCATAAAAGAATGAAAAATCATAAGCATGATTCATCAAATTGAGCATAAACTATCAAAGGTTCTCAGCTCTAAGCATAATCTATCAAAATAAGTATAAATCATCAAATTATTTTCATTAGAAATCAAAACAGAGGTTGCCTAAGGCATGAAGACATATCTATTATTCTAATAGAGCATGCATTTAAAAGAGACAAAATGGTAATAGAAAAATAACATAGATTAAATTAAAAATCTACTTAGCTTCATCTGTGTGCTCCAATCCAAAAGAATTTACTCCTCCATTGCAAAAGATATGATTTTCATTGTATACTTCATGGCAATTACAACTTCTCCTTCACAAAAATTCTTGTCGCGACCCCGGACCGGGAATCCCAATCCGGGATCGGGACATTAGTGTGTGATGATTATTCAAGAGGATTATCGACATCCACAATATACAATTTATTTAATTTCCCACAGGTGTCCGCGGTGAGGATTTCACAACCTTGCATGAATATTTCTTTTTTAGTGCGGAAGCATGTAGCAAATCAAATAGTCAGACTATCTCTAGTCATGCAAGCATTAATATCAAATGTCAAAACTGTATCAGAAAGAGCAATGATCTATAGCATGTTTCCCGAAGGTTGTTAAAGTTAGACAAAATATCATTTAGTTACATTCCCAAAAATTAGAGGCCAACAAAGGCCAATATTACAAAATAATAACCCAAAGAATAGTTAACAAGTCCTCCCCAAAATGTTACGCCTCTTGGCAACCCGATGTCTACATGACATCGTCAGCACGCCACTCAACTAGAGGCTGCAGCTCACCTACCGCCTCCTCCGGCTCCTCCTCAAGGAAACCGGCAACGGGACCTGAGTACCAAAGCAAAGGATCAGACACGACGGTCTGGCAAGAGAGTGGGAAGATACAACAACATAAAATAGATGAAATATCTTGAAAAGCAAGGAAATCTGTTAAAGCAAGAACTCTCATAAAATAGATAAATCATTTGCTAGAAACATGTAAACAAGATAGAACATATGAGGTAACCAAGGAAATCGGGAATAACAAGGTGGCAATCACATAAAGCTAAGTCCTCTGTCACTAAAGTGACAACAGTATCACGGGACGTTGATCTCAGTCACACAAGGTGAGGAGAAGCAACATAAACATATATACAATATAAATATACGGGAACGGGACCACGGTAGCGAACCGGGTATCGGGACGGGACCACGGTAATGACCGGGTATCGGGATCCAAACTGCAGCTGGCGGGACGGGAGAGGGATTTCCAAATCGGTGGATCAAACCGACAAGGTATCCAAGCTTAGTGATGCCGACTCATAGGATAAATAACACATCGAGACATATGCAAGTAAATAAAATGCAAGTAAATCAATGAACGGGCAAGAATATTCAATATATAACTTTCATTTCATATCGGGCAATACTCTTCGGGACGAGTCCATGTTACTAGTGTAACCATCAAGCTTTCGGGAAAACAGATTATGTAAAGTAAATCTTGGAAAAGAAGAAATAAAATGAATTATTACAATTCCGGGAAAATATTGATTTCAAGATCTATTTAAGTGAATAGGGGTCCCGTATGTCAATTATTGAAATAATTTGGTACTCCTTGAGTTTGAAGACATTCCGGGCTCCTTATGCACTTTTACTATTTTTAAAACTTAATATGAGCTTATGGATAGTACTAGATGCTATGATAGAAGAATCAAGACTATAACGGTCCATCCTAAGTATGATGTCAACCCGGAACCATCGAGCAACCTACTCAGTCACCGAAAGGAATTGAATTCGCGATACCCAAGGAATTAGACCTTGCATTTAGGTATGAAGAAGGTATCGTGTCGTTCCATCCCGTTCAAGATTGAAATAGATTGAACTTCGATGCATTCCGAACCAACCATGAAGAGCATCGGCTCAAGACGCTCTCACATATGGTCAAGTGAGTCCAAGGAGGGTAGCCAAGGTCCAAAAAAAAAAAAATCTCAAAACCCACTGGACTCAAACTTCTGTACCAGAAATACACAGGGTCCGATCGATCGGCCGATCGATCGGCCCAAAAAGCCTTACAGTTAAAAGTCAGACCGATCGATCGGCCTGTAGGTCCGATCGATCGGCACTGGGCGTGAAGCATGCCCGGGAACTTGATTTTTCTCCTTCTTGTTTCCTTTCCTTCCAACACCTCAACAACCACAATTAACTATGAACAAGGAGACTTAAACACATGATTCCCAAACATTAAATGAGGCTATCAAGATGTGTAAAGATCATTTATTTCAACCATGGAAAAATCAATGAAAGCAATCAATGAAAGCATGAAAACCATAAATACTTCACCAAACCATTTCAAACTTAAAAACATCCAAACATTCACTTGCCTCAAGTCCAAGCTAGCCAAAAATCAAGCCTCTACTCACTTCTTAAGCTTACTTCCAAGCTACAATCAAAAACCCCAAAAACAACCC
This sequence comes from Cinnamomum chago, assembly GCA_038049695.1. Lineage (NCBI taxonomy): Eukaryota > Viridiplantae > Streptophyta > Magnoliopsida > Laurales > Lauraceae > Cinnamomum > Cinnamomum chago. Next base: position 37,737,994 of record CP142456.1, read on the forward strand.
TAAAATGGGTTACACAAAGAATGAAAATGAAAGAACTTCCAATAATGCAAATGTAGCTTCCCTAAGGCTAGAAGATCACTAATCTAGGAGATGAATAAGATCACTTACTTGCAAGGTACCCTAATGGACAAGGTAAGCTCAAGGGAAGTCTCAAAGTTGATGGATTCTTCTAAAAATAGTATCAAGAGGAAGCTTGTGAGATGAGGAAGAGATTGGTAATCTCCATTTCTTGATTGATGAGCTCTTGGTGAGGCTTGGAGATGGAGAAGCAAGAAGAAGAAAAGAAAAGCAATGAAAACCCTAGACTCAATAGTTGTGCTGGAACATGAAAATGGAGAAGGAAGGGAAGGGTTCCTCTTTGTTAACACTTGGGTGGTTGGGTCCCACAACTTAAAGAGCTACGTTGGCTGAAATCATCTCTCTCGGGTCCTCGGATGAATTCGACGAAGAAGGAAGAAATGTTCGTCGAAATATCTAGTTTCCAAAAAGTGTATGTTTCGCGAGTTTCGAGAATATTAAGTTTTGGGTACAGATTTGGTGTGAAATGACTGTTTTACCCTCAAGGCTATGAAATCGGGTTTCGAGGCCTCGAATGGACACGGGATCAACATGAAAGTTGTAAGAATCCACAAGATGAATGCAACGGGCCAAAAACACAATTTAAAACACGTCGGGAAAATTTCACAAGAAAATGCAAAGCCGAAAAAGGGAACCCCCAAAGGGCCCCACAAGCTATCAATCACTCCAAAAGGCCCACAACTAGAATCAAGGCTATTCCAAACCCAACTAGACCAAAAACACTAATCAAGCTTAGCACTAACACGCAACTTAATTAGCACTAAACGGGTTCACTCGGGTCGGGGTCTTACAATTCTCCTTCAAAATAAATCCTTGGACATGGCCCAAGGCTACCAAAAGAATAAAAGAGAAAAGAAACTAGCTAAAAATGGAAAAGAAGAAAGAAAGAAGGGAATATATGAGAGAGAGAGAGAGAGTTCCACGTGAGACAATTTTTTTTTGGAGAAGAGGGTTCCCTTTTTGACATCCAAAGCCTTCTTTAAATAGGGCATGAGCTCCCTATTCTTTCTCTCTAGATCCTCTTTTTTAGCAAAAGAATCTTCCTTCTTTGGTAAGTCTTCTTCTTGCTTTCCAAGTTAAAGTGAGTTTCTTAGTAACTTTTGGAGAGATGTTAACTTTTTGGACAAGACTTGCTTAGTTAGATTCCCTAGCCAACAAGGACTTCCTCTTAAATTCTCTTCACTTGAAAATTTCCCATGCTATGGCCCACTCTCTTTGATAAGTTCAAATCTGAAATTGAATTTGTAGCAAAGCTTTGGCAAATGGTGTGGATTTAATTTGCAATCCCGTCTAAAAATGAACATGAAAATCTCCTGACTCATAACTTTGTCAATATAGCTCCGATTTGCACGTTCTTGGGCTCCACGGATATCTACTCTGAATAAGCTTTCCAACGGTAGGTAAGTTTCATTGATCCGACGGTCGGATTGAAAGTTATGGCCATTTGAAGATTAGTTGTCCTGAGAAAAACGAGATTAACTTCTAGAATTTGATTTGCAATGGATTCTATCTCTAACAACTTTCTTCTTTGAAAGGACATCAGATGTGGATGATTCAAACGCTTCTTCTTTTGTTCTAATCAGAATGATACTCTTTGAATTATCCATTAATAATTTCAAATTTGCAACCACTGTGGACCCTGCCATGTGAGACATTTCATCTGTTTGAGTAGTGGGCCCTATGAGAAGTCTTCTACTGTAGTTAGGATTCTTCAAGTGATATGATGAGTGGACCCCTCCTTTGATTTAATTGCATATGGCTTGTGTGTGGACCCATGTGGTGAATTCTTCAATTTACTTCAATTCAGCAATGCAGGGCCCAGGATGACAATGTGCTTGAAAGTGGGCTCCGTGACAGAGGTCTGTAATTCTCATTTTCTGCACATTTTAATTTAACACATTAAATAGTGAAGAGCCCATATTGAAGCGGGACCCATCCAGACAGAGTCCTACTCCAATTGGGACTCTTCGGAGAAAATTTGCAGAAAATGTATGAAAAGTATGAAAATTTAGATTCCTACGTGAAAATGCATGAAATGATGAAATTAGATGAATAATGATGAAATTCTCCAAATTAAATCTCTAATTCATCTTAATATGATGCGTAATTGTACAAATTCATGAACTCAATAGCAGCCCCAGGGGTGGGAAGGAGAGGACGGAAGGCCGGGCCCCCCATCACACCACAAGGTGATCGACGTCCCTTCGGGGGCATCCCGCCCAAGGTCTCCTCTCTCCTTCTATCCAACATGGCATAAACGCGGCTCTTCAGCCCGTTTACTCGGTTTTTCATTGGATATAGGACCTCCCCTTGGTCTTTATCCTCTAAAAAACTGAGGTCTAAGCCAAGCCAAAGAATCAAAGCAACAAGCGTTGTCATTTGAAGGACGATGGCGAAGTCCACACATGACCTGCGACCGTCGATCTGAACGAGTCCCCGCAATCTCCTGAGAAGTCAGATCCATTTTCTTACTTTTCTATTGTATTTTGTATTCTTTGTAAAGAGACAAAAAAAAATCACATGTCTTGTCTTTCATTATTGATGAGATTTGTAAATCGCCTTCTACGGAACAAACCGCCTTTCACGACAAACAAAATGAAATCGCCTCTCACGGCATTTAAAAAATTGTGTCTCTTTCTTAAAATATATGTACAATGAAAAGTTAGAAGGAAGAACTGATTTCCTTTCTAGTGAAGGTGAATCTCCGGATCACCATTTCAAATTCCAAGTAGAATAGAAATTCTGGCATACCCGTACAAAAATGTTGATGACTCGTTTTTCATCCTCCACCATACTCTGGCAGCCCCAGGGGTGGGAAGGAGGGAATGAAAGGCCGGGCCCCCCATCAAGTTGGCATACCCGGTGGGACTTGTTCATTTGAGAATGGGATGCTTGAATTCTTAGGCTCCTTTCTAGTTGGTGGCCTATGTTGGATCTTGCATCTAAAAAAAAAATCATGAGATGGGATTTTTGGAAATTTCTATCTTTGAATTTATTTCCACTCTCTCTAAAAAAAAAAAAGGAAATCTGATTTCTCTTTTTTGGATTCAATTTTGAGAAACTTTGATCCTCTCCTCTTCGAATTTGATAGCTCATAGAAATGTTTGCAGCTATTGTTCGTATCGGGGAGTGGGCCATCTTTTCTCTTTGATGAGTTCGATAGGGATTTTCAAAAAAAAAAAAAAAAAAAAAATTCTTTAAAACAAAATCTGCTTTTTTATTTTGGATTCAAATTTGATAAACTTTGGTTCTCTACTTTTTGGATTTAGCGCTCGCAAAAATGTTTGAGCCTTGTTCGGATTGGAACACCATTTGCTCTCCTTGATGAGTCCATTACAAATCTCCAAAAAAAATCAATCAATTTTTTTTTCAAACCCACTAAGGTTGCACCGATTGCGTTCTTTGACCAAAGTGGATCTAAGAAAAGCCTTGTCCAGAGTGTGGAGGCAGCTAGACTGTTCGAGGCAAGGGTCCTCCAAACGGGTTCATTAAGTAATCCTACCTTACATGGGGGCTGATCTATCTACTAAGGTTTCATAAGACCAAATTGGAGACCTATGTCTTATTGTCACGCCCCAAAATCGGGATCCTGCAGCGATCTGATCTTAGGGAGCGTGATTTGGGGTTAACTATTTATTTATTTATTTTTATTTTTTTTTGCTTTCCCCAGGATCCGCGTGTGTGAGGATTACAAAATTCCACACGACCTGAAATTTTCGTGGAAGTTGATGTGGCGTTGCGACTCGGAGCCCGTGGCCATCGGGTTCCGTGTCACACTCAACCGCTAATATAAAGCCATCAAATCAGGGCTCATAATTAGACTGGAACAAATCAAGAACCATAAAATACTGAGCTAGCAGTAACAGGACAATTCATTTCCCACATATGTTCAAGTTACAAATTATACAAATATATTCATGAAAAATCCCAAAAGAAAAAGGCTAATAAAAGCCATCCAAAAATAACCAACTAAACAAAATGCTACCCCAAATTATGTTACAAACTCCGGCACCAAAAGCGATGTCTAGATGACATCATTGGGCAGCCACTCACGTCCAACCGACAGCTCAACTGCCTCCTGTGCTCAAACCGTCTAAAAGGCAACGTGGTCGAAATCTGGCACCAAACAAGAGTATCAGACACGACGGTCTGGCAAGCAAATAAACAGATAAAGAGTGACAAGTATTTATAAAACATTGTAAAACAATTAAAAGTCTAAACATGAATATTGATGAAATAATTAAATAATTTCTAAACCATTAACAATTTTAAAGAGACATAATAAACTGAGTAAAAACACTGGCAATCCACATATAGCTATATTCTCCTATTACTGAAGTAACAAGAGCAGACAGAAACCGTTGCCACTACCCGTGGGACCGGAAAAACAAAGCCGTTGCCACATAAAGTGGGACTGGAATACAGAACCGTTGCCACTACACGTGGGACCGGAATACAGAACCGTTGCCACTACCCGTGTGACCGGAATACAGAACCGTTGCCATGGCCGGAGCAAACAAACATAATCCAAACTGCAGCTGGCAAATAATTTTAAGATCCCAAGCTGGGTGATCAGCCCAACTAGGTGACCTAAGCTCAGTGGTGCCATTCAAAACCAAAACCTGAATCGATACAAATCAAATCATAGTAATACATTTCCAAAATCGATAAAAGGAACTACTCCAGACAAATACATACTGACAAATTCAAACGAATCAGATGAGTAGCCTTACTGATGTTTCCGAACGTGGCAAACCACTCAAATCTATTTCAAAACAATTTGTAGAAAATATACAAATTTCTGTGGCGAACCACTCAAATCTATTTTAAAACAATTTGTAGAAAATATACAAATTTCCCTAACTTGGAATGAAGTAATGTGTGGTGGTTTAATGGCTTACTAAGGGTTGTCTCAATACACACTTAACCCCTAAATGTTGATTTATAATAATGGGTTTGGTACCAATGAAAATCTCCAACATTTAAGGTTGTAAAGTGTACATTGAGACTTATAAAAATTTCCCAGGTAAATTCCAACATCGAGTCTTCCCTTCGTTTTTCACATTCGATTTGCATAATTCAAAGTATTTCTTTCTAAACTTTTCATTCCCAAACATTCATAGTCCATAGGGGTTAAATACTTCAAATAAAAGGGAAAGGACCTGCTGAAATGGGCTTGGGCGCCTGTCGAAACAGGCCTGACAGGGCCCATACCCACTCGAGCAGAGGCGGGCCCGCTCGAGAGGACCCTCCAGAGATTCAAAAATCAGAATTTCCAGCGGAGTAAAACAACCCAAAAACAAGAACTCTCCATGTTATTATGGATAAACAAAACCCTGTAGAAATTTGAACATAACTGAACACTAAAACCTGCAAAAATCTGAACATAATTTCAACATAAAAACCTGTAGAAATCTGCACACAAATTGCACATAAAAGCATAAAAGCATGCAGAAATCTGCACATGAATTGGACACAAAAACTACAAAAATCTGAATATCAATTGGACACAAAAACTGCAGAAATCTGCACACCGATGGAACACCAAAAACTGTAGAAATCTGCACACAAATTAAACACAAAAATTGCAGGAATCTGTACACAGATTGAACACAATTTGAACACAAAGACTGCAGAAATCTGAACCCATTTGTATATAAAAATCCTGCAGAAATCTGAACCCATTTGTATAGAAAAATCCTGCTGAAATCTGAACTCATTTGTACATCAAAATCCTGCAGAAATTTGAACACTATTCCTCACAAAAATCCTTCAGAAGTTTGTACACAATTGCATACTAAAATCCTTGTAGAAATCTGAATATAGCTGATCATTAAAACATTGCAGAAATCTGCACAAAACTTGTCACGCCCCCCAAAGTGAAACTGGGGTTATGCGTGAGATTAGGGCTAATTTAAAACTTTTTCCAATAATAAACACAAGCCAATGCCCTAATCGTGTCCCATCTGGATCGAAGACCGCTGTGAGGTATAAACATTTCCTCGATTATATTAAACAATAGCGGAAGCTTCATAACACAAGAGGTATCTTAAAGATGTATAGTTTAAGAGCAATCTACTGAATATCAAGATTAAGGTTAGAGTTTAAGACTATACACAAAATATCATTTACAAATAAAAAGGCCAACTAAAACTAGGCCTAAACAAAAGTAAGAGAAAACAAAAGGTGAAGCTAAGAAGACTAATCGTGAGGCGCTCGTGTACGGGGTCGTCACGGCTATACGATGCCGTCCGTACTGTACTCTAGGAAGTCATCAGGCTGATCCGCCTGAACTTCCTCCGTCTGCTCCTCCGCCTCTGGGTAGAAGTACTCGGTACCTATGCACCAAGAGTAGCATCATCAACACAACGGATGGCAAAACAATAGATATATAAATCACATCAATATGCAGTACTAAAGAGAGTAAACGAATAAACATGAGTATACTGTATGCATAGCACTCCGATCATGGAAAATGCAATGCACTCGAATCAAAGACAAACTATCAAATAGGCGATCCACATATGCCAATATATATCATCAATAGGGCTAAAATCCCTGTATCCAATATCCAAACAACTCGTGGCTCAAGTACTCCGGCTCCGTGAGCTCTGGTACTATTTTGCTCGAGGACGTACAATATCAGCTCAAGTAGCTCGGGCTCCGTGAGCTCTGGCTCTGTCTTGCTGTAACAAAACAAAACATCTCGAGGAACAATAACTCTCAGCTCAAGTAGCTCGGGCTCCGTGAGCTCTGGCTCTGTCTTGCTTTGAGGTGGTATCGGGTTCTCCCACAGTCGGTGCCCCAACTGTGTTGAACGTTAAAAGCTGAGTGGTGCCTGACTCAAAGAATCCTAAGGACAATAGTGAAGGGCTAGGTTTCTTGCGCGAACAAGATTCAATACCAATAGCGAACTACTTTGTTTCCAAAACAAATCAAATCCCAAACCAATACCAATAGTAGTCCTCTCAAAGCTTGACAATCAAAGCTCCCTAGCCTCAACACTTCAAACGAATGACGAAACAATTGTAATAACAAAGGGGATCCTAAGTCCTCATCTAAGTTCTCAAAAGGATCCTCTAATAAAGCAAAACAAATAGAACTAAAGGATATGCTCATCACATGTAGAAGATAGTGCCCGAAGGTACTATTTGAATTCAAAACGAATAAACGATCCAATCCTAAGTAAAGTGTAAACCCTGAAGCATCGTACAACCTATTCAGTCAACGAAGGGTTAGGGTTCGCGATACTCGTACGAATGATCTTCGTGCATAGATTTAAAGAAGAGTATCCCGACGTCCCATACCTTTCGAGATTGAATTCAATTGATTCTCGATACAACCGAATTCACAGTGAGAAATGTCGGCTCAAAACACTCTCATCATAAGTCAAATGAGTCCTCAAAAGGGGTATCCAAAGGTCCACCAAAGTCCAACTTAAAACAGGGTAAAAATCCATTGAAATGGAAAAATTGCAAAAATCCCTATAGTCTCGGGCGAGTAGTCTCGGTCGACCGACGCACAGGTCTCGGTCGACCGAGAAGCCTGCGGAAACTGGGCAGTAGCCCTGTTCTGGGCTGAAATGGGACTTTTCCCATTTTCTTCTTATGAGACCTAATGAACACAATATGTAGGTATAAAAACTAACTTAATAACAACCTATAAAACTACTAATCAAGCCATCAGATGCTATATCCATCCCATTCAAACTACAAGTCTATTTATCATGTTTTCAATCAACTAAGTTATCAATTGAGCCAAAGTAACTAAAACATGATTTTATCAAGCAAATCAAGGTAGACAAGCATATTAAGCATATATATAACTATTGACTTGCCTTAGTGATATGATGATTCAGATTCAAGAAGAAAATGAAAGAAGAAAACACTTTGGAAACTCCAAATGAGGTGAACTCTTCTCCAAATCCCAAATAGCTCCTACACATGCATGCCAAGGCCAAGGTAAGCCTATCTAATCCATTTCTAACCAAGGAAGAAGATGAAGAGGTGGTTTCTAAGCTTGGAGAGCTTACCTCTAAGTGGGTTGTGGGTGAAACTCTTAGAAAAGAGTATGAATGGACTCTTGGAAGCTTGGAGAAGAAGATGGGTTGCTTTGTTTCCGTCACCGGAGTTCCGGGCTCGTCAACGGAGAAGGAGAAACGATGGAAGGAAGGGAAGAAGAAGTTGAGTCGGCTGTGTTGCTGTGTTGTGGTAGTTGAGTGGAGTGAATAATGGAATGAATGTAATAAAGATAAGTATAAGTTAAGTGGGTTGGTAGGATACTTGTGTACATGGGTCATGGGCTTGGGCTTGGGTTGATGGGTCAAGGTCCGGATCGATCCACTTATATAATCAATAGTTTTCAGGCCTCTTCGACGCGTCAGATTGCAACGCGACCGAAGGTTAAAGTTCATGAAACGTCGAAACCTACCCAATGCACCCAATCTCACAAAAACTCATAATCTCATAAATCCCTTAAAAACCCTACCCGGTTCGTAAAACGACTCTCTATCCTACCCAAACGCGCTCCGAATCGTGCGGAACTTCGCACGCAAGACTCATCGGTAACCCTGACTACTTAGACTCTAAACTAGCTTACTAACTAATCAAACAATTAATTATAATTAATAGGCCATTAGGGGTCGGGGTGTTACATCCTCCCCCACTTAGGCTATTTGGTCCTCCAAATCCCTAACACACCTCTGACAATAACTCTGAATCTGGCAATAACTCGGGATACTTCTCCTGAATCTGATCTCTAAGCTCCCAAGTTGCTTCCCTTGGACTGTGGTGCTCCCATTGGACTTTGACCCAATGAATGGTCCGGGTCCTCAACACCTGCTCTTTAGTATCAATTATCTTCTTCGGCCTCTCTACATACGTAACATCTGGCTGAACATCCAAAGGCTCATGATGTAGCACGTGTGAAGGGTCTGGAATATACTTCCTCAGCATCGAAATGTGGAAAACTCTGTGCACTCCTGCTAACTCTGCTGGTAGTATCAATCTATAAGTCACTTCACCCACGCGCATATCTATCTCAAACGGTCCAATGTATCTCCGAGCCAGTTTCCCTTTCTGACCGAATCTCATAGTTCCTCTAGTCGGTGAGACTTTGAGAAACACTTTATCTCCAACCTGAAACTCCAAATCCCTTCTCTTCAGGTCTGCGTAACTCTTCTGACGATCCCTTGCAATTTTCAGCCTATCAATAATCTGCTTCACTTTCTCACTGGTATCACTGATAATCGACGGTCGGTGAAAGCTCCGAACACCAATCTCCTCCCAACAAATCGGGGTCTTACACTTCCGTCCGTACAAAGCCTCGAACGGTGCCATCCCGATACTAGAGTGATAGCTGTTGTTGTAGGCAAATTCGCACAAAGGAAGACTCTTCTCCCAGTCTTTCCCGAAATCAAGTACACATGCCCGCAACATATCCTCCATAGTCTGATTGGTCCTCTCTGTCTGTCCGTCGGTCTGCGGGTGATAAGCCGTGCTGAAGTTCAATGTAGTGCCTAAGGCTGCTTGCAAACTAACCCAAAATCTGCCCACAAACCTCATATCTCTATCTGAAACTATGGAATCTGGAATTCCATGCAACTTGACAACATTGTCAATGTACTTGTGTGCTAACACATCCATGGATCCTCTCATCTTCATCGGAATGAAGTGTGCAGACTTCGTGAGTCTGTCAACGATCACCCAAATGCTGTCATTCTCCCGCATGGGTGGCAATCCTGCAACGAAGTCCATGGTAATATGCTCCCACTTCCACTCCGGAACCTTCAGTGGTTGGAGTAATCCAGGAGGTTTCTGATGTTCAATCTTCACTTGTTGACACACGAGACATCTCGATACAAATCCTGCAATGTCCTTCTTCATGTTGCTCCACCAATAAAAGCTCTTCAAGTTCTGGTACATTTTGGTGCTCCCTGGGTGAATAGCATAACGAGAATGGTGTGCCTCAACCATAATCTCGTTTCTCAAGTCATGCACACCCGGCACACATAGCCTATCCTGGCAGTACAACACTCCATCGATGAGTCTAAACTCTGGCCTCTCTGCTATGCTCTCTATCAATCTGACCAACTCTGGGTCCTCTGACTGACTGCTCTTGATTCTGCTAAGAATTTCTGGTTCCCAAATGTGCATATTGGCAACCATGACTCTTTCACTCCGTGGCTGAAACTCAATGGCTAAATCTCTAAATAGCTCTGTCAAAGACCACTCTGTCTGCAAACATCCGGTAGTCACTGCTTTTCTGCTCAATGCATCCGCCACCACATTCGCTTTCCCGGGATGATACTTTATCGGGAAGTCGTAGTCTTTGATATACTCCATCCATCGAGTCTGCCTCATATTCAAATCTCTCTGCCCAAATAGATACTGGAGACTCCTATGATCCGAGTGAACCTCGAATTTCTCACCATACAAGTAGTGTCTCCACATCTTCAATGCCATGACCACAGCTGCAAGCTCCAAGTCATGAGTAGCGTATCTCTTCTCATGCTCTTTCAACTGTCTAGATCCATACGCTATGACCTTCCCCTCCTGCATGAGTACGCAACCCAATCCAATGCCTGAAGCATCTGTAAAAACCACGAATCCTCCAGTCCCCGTAGGTAACGAGAGAATAGGTGCTGTGGTCAATCTCGTCTTCAGCTCCTGGAAGTTCTCTTCACATTGCTCCGTCCAAACAAAAGGAACATCTTTCCTCGTCAATTTAGTCAACGGAGCTGCAATGCTAGAGAATCCTTCACAAATCTCCTGTAATATCCTGCTAGCCCAAGAAAACTCCTGATCTCTGACACTGACTTCGGGCTCTGCCAACTAACCACTGCCTCAATCTTCGCGGGATCTACCGCCAAACCTTCTCTAGAGATGATGTGTCCAAGAAAAGACACTTGCTCCAGCCAAAACTCACATTTACTGAGCTTAGCATAGAGCTGATTCTCCCTCAAGATCTGCAATGCACTCCTCAAATGCTCTGCATGCTCATCTCTAGACTTCGAGTAGACTAGGACATCATCTATGAATACGACCGTGAATTTGTCTAAGCATGGTGCAAAGACTCTGTTCATCAAGGCCATAAATACTCCTGGAGCGTTTGTCAGCCCAAATGGCATAACCAAGAACTCATAATGTCCATATCTAGTCCTAAAGGCTGTTTTCTGCACATCCTGATCTCGAACCCGTATCTGGTGATAACCAGATCTCAGATCTATCTTGGAAAAATGCTGTGCTCCCTGCAACTGATCAAACAACTCGTCTATACGAGGTAAAGGATACTTATTCTTGACCGTAACCTGATTCAGCTGCCGGTAATCGATGCACATGCGCATTGATCCATCTTTCTTCTTCACGAAAAGCACTGGTGCACCCCACGGGGATAAACTAGGTCTCACAAACCCTTTATCCATAAGGTCCTGCAGTTGAGCTTTCAGCTCTCTTAGCTCTGCTGGAGCCATGCGGTAAGGAGCCTTCGAAATCGGTGCTGTCCCTGGCTTCAGCTCAATCGTGAAGTCAATCTCCCGAACCGGTGGTAATCCAGGTATCTCCTCCGGAAAGACATCCGGGAATTCACACACAACTGGAATATCCCCCACCGCTCTGGACACTGTATCCTCCTCCAAAATATAAGCTACATAACCCTCGCACCCACTCCTAACCAATCGATCGGCTTTCAAAGCCGAGATGACTCTAGTGGACATGGGTTTCCTCTCCCCAACTATCTCTACACTATCTGCCAAAACTTGCAATCTGACTACTTTGTTGAAGCAATCCATCACTGCTCTGTAGGTGGATAACCAATCCATACCTAGGATCACATCAAAGTCCTTCATCTCTAGGACGATCAAGTCTGCAGCTAATATAAAACTCCCCACCTGCACTTTACAAGCTGGAAAATAGGATTCACATTGCACAGTCTTTCCTAAAGGAGTACTAACAAGCAACACACAATACAATGGAGCTACATCTCCCACCAAACGTGCAGCAAATATAGGTGACACGAATGAGTGTGTGGAACCAGAATCAAACAAGACTCTAGCAGGTACATCTGAGATAAAGAGTGTACCTTCCACCACTCCTCCAGCCTCTTCACCCTCCTGTAGATCCAGGGCCTGTACCCTACCATACTGCTGAGGTCTCTGCTGCTGCTGACCCTGCTGCCTATACTGTGCATACTGCTGGCCCTGAGGTCGCTGTGGTCCCTGAGGTCTAAACTGTCCTCTGCCCTGTGGTGCTGGCAATCTAAGCTGCTGTTGCTGTTGCGGTGGCCTAAGTGGCTGCTGAGGTGCCTGCCTCGGAGGCTGTGCTGCCAACGGTGGTCGTGGAGCTGCATTCCTCACTCCCTGCTCCTGTGCTCGAGGGCAATCCTTCCTCTGATGCTCCATCGAACCACACTCAAAACATGCTCCTGTAGTCCATCTGCAGGCCGCTGTGACATGAGAGCTCTTACCACACCGCTCACAAAAAGTCCTACGTACCAAGTCAATCCTAGGCCTCTTGCCTTGCTGCTGCTGATACTGTAACTGAGGACGCTGCTGGTACTGCTGGTACCGAGGGTACTGCTGTGGACGCTGCTGCAACTGCCCCAAACCTGGGCTCCTAACTGGTGCAAGTACGTCCGGAAACTGCTGTGCAAAAAGGATCTTCTTTCGAATGGACTCCTCAGCCCAATATGCCCTCTTAAGGTTCTCCTCATAGGTGACTAAGGTAACAGATGTCACCTCCATCTGGATATCAGGTCTCAATCCTCGAATGAATCTCATCACCTTATCAGCCTCAACTTGAACCAAGGCCGGTGCAAATCTCGAAAGGTTCGTGAATTTCTGTTCGTAGATCTGCACTGAGTCCAATCCCTGGACCAATGCCTCAAACTCTATCAACTTCTGAGCCTGAATATGTGGTGGAATGTATTTTGCCCGAAAGAGTGTCCGAAATGACGTCCAAGCCTCAGCATCATCAATAGTATCATAAGGAGTCATCACTGATTTCCACCACAACTCTGCTACACCGCGGAACATGTACGAGGCTAACTGTACAAACTCCCGTCCAGTGCACTGGAAGACCTTGAAGATCTTCTCCATCTGTACCACCCACTCATCAGCATCAAGTGGGTCTTCATTGCCATAGTATACTGGTGGGTTCCTTTTTTTGAATTTGTCATAGATGTCATTCAAGTCATGCACCCTAGGAGGGATGATGACCTGAGGTACCGGAGCTGGCCTCTGCAAGAACTGAAGCATCTGTGCCTGGAAGGTAGCCTGGTCCTCCCTCTGTTTGCTCTGTTCCTCCCGTTGCTGTGTCTGTGTCTGTGCCTGTGCTGTCTGAGAATCCATAAAGGCCTGCATGAGCTGATTGAATCTGGCCTCTACCGATCCATCTCCACTAGACCCAGTCGGATCGTTGTTCTGTGTAGAACGGGTATGTCCCCCAGCCATTCTGCAAGAAAAGACATGTTAGTCCTATAGGACTCAATCTAGCATACAAACTATACAATCTACACAAACTAAGATACCCAACGAAAACCCAATCCTCACACGTCTTAAGTTTCTACTTATTTTTAATTTAGAAACCAGTACAGCTCTGATACCAACTTGTCACGCCCCCAAAAGTGAAACTGGGGTTATGCGTGAGATTAGGGCTAATTTAAAACTTTTTCCAATAATAAACACAAGCCAATGCCCTAATCGTGTCCCATCTGGATCGAAGACCGCTGTGAGGTATAAACATTTCCTCGATTATATTAAACAATAGCGGAAGCTTCATAACACAAGAGGTATCTTAAAGATGTATAGTTTAAGAGCAATCTACTGAATATCAAGATTAAGGTTAGAGTTTAAGACTATACACAAAATATCACTTACAAATAAAAAGGCCAACTAAAACTAGGCCTAAACAAAAGTAAGAGAAAACAAAAGGTGAAGCTAAGAAGACTAATCGTGAGGCGCTCGTGTACGGGGTCGTCACGGCTATACGATGCCGTCCGTACTGTACTCTAGGAAGTCATCAGGCTGATCCGCCTGAACTTCCTCCGTCTGCTCCTCCGCCTCTGGGTAGAAGTACTCGGTACCTATGCACCAAGAGTAGCATCATCAACACAACGGATGGCAAAACAATAGATATATAAATCACATCAATATGCAGTACTAAAGAGAGTAAACGAATAAACATGAGTATACTGTATGCATAGCACTCCGATCATGGAAAATGCAATGCACTCGAATCAAAGACAAACTATCAAATAGGCGATCCACATATGCCAATATATATCATCAATAGGGCTAAAATCCCTGTATCCAATATCCAAACAACTCGTGGCTCAAGTACTCCGGCTCCGTGAGCTCTGGTACTATTTTGCTCGAGGACGTACAATATCAGCTCAAGTAGCTCGGGCTCCGTGAGCTCTGGCTCTGTCTTGCTGTAACAAAACAAAACATCTCGAGGAACAATAACTCTCAGCTCAAGTAGCTCGGGCTCCGTGAGCTCTGGCTCTGTCTTGCTTTGAGGTGGTATCGGGTTCTCCCACAGTCGGTGCCCCAACTGTGTTGAACGTTAAAAGCTGAGTGGTGCCTGACTCAAAGAATCCTAAGGACAATAGTGAAGGGCTAGGTTTCTTGCGCGAACAAGATTCAATACCAATAGCGAACTACTTTGTTTCCAAAACAAATCAAATCCCAAACCAATACCAATAGTAGTCCTCTCAAAGCTTGACAATCAAAGCTCCCTAGCCTCAACACTTCAAACGAATGACGAAACAATTGTAATAACAAAGGGGATCCTAAGTCCTCATCTAAGTTCTCAAAAGGATCCTCTAATAAAGCAAAACAAATAGAACTAAAGGATATGCTCATCACATGTAGAAGATAGTGCCCGAAGGTACTATTTGAATTCAAAACGAATAAACGATCCAATCCTAAGTAAAGTGTAAACCCTGAAGCATCGTACAACCTATTCAGTCAACGAAGGGTTAGGGTTCGCGATACTCGTACGAATGATCTTCGTGCATAGATTTAAAGAAGAGTATCCCGACGTCCCATACCTTTCGAGATTGAATTCAATTGATTCTCGATACAACCGAATTCACAGTGAGAAATGTCGGCTCAAAACACTCTCATCATAAGTCAAATGAGTCCTCAAAAGGGGTATCCAAAGGTCCACCAAAGTCCAACTTAAAACAGGGTAAAAATCCATTGAAATGGAAAAATTGCAAAAATCCCTATAGTCTCGGGCGAGTAGTCTCGGTCGACCGACGCACAGGTCTCGGTCGACCGAGAAGCCTGCGGAAACTGGGCAGTAGCCCTGTTCTGGGCTGAAATGGGACTTTTCCCATTTTCTTCTTATGAGACCTAATGAACACAATATGTAGGTATAAAAACTAACTTAATAACAACCTATAAAACTACTAATCAAGCCATCAGATGCTATATCCATCCCATTCAAACTACAAGTCTATTTATCATGTTTTCAATCAACTAAGTTATCAATTGAGCCAAAGTAACTAAAACATGATTTTATCAAGCAAATCAAGGTAGACAAGCATATTAAGCATATATATAACTATTGACTTGCCTTAGTGATATGATGATTCAGATTCAAGAAGAAAATGAAAGAAGAAAACACTTTGGAAACTCCAAATGAGGTGAACTCTTCTCCAAATCCCAAATAGCTCCTACACATGCATGCCAAGGCCAAGGTAAGCCTATCTAATCCATTTCTAACCAAGGAAGAAGATGAAGAGGTGGTTTCTAAGCTTGGAGAGCTTACCTCTAAGTGGGTTGTGGGTGAAACTCTTAGAAAAGAGTATGAATGGACTCTTGGAAGCTTGGAGAAGAAGATGGGTTGCTTTGTTTCCGTCACCGGAGTTCCGGGCTCGTCAACGGAGAAGGAGAAACGATGGAAGGAAGGGAAGAAGAAGTTGAGTCGGCTGTGTTGCTGTGTTGTGGTAGTTGAGTGGAGTGAATAATGGAATGAATGTAATAAAGATAAGTATAAGTTAAGTGGGTTGGTAGGATACTTGTGTACATGGGTCATGGGCTTGGGCTTGGGTTGATGGGTCAAGGTCCGGATCGATCCACTTATATAATCAATAGTTTTCAGGCCTCTTCGACGCGTCAGATTGCAACGCGACCGAAGGTTAAAGTTCATGAAACGTCGAAACCTACCCAATGCACCCAATCTCACAAAAACTCATAATCTCATAAATCCCTTAAAAACCCTACCCGGTTCGTAAAACGACTCTCTATCCTACCCAAACGCGCTCCGAATCGTGCGGAACTTCGCACGCAAGACTCATCGGTAACCCTGACTACTTAGACTCTAAACTAGCTTACTAACTAATCAAACAATTAATTATAATTAATAGGCCATTAGGGGTCGGGGTGTTACAAAACTGATCATTAAAACATTGCAGAAATCTGCACATTATTTGGACATAAAAACCTGCAAACATCTGAATATAAACTGAACATTAAAACCTGCAAAAAAATCTGAACTTTGACATAAAAAAGACCTGCAAAAATCTGCACATAACTGAGTATAAAAATGTGCAGAAACCTGAACAAAAGCATGCAGAATTCTAAACTTAACTGAGTGCAAAAACATGCAGAAATCTGAACATAAACTGAGTACAAAAACCCTTATGAGATCCACCTTGAATAGCCAAAGGCAATGAATAAATGAAATAGCAATTTCACATCAAACCTTGAAAAAGAAACACAAATTTAATTGTATGCAATCCAATATCCATTTATTCACTTGCCTTTACTCCAAAAAGGATCACAAACCACTCTCAGAAACTCTCAAATACAGCGGCTCCAATCTACACCAAAAAACTCAAAAGAAGAACACACTAAAATCCACCCAATTCGAAATAGAAAGGAGCTCTCAAGAAACTCTTTTACATGCATGATAAAAGAGTCTTAAAGGGTCTAAAAAAACCAAGATTTCAAGAGGGGAAGCCATTGCTAACCTTTCACAGCTCTATGCAAGAAGAAAGACTTGGAGAAGAAGGTGGTTCCAGCTGATTTTCTTCAAGAACAGTACCAATGGGAAGCTAGAGGTGAGGAGAGGAGATTTATGAAGTCAAATCTCTAAGTAGCACTCAAGAGGTACACATGCAAGAGGAGAGAAGGTGGCTGGAAATGGAAGAGAATGAAAACTCTTCGGTTCAGCTGTGTTGCAGGAAAAAATGAAATGAAGGGGAAGAAGGCCTCCAACGTGGGTTTTATTTGGGTTTTAAGTGAGGAAGGTGGGCCCCATGGGCCCCAAATCTTCAAGTGGCTGGATCGATCATTTGTGGGTCCCGAATGAAAACGACGAAGAAGACAAAGTTGATCGTCGGAAAATCTAGTTTTCAAAAAGTATAATTGTCTCATGATTTTCAAATTTCGAGATTTATGCACAGATTTGGGTGTGAAAAGACTGTTTTGTCATTTTTCTCGAAAAACGTGATTTTTGGGTTTTAAATGCAAACGGGTAAAACACGAAAGTTGTTGAGACCAATAAAAAAAATTGAGAGGAGTAAAAATCAGAAATTTTTTGAAATAAAAGAATAAATTCCCACACGAACATAAATCACACAGGTCACCACTGGTTGGGTCAAAACAAACCCGCGGCTCTCAAAATTCTTCAAAGCTATGCAAGATCTAGCCATACTCACAAATGAAGCCGAACCACCTCTAATCTCACTCAAAAAGCTAATCCACAACTGAGACAACAGTAAACACGAGAATTAGGGGTCGGGGTCTTACACTTCTCTTAAAAAAAAAACCTTAAAAAAAATCTTCAAAAAAAATATTTAAAAAAAAAACTTTCGTCACATTTAAGTTCAGATTGGAGAAATCTTGGTTCTCTCCTTTTTTGGATTTAATACTCACAGAAATGTTTGAGCTTTTATTCGGATTGGAACACCATTTGCTCTCTTTGATAAATTCAATCTTGATTGTAAAAAAAAAAAAAAAAAAGACCTCCATCATTTTTGAATTCAGATTTGAGAAATCTTGGTTCTTTCCTTATAGGATTTAGCGCTCGCGGAAATGTTTGAGCCTATGTTCGGATTGGAACACCATTTGCTCTCTTTGATGAATTTAATATTGACCTTTCAAAAAAAAAAAAACTTCTGTCACTTTTGGGTCCAGATTTGAGAAATTCCGGTTCCTCCCCTTTCGGACTCAGTGCTCGCAGAAATGTTTGAGCCTTGTTCGGTTTGGAATACCATTTACTCTCCTTTATGAATCCAATCTTGACCTTTCAAAAATCTCATCTCGTGTCCCTTCCAAGGATGTGATTTACAACATTAGTGCCTAGCGGTGCTAGTACGCCCTTTCGGGTCTGCTGTATTAGCGACCGACACATTTGTACACTACAAGAAATTTGGGGTTTAAGGACGACACAAATTTGTCCCAAAATATACATATTTCTTCACCGAAATTAATTGAGACGAAAAATTTTCGTCACCCGTTTTGTTGCCAAAGCCTTGTCACTAAAAGGTATTGGAGACGGAAAAAAATTCGTCATTGAAAAAAATAAATTTGTGACGATTTTTTTTTCTCCAATACACTCTATTGAAAACTTACTTGTAAGTAATTCTTTTTAGTCTCCAATACACTCTGTTGGAAACATACTTGTAAGCAATTAGTGACAAAATATTTTGTCATTAAAGGAAGAAATTAGAGACAAAAATATTTTGTCATAAATATAAGAAATAGAAACGAAATTTTTTTGTCACGTACGCCTAACTCAAGAACTTCCCAAGAGGTCACCCATCCTAGTACTGCTCCCACTAGAGCACGTTTAACTTTAAAATTCTTATGATTTCCGGAGTCACACGGTTTTAGAAGTCCTCATGCTAAGTTAATATGGGATTTGACTTATAAGCCCATGGTCAAGACTTGGATATTTTTGATGCGGGCTAACGGAGACTCATCGTTTGAAGCCCGTGGTTAACACGCTACGCCCGGTGGTTAAGGGTACCACCCGGATCAATATCTCACATTCCCCCCACTAGAAATAGAGCCGTCCTCGACTCTGATACCAACTGTCACAGGCCCTCCCAACTCAGCATGAAATTGTCCGCTTTGGCACGTGCACACGCGAGGACTTCCCAGGAGGTCACCCATCCTAGTACTGCTCTCGCCCGAGCACGTTTAACTTCGGAGTTCTTACAATTTCCGGGGCCACACGGTTTTAAAAAATCTCATGCTAAGTTAATATGGGGTTTAACTTATAAGGCCATGGTGAGGACTTGGATATTTTCAATGCGGGCTAACGGAGACTCGCCGTTTGAAGCCCGTGGTTGACACGCTACGCCCCGTGGTTAAGGGTACTGCCCGGACCAAGATTTCACATTCTCCCCCACTAGAAATAGAGCCGTCCTCGGCTCTGATACCAACTGTCACAGCCCCGCCCAACTCAGCATGAAATTGTCCGCTTTGGTCCACGTGCACGCGCGAGGACTTCCCGAGAGGTCATCCATCCTAGTACTGTTCCCGCCCGAGCAGGCTTAACTTCGGAGTTCTTATGATTTCAGGGGACGCACAGTTTTAAAACGCCTCATGCTAAGTTAATACGGGGTTTGACTTATAAGCCCAAGGTCAGGACTTTGATATTTCTGATGCGGGCTAACGGAGACTCACCTTTTGAAGCCCGTGGTTGACACGCTACGCCCCGTGGTTAAGGGTACCGCCAGGACAAGTTCTCACAGTAGCAGTGACAGAGAGAGGTAAGTGTACCTGGTGATGGCGGACTCCTGGATGGAGGATGATGGGCATAGATGATGGTGATTGGTGATGGTGGCTGCGTCTGGGAGTTCTAGGCGAGAGAGACTGAGAGAAGTAGAGATGAGAGGGATCACTGATCAGGGATGGGTCTGCACTGCGTGTGTTGATGGAGGGTGATGATGATTGATGGGGGCCAATGGGCCATGCGGCTGCTTCCTAAGACGATAAGTGGGAGATGTTGGAAAATGGTTTTGGGAAATGGGGAAAAGGGTTCTTCTCTCCTCTTCTGGAAAAGGGTTTTGGAAATGAGAGACCGGGATAGATGGAGGGACAAAGGGGGAAATGGGTTTTGGAAAAGGGGCGCTGGATTGGGGGGGGGGGGGGGGGCATTTTAGTCATTTTAAAGGCTTTTCCAAAGCAATACTTGTAAAAGAGGAATAGGCTCAAGTGCGAATGAAATTGGCGCCTTATTTTGTTGGCCGAAATATTTTCGTTTTTCATAACTTATCCTTATTAGTGAAGAATTACGTTCGTCGCAAAAACAAATTATATTTTGTGACAAAAAATTTCATCTCCAATGAACAAAAATAATTCGCACCCGCAAATGAAATTGGCGCCTTATTTTGGTGACGAAATATTTTCGTCTTCTATAACTTATCCTTATTAGTGACGAATTAAGTTCGTCACAAAAACAAATTATATTTTGTGACAAAAATGTTCGTCTCCAATGAGTTAAAATAATCCGCGCGAAAGCAAATGAAATTAGCGCCTTATTTTGGTGACGAAATATGTTCGTCTTCCATAACTTATCCTTATTGGTGACGAATTACGTTCGTCGCAAAAAAAATTTTATATTTTGTGACAACAATTTTCGTCTCTAATGAGCTAAAAAAATTGGCGCCAACACAAAACAAGTTGGCGCCATATTTTTGTAGACGAAATTTTGTTTTCGTCTCCTATACTTTTGAGAAAAATGAAAACAAACGACAAAATTTATATTTCGTCCTCTTTGGGTGTTCTTTTAAGACAAAAAAAAAATCGTCATCAAATTTCGTCACAATAGCCTAAATTTCTTATAGTGGTATCTCCAACCTTATATCATCTTACCTCGAGTGAGCATTGCTTCTCGGTAATTTGAATTAAGGTTTACAATTGCTTCTAGCAGTCACTGGAATGCTCGCCCTGAGCCTACCATACTTGCATTTAGAACAATTGTACCCTCTATGGCTTTTTGCCTCTTTCATCTTGGTTGGGCTGGGCCATGTCCCCTCGAGCGATTTGAAAAGACAAAACCATAGTTATTTTCCATTTATAATCGCCATATTCTTGTGATTACTAATGGATCTTGTCTTGTTTCAGAAGTTTTCCAAACTGACAATGGCAGCTTCATTGACCATCACTTTCGAAGAGAACAAGTACCAACTCCTGCTTCAAGAAAAGCGAAACAAGCGCATCCACAAGCACCCTAGCAGCTGCCGAAGCGTCATCTCCCTCGGCAACTCTTAAACCGGGTCGACCTCTACTCCCTGAACCATCGTCTTCGGGTCATTGGGACCATTCCCACTCCCCGTAGAAGAAACTACACCTGCCAAGAAGCAGAAACCCACCCCTAAAAAATGTCACTGCTCCAACACCAAGGGCAACAATCAAAAAATCTGAAGCCCGTGGTAGCCCCACGAAGCCTCAACCGGCAAGAAACCAGGTCTACCCCAAGACCTGGTCCCCGAGACGTACCCCAAAACAAAGGAGGTCCCAAACATTTGTAAAAGCGTACCTGGCCCCTCACTACAAGAAATTGCACTTTTAGCGACGTTTTCATAAATTCGTCGGTAAAGAGTAATACTTACCAACGCGTATTGTTTCGTCGTTAGAAAGAAACCTTTTACCGACGTTTTCCTTAAAACGTCGGTAAAAACAAGAATTTTACCGACATTTTATAAAACGTCGATCAAAGTAGGTATTTTACTGACATTTTTAATAAACACGTCGGTAAAAGGTGAATTTTAAAATTAAATTATAATTGTATAAAAAATAAAAAAATATATTTTTGCCGACGTTTTTCAAAAAACGTCAGTCAAACTACATGTTTACCGACGTTTTTATTAAAAACGTCAGCAAAAGGCAAATTTTAAAATTAAATTATAATTATATAAAAATTAAGAAAAAAATTTTGCCGACGTTTTAAGGTCAACTTTGCCAACATTTTTTTAATAAAACGTCGGCAAAGGTTAACTTTGCCAATGTTTTTTTAATAAAACGTCGGGAAAAGTACGTATTTTACCGACCTTTTTAATGAAAACATCGGTAAAAGGTGAATTTTAAAATTAAATTATAATTGTATAAAAAGTAAAAAAGGGGTGTTAGTGACTGCCCATTTCACCGGAAATAGAAGTGGGTTTTAAAAACTAAGAAGAAGAGGAAGATGGGTAGGGTAGGTATTAAAAAAACTAGAGGGAACTAATAAAAAAACCAGACTCACTGACAAAAATCAGAAATAAAAGTCGAGCTCAATAGAGGAAGTTGAACCACGCTTCCTGCAATGGGCGAATGGGAAAAACAAAGACTGCAATAGCATGGTGAGTTTCAGGTGGTGTATTGAAACTTAAAGCCTTTCCTACTTTTTTTTGTTAGAACAAACTGCACTTTTAGCAATGTTTTTTAGCGATGATTTTATAAATTCGTCGGTAAAGAGTAATCTCTACCGACGATATAATTTCGTCGCCAACTTTTACCGACATTTTATAAAAAATGTCGATAAAAGTCTATAGCTTGACTGAAATCCGACTTGTAGAGTTCTTAAGGAAACCTGTAATACATCTTCATAATTTGACATGGGTCGACGGTAACGCTTCTTTCAAGGTAACATGGTGGTAGTAAAATAGAATTCATTCATCCCCAGCCATACCTCAGCTGGTTAAGGACACGAGTGTCCGAGCAGAATGCATGAGTGCAAAAAGTCTGGATCCCATGTTTCTTATCGACATTCACCATTTATGTAAAATCCATCCATCCATCCATCCACTATAGGGCCCACATTCTTCATCCAAACCCTTTGGATCACGGAAGGAGGATCAAATTCCTTCCATGAATGAAAGAATACTAAGTACAATGCTCCCGATCATAATCGTAGTCAGTGGAGGAGCCATGATTTGCTTTTAGAAGGGGGTAAGCGATTATTGACCGATAACATTTTTCATTTATTAATTCATTACTAATTATTTAATGTCAAGTTCTTTTGTAGGTTTTTCTATTAATATCTTAATAAAAATCTTAAATTTGTAAATACTCAAATATTGTTTAAAGCATAATTGTTTAAAATTTTATAAAAATATGAAAATACTATTAGCGTTCACTATAATGAATTCCAATGACAGACACAAAATTCACGTAGCAGCTCCTAACATACGGTTGGGTCAAGGCGTTGATTATGATGACAACGACAACTATAATGAATCAAAACTGCTCAAAATAATAGTTTTATTCTCCTTTTAGATAGTATTGTAAGTTGTATCTCACTCTAATTAAAATAGGACCCATACTTAATTGATTATGTGTAAACCAATCAACCACTATTGATTAATGAAAATCTATAGAGTGGTTACTTGTGCTTGTTTGATGGGTTATGATGCCTGCGGCGGGGAAGAAAACATTTAAGGAATTTCCCCAAGTCATGAATAAACTTCAATTAGTGAACGAAATAAAACCGTCGGTAAAAGTCTTTTTTTCTTTTTTTCTTTTACCGAAAAAAAAAGTCTGCAAAGTTCGATTTTATTATTAACTTTATTTTCGGGAAAAAAAATATTAAAATGAACTTTTAGCGACGTTTTTTGTAAAACGTCGGTAAAGTCTAATTTTATTTTTAGGAAAATTAAAAACCAGAGACCTTTACCTATGATTTTTACTTTGTATTACTTAAAAATCCGAATCTATCTAAATCTGAGCCCACTTCCTCTCTTAAGAAATTCCTCAAATTACATCTTCCCTTAAATAATTCCAAATCTGAAATTCAGATTTGTATTATCAATTGGAACACATGATGGGCCCCACTTTTGTGGGCAATGCTTGAAATTCCCTTACCTTGGATGTCCCTCGTATGGCTGGATTTTCTTTTGTAATTTTTTTCTTCTTTGTTTGGCTTGAATTGAATCTTCCAACCAGGGTAGTGTGGACCCCATGCAAATCTTCAATACCTTGGTTTTCCTTCTTTAATTCTTCAACTGATTTATCACTTTCGCAGGTCTCAAGAAATTGATTTTCCCTACAAAAATACCGACGAATTACAAAACGTCGGTAAAACCTACTGTTAGCAACGTTTCCTTGAAAATCATCGGCAAAGTTCAATTTTATTATTAACTTCATTTTTATGGAAAAATAAATATCAGAGACTATTATCGACGAATGCGGTAAAATTAACTTTTAGTGACATTTTTGGTAAAACGTCGGTAAAATTTAATTTTATTTTTAGGAAAATTTAAAATTATAGACCTTTACCGACGAAATTTTGTTTTACCGACGAAAAATTAGCATCGGTAAAGGGCTTTTCTTTTTTACCACTCCTTTTTTCCCTCTCCTGCCACAAGCCCCTTTTATCCTTTCTCTATGCCAGTTCTCCCCTTTTCTCCTCTCTCTCTGCTCTCTCTCTGCTCTTTCTCTCGCTCTCTCCATCTTCTCTCTCTCTCCTGCTCTGCTCTCTCTCTTACCCTCTCTGATCTCTCCTGCTCTCTCTTACCCTCTCTGATTTCTTGCTCTCTCCATCTTCTATCTCTCTCTCTTGCTCTGCTCTCTCTCTTACCCTCTCTGATCTCTCTTATTTCTCGCTCTCTCCAATCTGTCGGTCCCTATCTGCTCTCTCTCTCTCTCTCTCTCTCCATCTCCCTTTCTATCGTTCCCTCCAGAACCCATCTCCATCGGCCTTTCCATCTCTGCCTCCCTCTCCAGACCTCTCCCAGGCGCACAACGACCACAACAGCAGCCCCCGGACGCCCGCAGAGCCTTCATCTTCCTCCTCGCGCCGCCGGACGCCTCCCTGCACCAGGTACACCCCTCCATCTTCTTGTACTCCGTACACACCGCGCACCATTTCCCCTCTCCTTTATCTTTTTTCTCTGTTCTCTCTCTCTCTCTCCCTCTCCCTCGTTCCCCATCTCTCTGTTTCATCTCTGTCTACTAAATGTGTATACTGTTGTAGTGTTTTTTTAATTATTTTGGATTATATTAGATTATGTGATTTCATGGCTGAACTGATTCAAATATCAAATAAAGTGATGCATTCTTAAAAGACCAACGGTTCCATTAGACAAGGCCTCACCAAACTCTTCAGCAGTTTCAAAGTCCATGAGCTTGGAGTCATCAACTTTCAAATGCTTCAATAGATCCACCACAAACGACCCCTTCTGGTACCCCATCCCTACTCTTGATGAGGTCCTGGATATCATGAATGGTTGGCTCAAGTTGTTGAAGTGTTTGAAGTGTAGTGGAGCTTGCAGTGTAGCTAGTGGTTAGTATCCACACCACAAACACCCATATGATCACCACAAACCTAGACCCATTGTTCACCAGCCTTTCCCCTGCACACATTGCCATCAGAAACATTTGTTTTAGAAATTGGTAGCTAGACTCAACTCATAAGTAAATCAGGCAAGTCTGACCACATTGAGTGTTCATGACGCATTGGCTCGCCTAACTCAGTGACCTTCCAAATTGAGTCAATTCCCCTGGTTTCCCCACATCTAAGTGAGGTTTAAAACAGCCCTATTTACTAGGATTATTATCAACCGGGTAGTCATCAAAGTCCAGCCTGATTAGTTCAAAATTCAGGCCCAACTACCCCAGTTTTTTCATGGCTGATCATAGCATTAGCATGATGTGAATTGTTGAAAATGGAAGGAGAAAAGAAGTGGACTTGGTACTGAACTGTGTGCGAAAACTAGAGTCGAGAAGAAGAACCACAAGATGACACCAATTTGATCCTGTAGCGGGGCCCTAAACTCCTCGTTGACTCGGTGCTCAAGTACCGACACCACAAAGCCAGTGAAGGTGAAAGCAAGCCCTGTCATGAGCCAAAGATCCTAGCTAAGGGGCTTCAAGAAGATCCATGCCTTAAACTACAGCTTCGAACACATCTATGGAATAATCCTTAAACTCTGTTTTATTTGTTTCAGGGTCAAGCACCGCATTTACAAATTCAGTGAATCCCCGTTTTTTCGGCACCCCAATCTTCAGTTTCTTCCCACTTGTAGGTATCACCCAACCTTTTGGCACAGACATGGGTTCACCAGGCCATATAATTGGCTTGAGATCAGCTTTTGAAGTTGAATATGTTGTTTTACTGGAGTTCAATTTCTTATCAAGTCCTAGAATTGGGGTCCAGAACCCCACCACTCTATCCCCTTTCCCAATCACATTCACTATTTGGAAGGTCGATGATTCTAACTGCCCCTTGGTTAGATTGAACCGACCACTTAGGCCTTTGAAGTTGGTCTTTAAGATGGCATCTCGAAGTCTTGGGTCTATTTCAGAGACACCCAATCCTGCTAAATCAGTTGAATTTTGTCTTGTTTGTTGCACTTCTTCTATTGCCTTTGAAGAGCCCAAACTGTATCATATGCCCATAGCCCAAAAATGTTAGGCTCCACTCTATCAAAGTATGAGTTTTCATTCTAGAATCTCCTTTTCCATCTTTCCATGAAATTGTCCAGCACTTTGGATTTTGGAACATTGGGTCTTACACCCAAAACACCTTGCATGAATTGGATGACAGAAGAATTCATGCAATCCAAGAGATTGACTAGCCCATCTGTTACAATCCATACATCTATTAAACAGTACTAGTTGTTCTGGCTTGAATAGCAGGTATCCCAGCTTAGGGGGCTGGCCCCTAGACCTATGGAGAGGGGGCCCTCGAGTGAGGGCAGTAGGCTGCGGGTGAGGAAAGGTGCCTGCTTGGGTTCGAACTCAGGACAAGCTGGTAAGAACTTGCACCTCTTACCACTAGGTTAAAGAGGTTGTTCTTGACTTAAACATTATTTCAAAATGGGTGATAAATTTATCTAATTTATGCGATTTGCTATCTGTTCTGTGGATGGGTCTCTTACCAACCTACCAGTCCCCCACTTCAATTTAGAATTCATCCTACTTATTTCAAAATAAAACAGAAAAGGAACCCACCCTAGGATGCCCAGACTCCTTTGGTAGCGACCATAACCTACAAACCAATCACTGCATGGTAGGGGTCTCAAAGGTAGTTTGTCTTCTTTCAATCTCCCATTGCTTTGAGTGTGGCCCACACCCACTACTGTTAGTGGCAACAAAATGGTGTGGGCATGGTGTAATCTTTAGAGCCCTAGCCGAAATGGATCCACAAGGAAAGGATGGTTCATGTGGTTCTCGAGGGGATTCCTTAGTAATTGTGAAGGACTTGTCCTTTTATGTGATATTCAATAGCCTTCCCCATAGAGGTGGTTGCCTAGTGTGTCTCTCATCTCAGCTCTCTGAGAGCTGCCCTCGTGCATGGTACAACACAAAGGACTTAGACATCTCTTGGAGGATGGTGGAAAATGATTGATGGGGTGGTGGCTTTCTCTTATGTGGGGGACCTTTTACTAGGCCTTTTCTGAGGATAACATCTATCTAACCATCTATACCTATGCCTACATAAGGTCCACACAGTAGTACCACACCCATGTCTTAGGATTCTTTTTTATCAAAGAAGAGAGAGAATCCTACGGACATGAGACCATAAAAAATCCATATTATTCTTCTTTGTGGGACATGTGACATTTGTAGTAGCTTGATTGAGTTTGGTTCCATCAACACCTGTCTGTTCAACTATGGTGAGGCACTAGAGCCTGTGGCCCACTCCATTTTGGCTCAAAACTCATCATAATATTTTAGTCTCCTAGACTATTATTTTCAAACCCTCCTGATCATTACATCTATAACCATACAATCATAGTTTTTTAAATTTGTAATCCGCTCGTTTTAAGATTTGAAAGAGCACTTGCCCGAGTCCTTGACTACTTAAACTTCAAGGAGTCTAGATCCCTTGTTGTAGCAGTTACAAGGTATCTGAATACTTTTTTGCAACTCCATTATGGAGCTCACATAGAGATCATTCCAACAGTTCAAGTTGAATTTCATTCCATATATATATATATAATTGGCCAAAATTGGTCCATCATATATATATATATATATATATATATATGTAATGAGACACTGTCCACCCATATCTCCACTCCTATGTTCTTGCTCTGCACAAGTTAATTGAAAGAAACTACTATTGGTTTTCTCTCTATCAAGTTCGAAGCTTTTCAAAAGAACCTTAATTCACCTTGTATAACATGTTAACTAGAAAAGCAAAAACTGAGTTTAGAGGAAAAGATTATCAACTGAACATAGCTATGACATTCATGCATAGATCCTTAACCAATGTTCAACATTGGGTCTCCAAACATGCATTTTCTACTACTAGTTCATTTTGGTTAGATTAGGTAAGAAATGCATGAATAATAGCATGAATAATAAGAATACAAGGACTGTCCCACTATTTATAATTTCTAATTACTTGTGATTAGGTCAAATATGGACAAGAGTTGGATATTACATTATCAGAACCGATTTAGTGCTGAGTACATAGCTGGGGTGAACTCATTTATTGATTTTGCAAAGGCAAATTCCCCTGGGGCAGTGTTGATTAACTGCCCGTGTAACGATTGCTGTAACCATCGGAAACATGACTATGTAACCGTGAGAACTCATTTGCACATTCATGGAATGAAGGTCTCATACCTACGGTGGATATATCACGGGGAGCCTATTGATAAGAACGAAAAATGTTATATTTTTCTCCATTAATATTTAGTTCTTTGTACCTATTTGATATCTAATTGCACTCATTATTCTTATATTTTGATTTAGGATGCAATTGGAGGGCTAAACGCAAAACGAAGTTAATTGGGCAATTTTAGATGAATTTTCGCATCGCTTCACAAGCTGGGCATAACTCTCATCCGAGCTCTAATTGAGATGATTCAAGATACTGTGGAACGTTGAAAGAAGGTGATCATATTTGATGCTGAATGAATGAAGCTGATTCGGAACCGGGTCTTGTTTAGAGGAAATAAAGCAGAAGGGCATTATGGTAAAATTGAAAAAATCAGGAGGTCGTCGAAACATATCCAATATTGGGCTCATATTGAAAATAGGGCAACTTTAATTCTTGGGTCGAGTCCTACAAAAGCCCGAATGAGAAGATATGGTCAAAAAGAAGATTTTGACTAAGTTAGAATTTAATTGATTATTTTATTAAATTCACTACAACAATTTTGCTTTTTTGCGATGCCAAAAAAGCATCGCAAATAATATAAAAAGCGTCGCAATAAGTTAATTGCGACGCAAAAAACTAAGCGTCGCAGAGGGGTCGCAAATAATGGGGTCACAAAAAGATTAGCTACGCTAAAGACTGCAGCGTGGCAATAAGAGAGTATTTGCAACGGTTTCAAAGCGTTGCTAATTACATACCAATTGCGACGTATTATAAACGTCGCAAATAATGATTTATTTGCAACGGTAAAATTGCGTCACCAATAATTTATATTCGCGACGTATTATAAACGTCGCAAATAATGATTTATTTGCAACGGTAAAATTGCGTCACCAATAATTTATATTTGCGACGATTCTAAAAGGCCGTTAATAAATTATTAAAGGCGACGCTCATATAAAGTTGCAAATAATTTTTTTTTGCGACGCTTATGTGGTTTGGTAAATAATATTTATCTTGTTACATTTAATTATTTGCAACGCAATAAAAGCGCCGCAAATAATAATTTCTCAAAAAAAATATTTTTTAATATTTTTAAAATAGATATATTTTCCCTGATTTTATACCCAATCAATACAAATATAATCTCATCATCCATTCACAAGTCATCCATTCACAAATCTTTAATGTAAAGTCACCATTAGGTCATCACAATCATATATCTCTAAGTTGCAATTCAGGTATGAAAATAACACTCCATCGATGTAAAAACATAAACTAAATTAATTCATTGAATTTGAGTGCAACGAATCAGTTGTCCTCATCACAAATTCTTACTGAATGATATTGATAAAATTCTGTTAAACATAAATCTATATAATAGTTGGTCTCAATATAACAAAGAAACAATAACTGAAAGGCGGTCTTCGATATGTATAACGGAGAGACAACGAACAATTTCCACGATAAAATATAATATCCTCAAATTGATCTACGTCATCTAAACCGGTCCAAAAAATGTTGCTTGTTCTTATTTTCTCTTCATCTCCTATTTCGATCTGTAATAAATAAAACAAGATAGATGTTAAAATCTATAACACAAGATAGATGTTAAAACTGAAATTTGAGATCTCAGGTTGAAAACTTATTTGTTCATGTTGATTGTAGCCTATGCACAAAGTCACCACATGTACATCAATCCATATCATTTAAATCATGGCCCTTGATGTATATGGGGCATGGAAAAAACCAGATTGACTTGATGATATGGCTACTTATTTCTCATTTTAAACATCTCTTCACTGTATATGCCTTTTGGAAAAGAGACTGCTGCAACCACATTAGGTATAGCATTGTCAGAAATTAGAGTAATGTTTAAATAAGAAAATGCTCACTCGTCCATGGATCTTCTCTTCTATTCTTTTTAAAGTCTTGGCAACACAATCTTTTGTCGCCTGTAATTTCATTTAATGTCACTATTCAGAATGGTTCACAAACTGAGAACAACTGAAACCCTACTGGTGATATGTATTAAAGCATTTAGAAAGCAACCACCAATGGATTTAAGCAAATTCAAAGTAAACAATGTGCAACTGGCTTACCTGAACAATGAATTCTCCATCTAGCAGCTTTTGAACACCTCCAACTTTGACAAAATCTCAGATATTATCCTAAAGAGTAAAGACAAAATACAGTGTTCATTAAGATAGTTGACAATGGATGCAAATAGAAATAAATATAGCAATCATAAAAATTTAAAATGATCTCCAGGCTGAGACACCTTTAGAAATTAGATTTGATCCTCCCTTGAAGTTCTTGATTAGGCCAACATTCTCATTTTCATGTTTGCCTCTCAAAGTATTTAATGAAATATAACATCCATTTTGATAGCTAAGGGACTGGTTTATTAAAGAAATAGTAAAATCTCCACAGTTCTTTAGCTTCCCCACTTCCTCTAGATATCTTGCTAGATAAGGGACTGGTTTATTAAAGAAATAGTAAAATCTCCACAGTTCTTTAGCTTCCCCACTTCCTCCAGATATCTTGCATTCCTTGAATCACCTTCCACCACTAATGCCTTATACAATCCTTAAGTCACCTCCACCACCAACCCCTTATATAATCCCTATTTTCAACCTATCTGCTATGGCTAACATATCCACCCTATCTCAGCACCAACCCCATCCAATTGCTCTTGCAAAATTTGACACAGCTTGCTTTATCAAACAACCAAGGATTGGACATTTTTTAGGCACTCAAAACAGTACCTCATGTGATCAGATTGTTCCAAGTTTTCTGCCAAAAGGTAGGTCATAGAGAAACCTTTGAAACTCCAAATGCCCCATGAATTATGCTTCCAGGTGGGAAAAAAGAGAAGTCCACAAGGATGAAAAATTCTGCATGAGTCAACAATACCTCATTGTCTGCAAGGCCATAAAGAGCAAATGCAGCATTATGTTGTAGAGACCCATTCTTGGAGTCAAGAAGCTTCAGAAGTGGCATCAAACCACCAATGTGAACAACACCAGCTTGGTTGTGCGTGTCCTGAAAAATAAATAATAAAAAGCAATAAATTGCACCTGCTATTATTGATTGCATGAATCAATAGTTATGCTTATGCTCCACTATCAACAAAATTAAGCAAGAAAGTGAAAAAAATAAGGCTTTCAATTGGCCTGAATCAGCCAATGGCGGAAACAACTGTACTGCTACAAGACATATAAACCTCAGCCGATATGGAGGACTATTTTTGGATACTAATCTAAAGTTCTAAGGTTCTTAAATAAGGCAAGGCCTACCTACATCTTGGTACCCAGGTCTGCCACACATTGATATGCCATTTTAGAATTCAAGTTGGATTCTGATAGGGCCCGTTTAGGTTTTGGATTCAAACTAAGGTTAAGATTCAGCCTCAGGTCCAGATTTCAGATCTGAATATTTAAATAAGCAACCTCAGGCTATGATTTAAATCCAAGATCCAGAAGAGTCATAGGGTATATCAGTAAGAAACTAATATCACTTTCTCAAATGACAGCTTCAGGTAATCAAATACAATAGCCAAATTATACAAACAAAAATGAGAATATTAAATATAAAAAAAAAGACTCATCATATTTCCCACTACTGGAGTTTAAGATCAGCAGTTCACATAACACATGCAGTTATCACATCAAAAGCACTGCCATTGAAGACAGAGGGAAAAGCCTTACAAGAAGAAGCATTTGGCTAGATAGCCTTGGTAAGGGAACACCATATCTGTGTAGCCATATTCTGTTTCACTTGCTTTGAGATGATTCAATCCATGGTAAAAGCATTATCTCTGCTATGGATACATGGGCTCCTCATGAAGACAACTAATGATGAGATAGCATTTTCTGTTTACTGTTTGGGTGCTATGCATCTTGATAAGACTCTAATTGATGTCTAGAGAGACAAGCAAACAAAATCATAATACTCATGGGTCTTGTAATTAATATATCTAGGGACAAGGAAACCAACTATCTTCTCTCTCTCTCTCTCACATGCTCAGTTTTACCATATGCTTTACCATATGGTAAACCAAGAATCAAAAGAGACTAACCCACAGAAAGGTAAGCAAATACACATGTTACCTTCAGAAGAATCAGCTGTTGTTGGCCCAATAAGAAACCACTACATGAGAAAGGCCAAGAATTTCTTTTACAGCCAAGTTCTCTCAGAATCTGTTAGCGTAAACAATGAAAAAAAAATGATTTAGCATAATTTGTATGACTAGACAAAATTGAAGATAGCTTCAAGGGTTTAGAATTCAAAGGAGAAACAGTTTTAAGAAAATAGATATATTGTCCGGTGTGCAAGTTCACAATGCTATCTTTCATCATTTGAAGCCAATGTATT
The DNA here is from genome assembly GCA_038049695.1 of Cinnamomum chago. Lineage (NCBI taxonomy): Eukaryota > Viridiplantae > Streptophyta > Magnoliopsida > Laurales > Lauraceae > Cinnamomum > Cinnamomum chago. The sequence continues at coordinate 37,770,939 of CP142456.1, forward strand.
CAACTAAAACATCATATGGTGTATTGGATCAGTTAAAACACAATACATTCTTTTGTCACAAGTGTCCAACAATTCTTTTATCTTTTGCTGAGCTGATCGTCTTTTTATTACTTCTGAGGTCTTAATTTCGGTAGTATGTTTTGAAGTGTCTCATTTTTGTGTAGAGTGTTCTGGAGGGCTACAATGGAACTGTGATGGCCTATGGACAGACTGGCACAGGAAAGACATACACTCTTGGACGGCTTGGAGAGGAAGATACTGCTGCCCGTGGCATTATGGTTTGTTCAATGGAGGATATTCTTGCGGATATTTCCCCAGAGACTAATTCTGTGTCAGTCTCCTACTTGCAGGTTGTTGGGCCTTAGACTAGTATGGTGTTAAATTTGTTTTCTATACTGTAGTGTTGCTTATGGAACTCTCAGATCCATTCTCTTTGACTTATTTTAGTGGAAGGCACCCAATATATTTTGCTCTTAAGTCTTAAAATGATTTTGATATTATTTAATATTCTTGATCTATACCACTACATACAGCTTTATATGGAGACCATCCAGGACCTCCTTGATCCTGCAAATGATAATATATCCATTGTGGAAGACCCAAAAATTGGAGATGTTTCATTACCTGGGCCAACCCTAGTAGAAGTCAGAGACCAGCACAGTTTTGTCGAGCTACTTTGACTAGGTGAAGCTCACCGATTTGCTGCAAACACAAAGTTGAATACTGAATCCTCTCGCAGCCATGCTATTTTGATGGTGAATACTGAATATCTTATACTATATGTATTCCTCAAGCGTTTAAATTTGAAGGAGCCTACTGATGACTGTTGATTCAATTTTAATTATTTTTGTTTCCACAAAATTTACTTATAACAGGTACATGTTAGGAGATATGTCAAGGGAAGGCATGAGAGAGAAGTAACTTTTCCAAGTGAGAATGGAAATACTTCACACTTGACCAAAACACTTAAGGCACCCATTATTAGGAAAAGTAAACTGGTTGTGGTAGATCTTGCCGGTTCGGAGCGTATTGACAAGTCAGGTATCTACCAAAAAATTCTTACTAGCAAGTTCTCATTTAAGGTAGCTGATTAGTTAATTTATCGTGTTTTCCTTAAATCATTTCTACTGTAAAACTAACTTCAATGTTCAGAGCCTGGCCTCCTTTGAAATAGTCATTAGATTGACAAAAACTTTGGAAGTGGAGAGATTAAAATGAAAGGAAGATCATTTCTATCTTTTATAGTAGTCTATAAAAAGGAAAAAAGGAAAACAATTCTGTTTCACTACCTTGTTACAGTTCAGGCTCTGACCAGTCCGATGGAGGGTCCAGTTCCAGCCAAACCTGATTCAACCAGTTGATAAAGACTGATCAGAACACTGGTTTCGAAGTAAAAGAGTCCCAGGAAACAGGTTATGAGGCAACAGTGGCCACAGAACTGTAATAAGTCAAATGCTGATAAAATATTAACAGATTTATAATGAAAGTGATAATAACATTGTAAAGTGTTCTCCATTCAGAAAAAAAAAATGATGTAATGCACTCATTTCTGCATATAAAGACCAATAGATGCTCTATTTTCTTTTTGGTTTTCGTCTCCAACAAGCCACGTAAATAGAGACACTATAGAGAATTTGAAAAGGAGAATACAAGAATTAGGCAGAGGAGCAGGAGGTTCTACCCAAGAAAATATTGCAATTCAGATCAAATCTAATAGATGAAGAAGGTTTTCACTATAAACTACAAAAACAGAAGAACGTTTAAATGCAGATCATATGGTTCCAAACTTGTAAGGACCAAGATTGAAGAACAAACACTGCAAATCAAGGCTTTCCTCATCAAGACCGGAGTGTGTTCCAACATCCACCCAATTCAAGGAAATAGTACATTGACAAAAGAGTATATACCTTCATTGAAAGCCCACCGACCACAAGGCAACATCTGATATCAGTAAACCGTGCTAGTTTCTCAATCATGCTATGGACCCTGCCAAAAAAAGATAACAACTCCCCATCATTTAGCTCCCACCAACATGAGGTATCAACATGAGGTATCGACATTCAGGAGAAAAGAGAAGCATAAAATATCTATACAGCTGTACTGCAACTGCAATGCTACCAAGTTTTTTTTTTTTGAATAATACAATACTACCAAATTAACTCCAGGAATGAACTCCAAATAGAAATTATTTCTATATATATATATATTTGATAACCCATGGTATCTCCCGCCCAAGCCCAGCCCAGTAGCCTTTGGGAATTCTTACTAGAAACCGAAATTATAACAATGGGAATCAAAACAGGGTCAAACTAGGGAGAATAAAATGTTCAGTACCACATACATGTCTAGTTTTGTTAGATAGTAACATGGTGAGTTGTTACTTGATAGAGTATATGATAAGACTGCAGAACTTTTAGCATGCTCGACTGCATAAATATTTGTCATCGGATCCTCTAATAAGTAATAATAGAAGCAAATGGTACAATCCTTTCATAATCTTTCTTTCATAATTGAATTGTTAACACCATTCCATAAAATAAAAAAGAAAAGAAGAAGCATAGAACGTAATAAAAGAATGTAATGTATCTCAATGTCATGTATCTCAATGTAATGTATCTCTAAAAAGAGGAGGTGAAATGTACTAGGCATAATTATATTGGGAAGAAAATGAAACGACTTACTGATGAGCCAACTCCCTTGTCGGAGTAAGAACTAGCACCCTGATTGCTAGCACGCGCTTAGGCCGAACCAATAACCTCTCCAGCACAGGTAAGGTGAAGGCAGCTGTCTATATATCGATGATGAAAAAGTATCACTAAAAATGTAATAAGCTCCTCCAATGACCATTTCCACCGAGACAAGCAATGTTCAAGCATTTTTATTTTATCTTTCCAGAACCAGTAATGGCACTGCCACAGCTATCACGTCCGGTTAAAGCTAAGGGGACGCATGCTGCCTGTGGAAATAACAAGGGAAGATGCATAATTACAACACCGTCTTGTGCAAAGATTTTTAATCAATCAACCACTTAAAAGACAAAGATTTTTAATCAATCAACCACTTGAATTCTTTTCTTACTTATAGTGTGGGTTACAGACTTCCACATGAAAACTAGCAAAATCTGCAACCCTATATATCAAATAGCTCGAGTACAACCCTTTTGTGGCCACAAGTGTGAATTCATTTTTCTCTCTTTTGCTAAGAGGGTCCAATTTGTCCTGCACTTAGCACTGTTGACTGCTTGACTGTCTCTTCAGCATCAAACAAAGTAGGCCCCCCTGTGTTATTGTACAACCTAACTTCATAAGACAACTTCATTTAGGTCACTCAGTTCTACAAAACCCATCTTGCAACTTACCTCAATACCATCTTTGATAGAACTTTGAAAAAAAAAAAAAAACAACTAAAAATACATTTAGTTCTCTACTTGGGATAGTTAATGAAAGGCTCATAAACAACTAAAAATATTTCTAGTTCACCCAGTTCAACAGAACCCATCTTTCATCTGACCCCAAGACCTTAATCAGTTAGAAATTTGAAAAAAAAAAAAAACAACAATAGAAGTCCATTTAGTTCACACAATTTAACTTAGGCTAGTTAATAAAAGGCTCAAAAACAACTAAAAGTATATTTAGTTCCCACAGGTCTACCAACCCATCTTTCATCTTACCCTGATACCATCTTTGATAGAATTTTGAATAAAAAAAACAAGAAAAAATACCTTTAGTTCACACAGTTCTACAAAACCCATGTTTCATCTTACCCCAAATACGTGGTGGAGTCCATTGTCACTCACCCCATGATATCTCAAGGGACAACTGTACACTATCCTTTGCCCACACAACCCACATAACATTGCTCTTACTCTCTCCATAAATACCCATCTCTCCTTACTCCGTTCTTCTCCTCCACCACCACCCAACTATATTTCCATGTCTCCCTCCTCTTCCTCTCATTTGCTTTACACCCTCATGGCTCTAATAACCATCCATTGCTTTTCATGAAGAATGGTTCTGACCTTTACTTTGATTTTCGAGTCCACTGCTTATTAGATTCAGAAGCATTAACATTGACCATTTGTTGTATAGTTGATGCATAGCCAACAGTTTAATACATGATAGCATACTGACTACAGATTTCCTTGATCTAATTTCAAGCAATGTTAACGTTTCTTACAAGCATTATAACATACATTTGATATGCAAATTTAAGTTCCATGTTACAGACAGCATGCACAAACAAATTGAAATCATTCAAATGAAGATTGATGTGGTATTTGCAGAGACAGGAGAGTTGTATGAAGTACCAACCAAATGAAACCCACATGATCTCAGGAATTCTTCAAGAGGGAAAAAAAGAAAATAAAAGATGATGGTCCCTGACTAAATCTAATCTCAACACAAACAAATGAAAATAATGAGAGCAGAAGCCACTCAATCTAACTCAATTGGCAAATTTGAAGTAGAAAAAAGCAAATACAAGTACAGTCAATCGTTTCTACAAAAGTAGGGAAAATTTTCAAAGATGGCTACCAAAAAAAACTAACAAATGAAAGCCAACAATATTCAATTTTCATTCGACTTCAACGAAATAAAGGTAACGGAAGTAGAAATCGCGAAATTTATGCCTTTCATACAATAAAAAAAAAAGAGGGTCTTTTTACCAAAAAAAGGAAAGAAAGAAAGACCTTATGCAAACAAAATACACTTAAATCCGCTCAAACAGATGGAAAGAACAAAGAAAAATAAACACAAAATCAGTAATCTCAATCAAAAAATGTAGTCACTGTAAAAATGTAAGTAAACACCGCTCACACCACAGGATCTAGCATTTAAACATGAACAGGGAAATGACAAATAAACTCGACTCTAGTCGATGGGTAGAAGAATCTAAGAAAACGTCAAATGCAATCGATCAAGAGCTGAAAAGCCTCCAGATTTCAGAACATCTCCTACACGAAGGAAGAAAAGGGAAGCTAGAAACACTGAATCTAAAGTAACAACTTCAAATACATAGATTTAAAGACAAAAAATCCAAATGTAAGAAGAAGCCATGAAAACCCTAGGATCAACAGATTTCCAAAAAGAAAAACGAAATGAGAGCAAAAACCACTCGATCTGAAGCAAAATGGAGCAAACATTCCACACAGCTGCAACAACACCATCCACACAAATTTCACCAAATCGAGAACCCATCAGATCCATGGAAACCAAAATCTAAGCGAAAAAAAGATGACAAAAACCTCACCTTGAGACTGAAATAGCAGCAAAGAAAAACAAAATCGAGCTCACGAGATGAGAGTGCGGCGGGACAATGCAGAGCTCTAGTGGAGGCTCCAGCGCAGGGAGGGAGAAAGAGAGAGAACCGGTGGCGGGAGGGAGAGAGGGAGAGGGAGGGAGGGAGAGACAGAAATAGAGCGAGAGAGAGGGAGAGGGAGAGGGAATGGAGATGGAGAGAACCGGTGGAGCTGATCGTCCGCCGGTGGAGTGCCTCGTGCGGCGGGAGGGCAGAACCGCAGAGGGGTAGTGCAGAACTAGCGCGAGGAGAAAAGGGATCAAGAATGGGAATGCTTTCTTGAGTTTCTTCATTTTTTCAGAAAATAGGGTTTAAGATCGAGACAGGGCCAATTGAAGGGGAAATTTGCCTTGAACTTTGCCCGCGAGAAATATAAAAGGCGAGAAAACCTTGACTTTTGCCGGTGAAAAAGGGAAAAGGCCGAAATAATTTTCACATTTGTCGGTGAAAAAGATAAATCGTCGAGAAAAATCTAATATTTACCGGCGAAAATATATTACCAGGAAAACCTTATCTTTTTCCGGCGAAATAAGCTTTTTCGCTGGTAAAAGTTATACTTTCTCCAGCGTTTAATGATTACGCTGAGAAAAAAATGCCGGTAAAAGTGCAAATTGTTATAGTGAACTTCTAGCGAGGGTCACTAATGGCCGCCGCAATAAATAACTTTTAGCAAAAAAAAAACACCTTTTACCCTATAAAATACTTAATTTTTTTTGTAACACTATAAAATAATGTCGCCTAATAATACTATTATCTACGACGCATTTAAATCCACGTTGCAAAAAAACTCATTATCTGCGACATAGCAGGTATACTGTCACAACTAAATATTATTTGTGACGTATAAATTGCGTCCCAAATAAATAGTTATTTTTTTAGCTTAAATTTTTTGTGACACCATATGATGGAGGTAACTAATAATAATTATTTGCGACCAAAAAACATCAGTGTCGCGAATAAGATATTATGTGCGACGCAAAAAAGAAACTGTTGCAAAAACCCTTAACTTTTTACGACATAGCTCAGACTAAAAGTTATTCGCGACGCGGGGATTGTGTCGCTAATAGAGACACTTATTTACGACAGATGATTGTGTCGCAAATGTGTATCTAGCGTGGCGAATAATTTTACCGCCATTTGGCGCCAATGATTTTGTGACGCATTTTTTTGCAACGCACTATATTCATTGCTAAAAGTATCTATTTGCGACGCATGGAGTCGTGTGTCGCAAATACTTAACTTGTTGCGACGGGTCTAATTTTATGTTGCAAAAAAATTATTTTTTGCGACGCTTTGGGTTGCGTCGCAAATATTTTCGTCGCTGAAAATCCGATTTGTTGTAGTGATTCCATATCCAATCCCAGGCCACTTCAATTTCTCCCTCACGTCAATCTCCTTCCCTGATTCAGAGTTTCTAACGTTTCTTTTCACTTTCTAATCCTCATCCAACACCAACTGCCCATGCATATCTATTGTTCCAGCCACTATTTTCTCTCCACCTCACCTTTTCCCATTCAAACTCTCCCATCTCACGGCTGGGATGTCCATCAAAACATCTTTCTCAATCCCACTATCTTAGAAGCAATTCTATCAGTATCATCCTCTCATCCACGTATCCTATTCCAACCCTACCTCTCCACTCTATATAAATCAATCCCCACATACTCTCTGGAACAAACGAATTCTCTCTCTCTCTCTCTCTCTTTCCATTTTATTAATTTTGCAAGTTTCTTTTATGGCCATGCGTGGCTAATTTTCTGTAATTGGTTGAAGGAGACTGAAGCCCCGGAATAAATACTGTGAGATCTAATTTATTTTCATTGTTCAATTTATGCTTTGAATATGGGTTGTTCTTCTATGCTTAATTTGTTATGATGATTGTTTCGTTTAATTGCTAGGATGCATACTAGTATATTTTTCGTTGCAATCTACCGCTAAATTAGAAATCAAATCCGTAATTGTTTGATCCCTCTAATTTGTGAAGCAACTGATATTTAATAATTTACTGCGTCAGTAATTGTTAGATATTAGGAAGAACACTTGGCTAAATTAAATGCAACCGCGTGTGCTTGTGTTATTTGGGTTCATCGATCTCTCTGATTTTAATGTTTTTACTAAATTAAATCTATAGCGCTTGTCTTAGGTTGTTTAGTAATTAGGGTTAATTAGAGCGCGTGTTTTCTAATTAACTAATTAAGGAGGTAGGAATTTAATTCCAACGATTAAAATTTTCAAAGTGTTAATTGATTTATTTTTGCATCAATGATCAGTTCTGAATTTCCGATGGTGGATGTTAACTTTGACCAATGCTTGCTCATTTGATTGAACTCGTTACTTTGTTGCTATTTATTTGTTTTTATTTATTTATTTATTTTTTCAGTATAATCAAAATCCATATCTTTGATCACATAGCATAAAATTTGACTAAACACTCTCCGTGGGAACGATCCTTACTCGCACTACTACATATATTTTCACGAGTAAAGGTTTTATTATATTTGGGTGCCGGCGACAGCATGACCAAATTTTGGCGCCGTTGCCGGGGAGTGATTATAGTTGATTTTTTTTTGCTTCTTGTGATTTTCTAAAAAAAAATAATAAAATAAAAATAAAAATCCTGCAGCAGTTTGCGCCGGCTAATCCACCTGTTTTCTCAATCTTTGTGGCTCCTCACTGTTCTCTACACCATCACCCAGCGCCGCTGTCTCTATCTCAGTAAACTCACAACATCAACTTTCATCTCATCCATTTATTCTCTCATACATCAGCAACTTTCAACAGCACCTCTCATTATCTCATATCTCTCATCTCATATCTTCTCTCCATCTCTCTGACTTCATCTCATATATTCAATTCATCTTTTTTGGTTCTGAAACGGGAAGTTCTTTTCTTCATCTATTTTCATCATCACATCTCATCCGACCTCATCTCCTGTTTTTTTTTTCTAAAACTTCATTGCAGAAAAGAACGAGAAGATCAGTCTGCATTGATCTCTGGTGGACCCCACGGATCAGATTCTCTCAAAGAAATTCCAACGCAGAGAACGGAGAAGAAGCCTGTTTCTGAAGATTCGGACTGGTCCCGTTTTCTATCACCGGACCTCCCGTTTTCATCGCCGGACTGGACGAAGAAGACCTGCAGCAGTTGCCTCAAGTCTTCGATTCTGGTTACAGAAACCAGAAGAAGACGAAGAAGAAGTGTCACGTCCCCCAAAATAAGAAATGGGGAAAAACGTGAAAAATAAATTAAATTCAAATTTTCCTGTGTTTAATACAACACAAGCTTCCAAAAAGTGGACCCACAAAAAATTTATTTCAACCTGTGGTGAGTCCAAATATATTTCATTAAATGCAACGGAAGCTTAATCAAATGGTATTCAATGATCATAAATAAGATCCAACACGAAAATCAAATAAACATTAAATGTTAAAGTTGCAGAAAGAATAAAACAATTACTAAAGAAATATTTATCATTAAGAACGTTCATCTAAAGAATTTCTAAGATGACGTTCACTCTCATGCAGGCTCAGACGGCTCCGAAACCGTCTCCGGCATCCCACTCGGGTTCATCAGTTGGCTCAAACGTTTGAAACGCTTGATCCTCCTCCGTCTCCTGGGTAAAGTAGGGCTCGGTACCTATGCACCAAATATTACAAAGTAAACAGCAAGTACATAATCATAATTCGAAATTTAATACCACAACAAGAAGAATATAGACGAAAGTGATCATATAGAAGTAATGAGAGTAATACTGACAAGAAAGAACGTATAGCCTAATCCAAATAAACAAAAGGAGCAATATAATTCACACGAAGACAAGTGTCCCCGTTTTGGGTGGTCAGCCCTAAATAAATCGGGAGAGCCCGTCCATAACGTCGGTGGTCATAAACCGATCGAATTAAAAACAAATCAGGATAACCTGTTCACATTCAAAGCGGATTATAAGTGATCCGGTCACATCGGTGATCAACCGTCCATATATCGAGCTGCAGTCGTCCAAAAATGACCCACATAAACATAAATATATAAGCATAATAGACCTGAATAATAAAGCTCCGACACAAGAATCCTACGTCAAAGTAAAGTGCTGGCCATTTCACATCCCATATCATAATCAAATAATCATTACAAAATTTGCCAAGCCACTTCATAGTCCATAACACACAATAGGGTATGCATCTAAAGGAGTACATATCCTAAATCAACATATATATGCATGCGAAGAATAAGACATAGATACGAATCGATTCTAAGGTCAAACATAAGGTCTCGTACCCCACAACCATAGAAATCTCTAATAAATATAAGATCAACGCATCCCTTTTTTTCATCAATGGTGCATAGACCCACTTAAGGGTTTTCCAATAGAGATGGGTTGAGTTCGAATCAATTAGGATTTCCTCGAGGTCATACGAGCACTAAACCCCATGTTAGTAAGATACCGTATACCCGGATGGTATTTTACTCGGTCCAAAGAGCTAATTAATAGAGTTCAAAAATATAGGTTCAATACAATAAAACCTATGATATTATTTAATATCTAATTTATAAATAATAATGATAAATAAAAATCATAGTTTATAGTTTTAGAAACTTAGGGTCCCATTTTAGTGTAATTCCAAGAATATAAATCTTAAGTGTTCTAAATGGGTTCATTAAAGGCAAACGGTCTCTTTTTCTAATTTCCATAAACTAAAAGGTGAAAGTACACAATTTAGGAGACTTTCCAAGTCAACTGGTTGCTAGTACATTCTTTTCCTTACACTCCAAGACCACCATAAACTACCTTTCTATTCATCCCATCCCACCATTCTGTACGAGTCACATGGGGTATGACATGGGATGATGTCACCTCATCTCCATCCTCTCATTCACAAACGCAGAACCCAGTTCTGTAATGGGTGGAACGGCGTCTAATGCATCAAGACCCTTTGGACAGTGGACCCCACCATTTCCAATTCCAGATCAACTCCACCATCTGGGTCGTCCAGTTCTACACTACTACAAGATCGGGCCTGATCATGGATCAGGTCATCAAGTGGGTCCCACAACATGGTTGATTCCCCAAACCAGTTTTCCCTTCATTCACACCCTCTGTAATCAATCCAGTGGATGGTGGCCATGGATATCCATTGCTTATGGAATCAGCCCTACTAAAGTCGACCGTGGGTCCCCCTTCGGATCGGATTCATCATCATATGGCCCACCTAACCCCCAAATCCAAAATATGGGCATGGTTTCCAACGATTGCAGTCACAGAGCAACATATGTAAAGTTTTCATCTGTTGACAGAATCTTATATGAAGAAAAGAAAACGAGGCTTTTGAAATCCAAACCAGAGTCGGCCATGGTTAACATAAAAACTGAAATTAACATCACTAAAACAGAAAACGAAATCACAATCATATTATAATATGAATGGGCATCATAGGTTTCTACATGTATTGACAGGCTAATCAAAGAGAAAACAAGCATTAAATTCATAAATCATGATTAGATACTTGCCTTTTACCGGGGTTGATGAAGAATGCACAGATCCTAACCAATACCCAAACCGAGATTCCCAAAACGCTCGATAATAATCCTATCACAGATCTGACAAAGAAAATGGGGAAGAAATACCCAGGTGATCAGATCTATGGTATTCCTACCCAAAACCTAACATTGGAAAGAAAAGGGAATAACCTAAGAATACAGATCTACTCCTAATGATTTGAGGAGAGGGTTACCTGAGATCAGAAGGTTGAGCCAAGAATGCTGGTATGCTCTGATCTTGATTCTGATGGCTGGATCCAAAAGCCGGTATGGCTTGGGAAGTTGAAAGAGGAAGAAGATGAAAGGTTTACGGGAGGAGTTGCAGAGAGAGATAAGTGGTTTCATTAAAAGAGGGATTAGGTTAAAAGAGTATTATTGGGCTTAAGTCATTGGGTCAAAACTATGGGTCAGGTCATCTACCCATCAACCTAACTCACCAATCCAAGCTTCTAATCTATCGTGTACCCCACTTAATCCTACCCACTTAAATAACTAAAATACATTTAATTAAAATAATAATAATATCTAATAAAAATATGATAAAATATTATAGGTGGGACCAGAATCTTACATTCTCCCCCCCTTAGGACATTTGGTCCTCCAAATATAAACATACCTCTGGAAGAAGATGCGGGTAAAGCTTCTTCACTTGGTCCCGGAGTTCCCAAGTGGCTTCTCGAGGACTATGGTGCTCCCACTGGACTTTCACCCAGTGTATTGTCCGAGTCCTGAGAACTTGCTCCTTCGTGTCGATGATCTGAGAAGGTCGCTCAACATAAGTAACATCTGGCTGTAATTCCAATGGCTCATACTGCAACACATGAGATGGGTCTGCGATATACTTCTTCAACATCGAGACATGAAAAACATTATGTACCGCTAACAATGCTGCTGGTAAGGCCAATCTGTAAGCAACTTCTCCAATTCTTTCCAAGATCTCAAATGGACCGAAATATCTCCGAGATAACTTCCCTTTCTGCCCAAACCTCAATGTTCCTCGGGTTGGTGAAACTTTTAGAAACACATGTTCACCTATCTCGAATTGAAGATCTCTCCTCTTTAGGTCTGCATAACTCTTCTGTCGACTTCTAGCAATTTTCAACCGATCATGGATTTGCTTCACTTTTTCACTGGTATCACTAACAATAGACGGACCATGAAAACTCCTGACACCTATCTCCTCCCAACAGATTGGGGTCCTGCATCGACGTCCATACAACGCCTCAAATGGTGCCATGCCGATACTGGAATGATAACTATTATTGTATGCAAACTCGCATAATGGGAGACTTTTCTGCCAGTCCTTCCCAAAATCAAGGATGCAAGCTCGCAACATATCTTCCAGTGTCTGATTAGTCCTTTCAGTTTGACCGTCGGTCTGAGGATGATACGCTGTACTGAAATTCAATGATGTGCCCAGAGCTTCTTGAAGTTCAGTCCAGAATTTGCCCAAAAATCTAGGATCTCTGTCTGATACAATCGATCGGGGAACACCATGAATTGTGACAACCTTCTCCATATACATTTTAGCTAACTCATCCCGAGGTGTCTTCATGCTCATTGGTAAGAAATGTGCCACCTTAGTCAATCTGTCAACTATCACCCAGATGCTATCTTTGTTATGCATTGATGGCAACCCAGAGATAAAATCTATCGTTATATGTTCCCATTTTCAATTGGGCACTTCCAACTGTTTTAAAAGTCCTGGGGGCTGCTTCCGTTCTGCCTTTACTTGTTGACACACCAAGCACCTTGCTGTAAATTCGGCTACATCCCTCTTCATATTACTCCACCAATAATGATTACGCAGGTTCTGGTACATCTTTGTACTACCAGGATGAATAGTATAGCGGGAATGATGTGCTTCTGTCATGATCTCATTCTTCAATTCTTCTACATTTGGCACACATAACCGGTCTTGAAAGTACAACACACCCTCCACTATTCTGAAATCTGGTTTGCTGTCAATCTGTTCAATCACTCGAGCTAGCTCTGGATCCTCTGACTGCTTGCTCTTAATCCTATTCAAAATCTCTGGTTCCAAGACGAACATATTAGCTAACATAACCTTGTCGTCAATTGATTGCAAAGACACTCCCAAATCAAGAAAAATTTCTGCCCAAGACCATTCTGCTCGCAAACATGCATTAGTTGCTGCCCTCCGACTCAATGCATCAGCCACTACATTGGCTTTCCCGGGATGATATTTGATTGGAAAATCAAAATCCTTCATGTATTCCATCCACCGGGTCTGTCTCATGTTTAATTCAGGCTGGGTAAACAAATATTGAAGACTTCTATGATCTGAATGAATTTCAAACTTCTCACCATAGAGATAGTGACGCCACATCTTCAATGCCATGACTACTGCGGCAAGTTCCAAATCATGTGTGGCATACTTTTTCTCATGCTCTTTCAATTGTCTAGAGCCATAAGCCACTACCTTCCCATCTTGCATGAGCACACATCCCAATCCAACTTTCGAGGCATCCGTGTAAATAACAAATTTACTATTCTCCGAAGGCAATGTGAGCACTGGAGCTGTAGTCAATCTATTCTTTAACTCCTGGAAACTTGTTTCACATTCATCAGTCCACACGAACGGTACATCTTTTCGTGTTAATCTGGTCAATGGAGCAGCAATGGATGAAAATCCTTTTACAAATCTCCTGTAGTAACCTGCTAAACCCAAGAAACTACGAATCTCCGTTACTGACATGGGTCTCTGCCACTTGACCACTGCCTCAATCTTTCCTGGATCTACCGCCAAACCTTCCTTGCTGATGATGTGACCCAAAAAAATTACTTGCTGAAGCCAAAAGTCACATTTACTCAACTTGGCATAGAGTTGATGCTCTCTCAAAGTCTGCAATGCTGACCTCAAATGCTGCTCGTGATCTTCTCGAGACCGAGAATATACTAACACGTCATCTATAAAAACAACGATAAACCGGTCGAGAAATGGAGCAAATATTTTATTCATCAAGGCCATAAATACTCCCGGAGCATTGGTTAGCCGAAATGGCATTACCAAAAACTCGTAGTGACCATATCTGGTCCTGAATGCTGTCTTCTGAATATCCTGATCTCGAACTCTGAGCTGATGATTGTTAGGAATTTTCTAGATTGCAATTTGATGGATGCATTTCATTCTAGCATCTTTACACACTTGCATTGGTTTTAAACAAACTTGAAATCTTGTTTTATTCATGCATTGCTTTTAAGATTTGTAAAAGTATTGATTTATGCATGATTTGTATTTTCATCTTGGATGCATTTGATTTAGAAAAGAGTTTTCAAGAAAACAAGCAAGCCTTTGTTTTAAAAGTTTTGAATCTTTTTAGGCTTTTTATGTCATGTTTTAAAAACCATTAGAATCTTTAAAACATGTTTTCCTAGCTTGATTTAGTTGCCAAAAGGTCCCCCAAAGAAATAACTTTGAAATGACAAAAGTTGGATTTTTTGTCAAAAGGGGGTTGTCCCGGCAGTGTCGCCGGTCGACCGAGAGGCAGGTCTCGGTCGACCGAGACAACTGGAGGTAATTTCTGCAGTTTTGAACTGAAACCTCCAACGGTCAGAAATCTGACCGTTGTGCCTTCCCGGTCGACCGAGACCTCTTTGTCGGTCGACCGAGGACTAGCCGTTGGCAACTTTTTGCTATAAATATGAGTTCTTTCCCTTGCCAAAAGTTGGGAATTTTTAACCCCTCCTTGAGAGGATTTGAGGCATATCAAAAGGGAAAAGAACCAAGGGATGAAGGGGAAGATTAGGAAAGCTAAAGCTTGGATTAATGAAGTTAAACCACCAAGTAGGCTCTTCCTTTCTTAATCATATGTTTGCATGCTTTTGTTTTATTTTTGGTAAATCATTTCTAGCATGTTAAACTATGTTTGTGTTGTGTCCTTAACATATTTTATGTTTTGAGTTGATTTATTGTTTTGGATACAACATCACATGATTCAATCCAAGTAGTACTTAACTTTGGTAAATCTAAGTAGATCATGTTAATGAAAGAACTTTGGTAAATCATATGTAACATGATCCATATACTTGGTTGAATCTTTGATTGTTGTTTTCCATCATAAGAACATCTCTCTCAAAACTAACTTATGTTTTGGATTCAACTTCTTTACAAATCATATGTTTTCATGTTTTGTTTTATCATTGGTAAATCTTAGTAACATGTTAACCTATGATGTGTTGTATCCTTAGCATGTGTTATATTTTGAATAGATCTATTGTTTTGGATACATCACCATTGATTCATCAAAGTAGTACTTTATCTTTGGTAAATCTAAGTAGATCATGTTAATGAAATATGTAACATGATTCATATACTTTGTTGAATCATTGGTTGTTGTTTTTCCATCATAAGAAAATCTCTCTCAAATGTATCTTATGTTTTGGATCCAACATCATTACAAATCATATGTGCATTATTGTTTTAAAGTTTCACAACTTGCATCACTTTGATAGGTAAATCATTTTCAAGTTGTCCTTATAATTACATATGATTTGTCCCCTCTTTTCAATCAAATCTATTTTTATGTTTTGAGCTTCATTGATGATTTGATTGACATCCCTATGCATCACATGTTTAGAGCTAATCCATTTCATACAACTTGTGTAACTTTGATATCATTAACAAGTTGTTACTTTTGACATGTGATTGCATTACTTCCTCAATCATAAATGTTTTTGAGCTAAAACTTTCAAAAGCCTTAGGCTTACATTTATGAACTTTCATTTTCAAAATGATTGAGGATCACACACACACACTTCATTTGTTTTCATCTTTGCATTCATAGTGTGAGTGTGTATTTGTATTTCACTTCCATATCCGCCTAATTAAGAGGCAATGTAATGAGCTTAATAGAATCTCCATCAAGTGTATGTTAGACACTAATTAGTGAGATAACCAACCATGTGGTTGAAGAGGTTATTGCTTAGCCTTTAAAAGCATAGTGTATAGGTTGATGTTAAGCCTTGAAAAACATCATTGTAAGGTTATTGCTAAGCCTTGGAAAGCATATTGTAAAGGTTATTGCTAAGCCTTGGAAAGCATATTGTAAAGGTTATTGCTTAGCCTATTGAAAAGCATAAATAGTGGAAATCCGGTGGGGTGTTGGATCACAAGCCGGTAGTGGATGTAGGCATTGAGGCCGAACCACTATAAATACTTGTGTGATGGTGCTTGCTTTGTGGTGATTGTTTTCTTTAAGCTTCCGCATGTTGTTTGATAATCATCACTTATGACTAGTTTGTTTTAAAGAAGTTAAAATTGTTAAAATTGGTCATAAAAGAAGCTCACCCTATTCACCCCCCCTCTAGGGTTCGGATCCCCATGGACTTACAAGTGGTATCAGAGCGGGTTACTCCATTTTAGGGCTTAACAACCCGGAGTTGATCCTTGCTAGATTTGAAGCCTAGTGTTGTGATTTATTGCATATCTTTTTGTTGATTTCCACTATGTTTGAAAATGAATTTTCCCTAGCCTCTTTGCACCACTCTAAGACTTTCTCAAGTAATATCTTCTAGAGTTGGTGAGTCCTCAAAGTGTTCTCTCAAGGACATCCTTTTCAAGACCTTAGGTGAATTTTCCAAGGTAGACTATTTGAGTAACCTTTAGGCCTTGATACCCCTAGACCAACCTATTCTTTTTAGTTATATCTATTTGTTGGTCATGTTACATTTGCATTTTGTTTCTTTAAAGTCACATCTTTTAAAATGCAATGTTTCTTTGTGATCATTTGATTTTGTCTTCATGAACTTTTATAGTTATATCTCATGGTTTTCAAAATCCTTTGATTGCAACCTTTTCATGATGGATTTGCATTTTGTTCATTTAGTAATATCTCTTTTTGTGCATATCTATTCATGATCAATTGATTGTGATTACAAATGCTTTCTAGCTAGTTTTTCATGATCAATTGATGTTGGAAAATCATTTGATGTTTGTCATAGTTAAATCCTTTTTGGAAATCAAATGATTTGAAGCAACCTTAGTTTTCCATTGATTTTTCAAAGTTATATCTCTTGGTATGGAAACTTTGTGAGTGTCTATTGTTTTACAAATTGAAAATTTACAATAGTACACTTCTTGTTTTTCAAAATCACTTGCTCTTAATTCTATAAATGATTCTTTCATAAATTGAAGTGATTTGAGAAACTTTGGAAAATGTTCTATGCTTTATTGGTTGTATTTATAGAAGCATTTTCCTTGAATTTATTTCCTTGTGCTTAAATATGATTTTATCATTTGATAGGAAATAATGTTTACAAACAATTTGCATCTTTGCTCATTGAGTTACATTCTTTATGCAAATTGATTTTGATGTCTTACATTGCATGGTTGGATTTGGTTTCATTAATTTGCATGTTTGTGCCTAACTTGGTATCTATAGTTTCATTAATGCAAATTAATGATTGTCTATGTGCTTTATAGTAAAATCTTGTTTTTGAGCTTTTTAAGTACATATGTGATTTAATGTGCTAAGTTCATTTGGTATAGACCTCATATCCTTTTTCATTGCATTGTAAGCTTAGTACATTTGCTAAGAGTGGAGATGTTGCATGATAGATTGTCTCTTTAACCTCATACCTTCTTGTACTTAAATAGTTATATTCTTTTTTGATGATTGGTATGAGTTAGATCTTGAGTGTTGATTAATCCTCTCTATGCAAATGTCAAATCGTTCTATGTATGGTTGTGGTATTTATTTTATTTGTTGAAACCATACTAGAACTCAAATCCATCCTCTATGCCTTTTAGTCATATTTTTTTGGATGGTTATGATGTTGATTCATGTACTTTCTCTAAATGATGTCACCCTTATACATGTTTCAACTTCATAGTAGTGTTCTTAATCATATGAAACTCTTTGAAACCCATTTCTCATATTTCTATATGTTTGCTGGATATCTTAGATGTTGAATTCATATGATTTTGACACTTTGGAAATTGCATGCATTACAAAGTCATATCATTTTGCATTGCAATTTACCTTGTTCATCACTATACTCTTTAGTAATATCTTTAAAAGTGATGAATATGCATTTATGATGCTTGATGGAATTTTGTGTTTGCCACATTCTTGCTCTTTATCATGTTATCAAATTCAATTGGTTTCAATTGGTATAATTTTTGATTGATTTGATTTCTTGTGAATGTGATAAACCTTGTGTGCATTGGATTGAACTTGATAAGTAATATGTTTGTTCCATGTCACACACCATTAGCATCATAATGTTCATGTTTGCCTCCTCACTTGCTCTTATAGGTATATCTCATGACCACCATGTTTATGTGTTCATAATATTGGTTGGTTATTAGTTGAGGTTGGCTTCATGTTTGAATTTCATTTCACTCATCTTGCACTTTAATAAGTCATATTTATTGATTGAATGAAATGATTTTCAAAATCTTACATAGCATATGATTTTCATAAGTAATATTGATTGATGCTATGTTTGAGTAAACCCCATATCATGGATAGCTCTAATTTGGATTTCTCATAATAGTTATACTTTTAAATCCATTTTAGAGTGATTGATTTATTAAGTCATTTCCTAAATCTCAATTGGTATTCTTTGTTTGTCCAATTGATATCCATGATTGCTTTTCCCATTTGACCTAGCTCTCTTTTGGTAATTTGATCATATGTGCTTTATAGTTAAATGAATCTAATCCTTTCCTTGAAGTTGACCCTCAATTGGTTAAACCATCTTCTTCTTGCACCTAATAGTTAAATCTTTGTCAAAAGTTTGACAAAAGGAGAGAATGGATTGAGGGGGAGTGTAAACCTTCATAGGAAGTATTAGTTTTGATCAAATTGACCCTAGGATTGCCTTTGAACCCTTAGAGACTTTTTCCATACATGATAGCCTGTTATATATTTCAATTTCGATTTCTTTTGTTAACAGGTGCTACTAAAGGTATTTTCTTTGTTTCATGTGTGTAGGTACCTTTGCAATTTAATGGCAAAGGGGGAGAAATTATGCAAGTTCTCAAAAGGGTAAAGAGAATGTCCAAGCTTCCAAAGGAGGAGAGTTGTGTATGATCTTCTACAAGGGGAGAGAATACATACCTTGCCAAAGGGAGAAAGAGGCATGGTCAAAGGGGGAGAGCAAATAAAAAAAAAAAAGAAAGCTTGGAGCTAAAGAAGATGCTTGGCTATAAAGAAAGAAAGATTGAAGAATGATCAAGCACCAAGCATCATGAAGAATGAAGAAAAGAGCTCAAGCTAAGCGAAGGAGCATCCAAGAAGATTTCAAGCCTTGTCCAGCTGAGGGGGAGCTGAAGACTAAGTGTGCTTGTTCAGTGGTGAGTGTGTTTGCCATCAAATTGCAAAGGGGGAGATTGTTAGGAATTTTCTAGATTGCAATTTGATGGATGCATTTCATTCTAGCATCATTTGATTTACACACTTGCATTGGTTTTAAACAAACTTGAAATCTTGTTTTATTCATGCATTGCTTTTAAGATTTGTAAAAGTATTGATTTATGCATGATTTGTATTTTCATCTTGGATGCATTTGATTTAGAAAAGAGTTTTCAAGAAATCAAGCAAGCCTTTGTTTTAAAAGTTTTGAATCTTTTTAGGCTTTTTATGTCATGTTTTAAAAACCATTAGAATCTTTAAAACATGTTTTCCTAGCTTGATTTAGTTGCCAAAAGGTCCCCCAAAGAAATAACTTTGAAATGACAAAAGTTGGATTTTTTGTCAAAAGGGGGTTGTCTCGGCAGTGTCGCCGGTCGACCGAGAGGCAGGTCTCGGTCGACCGAGACAACTGGAGGTAATTTCTGCAGTTTTGAACTGAAACCTCCAACGGTCAGAAATCTGACCGTTGTGCCTTCCCGGTCGACCGAGACCTCTTTGTCGGTCGACCGAGGACTAGCCGTTGGCAACTTTTTGCTATAAATATGAGTTCTTTCCCTTGCCAAAAGTTGGGAATTTTTAACCCCTCCTTGAGAGGATTTGAGGCATATCAAAAGGGAAAAGAACCAAGGGATGAAGGGGAAGATTAGGAAAGCTAAAGCTTGGATTAATGAAGTTAAACCACCAAGTAGGCTCTTCCTTTCTTAATCATATGTTTGCATGCTTTTGTTTTATTTTTGGTAAATCATTTCTAGCATGTTAAACTATGTTTGTGTTGTGTCCTTAACATATTTTATGTTTTGAGTTGATTTATTGTTTTGGATACAACATCACATGATTCAATCCAAGTAGTACTTAACTTTGGTAAATCTAAGTAGATCATGTTAATGAAAGAACTTTGGTAAATCATATGTAACATGATCCATATACTTGGTTGAATCTTTGATTGTTGTTTTCCATCATAAGAACATCTCTCTCAAAACTAACTTATGTTTTGGATTCAACTTCTTTACAAATCATATGTTTTCATGTTTTGTTTTATCATTGGTAAATCTTAGTAACATGTTAACCTATGATGTGTTGTATCCTTAGCATGTGTTATATTTTGAATAGATCTATTGTTTTGGATACATCACCATTGATTCATCAAAGTAGTACTTTATCTTTGGTAAATCTAAGTAGATCATGTTAATGAAATATGTAACATGATTCATATACTTTGTTGAATCATTGGTTGTTGTTTTTCCATCATAAGAAAATCTCTCTCAAATGTATCTTATGTTTTGGATCCAACATCATTACAAATCATATGTGCATTATTGTTTTAAAGTTTCACAACTTGCATCACTTTGATAGGTAAATCATTTTCAAGTTGTCCTTATAATTACATATGATTTGTCCCCTCTTTTCAATCAAATCTATTTTTATGTTTTGAGCTTCATTGATGATTTGATTGACATCCCTATGCATCACATGTTTAGAGCTAATCCATTTCATACAACTTGTGTAACTTTGATATCATTAACAAGTTGTTACTTTTGACATGTGATTGCATTACTTCCTCAATCATAAATGTTTTTGAGCTAAAACTTTCAAAAGCCTTAGGCTTACATTTATGAACTTTCATTTTCAAAATGATTGAGGATCACACACACACACTTCATTTGTTTTCATCTTTGCATTCATAGTGTGAGTGTGTATTTGTATTTCACTTCCATATCCGCCTAATTAAGAGGCAATGTAATGAGCTTAATAGAATCTCCATCAAGTGTATGTTAGACACTAATTAGTGAGATAACCAACCATGTGGTTGAAGAGGTTATTGCTTAGCCTTTAAAAGCATAGTGTATAGGTTGATGTTAAGCCTTGAAAAACATCATTGTAAGGTTATTGCTAAGCCTTGGAAAGCATATTGTAAAGGTTATTGCTAAGCCTTGGAAAGCATATTGTAAAGGTTATTGCTTAGCCTATTGAAAAGCATAAATAGTGGAAATCCGGTGGGGTGTTGGATCACAAGCCGGTAGTGGATGTAGGCATTGAGGCCGAACCACTATAAATACTTGTGTGATGGTGCTTGCTTTGTGGTGATTGTTTTCTTTAAGCTTCCGCATGTTGTTTGATAATCATCACTTATGACTAGTTTGTTTTAAAGAAGTTAAAATTGTTAAAATTGGTCATAAAAGAAGCTCACCCTATTCACCCCCCCTCTAGGGTTCGGATCCCCATGGACTTACAATGATATCCTGATCTCAAGTCTATCTTTGAGAAATATTCAGCTCCCTGAAGCTGATCAAACAATTCATCAATCCTTGGGAGAGGATATTTGTTCTTGATTGTGACCTGATTGAGTTGTCGATAATCTATGCACATCCTCATAGACCCATCCTTCTTTTTCACAAATAGAACCGGCGCACCCCAAGGTGATACACTTGGTCTCACAAACCCCTTGTCCAACAAATCCTGTAATTGAGTTTTCAGCTCTCTGAGTTCTGCTGGAGCCATTCTATAAGGAGCTTTAGAAATTGCAGCCGTCCCTGGCACCAATTCAATCGAAAAGTCTATCTCCCTGACTGGAGGTAAGCCTGGAATTTCATCCGGGAAAACATCCGTGAACTCACAGACCACTGGAATATCCTCCACCCCTTTTGACTGTTTATCCTCCGTGATAAACGCCAAATATCCTTCACATCCAGATTTCAACAATCTTTCTGCTTTCAATGCTGAGATCCTACATGTCCGAATTGGTTTCCTCCGACCAACAAATTCAATGGTGTCAGAATGCAATGACAACTTGATTGTTTTATTAAAACAGTCCATCACTGCTCTATAGGTCGCGAGCCAATCCATACCAAGTATGACATCGAAATCCTTCATCGTTAAAAGAATCAGGTTTGCAGGTAAGATGAAATCCCTAATTTGAACTCGGGTACTCGGAAAATATTGGTGGCAACGAACCTGCTTGCCCACTGGGGTACCCACTACTAAAGCAACATCTAATCTCACTACAGCCTCATTGATATGTCTAGCAAAATCATGAGAAACAAAGGAATGTGTAGAGCCAAGGTCAAATATGGCCTTAGCTTCTACCTCTGATATGAGAACAATACCTTCCACAACGTCTGCAGAAGCATCTGCATCCTCATGAGTAACTGCATATACTCTGCCCATCTGCTGAGCTTGGTTTAGCTGTCCTTGCACTGGCCTAGGTGCTCTTGGTTGACCCACTGGTTGCTGCTGCCTTTGTGGCTGGAATGGCCTCTGTTGACCTTGCACTGGCCTCTGCTGCCCTAGGATTGGCCTCTGCTGTTGTGGCGCTGCACCCCTATATTGCTGATACTGAGGGGCTGGTGCTCTGTACATTTGCTGTTGTGGTGCCCGAGGAATCTGTTGTGGTCCCTGCGGAGGTGCTGTCCTCCAAGGCTGTTGTGCAGGAGCACGATAAGCTACTAGCTGAGACACTGGTAACTGACTACCGCCATTGGGACAATCTCGAACTCGATGGCCCATCTGCCCACAGTGAAAACATGCACCTGTCTCTCTGTAGCACTGCTCAGTAGGATGGTTCTTTCCACATCGTCCACACAGTTGTCTCTGACCACCTGAGGGTTGACCTTGAAACTTCTGTTTCTTCGGGTTGCCTTGGCTAGAAGATTGCCTCAACTGATGTTGTTGATATTTAACCTGCCGTTCTGCTGCCTTCTTCTTTAGTGCACCTTCAGCCCAATATGCACTTTTCACAGTCTCTTGGAATGTCGGGCGTTGATTATCTCCGATCATCATGTAGATATCAGCTGATAACCCTTCAAGAAAACGCCTGATTTTCTCTTCCTCTGGAACAACTAGTGTAGGTGCATACTTAGCCAATCTTGTGAACTGCTGTTCATACTGCTGCACTGACATGTCACCTTGCACTAAGTTCTGAAAATCCCTCTTCCACTGGTCCTTGACATATTTGGGAATAAATTTATCCATAAACTCTGTAGTAAATGTTTCCCAGGCATTCTCTTCAGCCACTACCTCTGCTTGCACTACTTCTTTGACTGAGTTCCACCATTGGAGAGCTATTCCTCTGAACATGTAAGCTGCCAAATTAACTCTCTGCTTTTGAGTGCAATTGAAGACTGCAAAGATTTGCTCCAACTGTTCTATAAAGCCATCCGCTACCATGGGATCTTCAGACCCGTGAAACTCAGGAGGAACCCTCTTCCTGAATTTCTCATAGAGGTCATTTTGATCTACTTCCCTGCGAGGCATGACCACTTGCACTGGCTGAGCTGCTCTGTCAGTCAAGGCTAAGATCTGAGCCTGAAATGTTGCTCTATCTCTGTCTGCTTGTGCCCTCTCAGCAGCTCGTTCTTCCCTTTCTCGCTGTTTCTCTGCAGCCTGTTCAATCTCACGTGCTCTCTGCTGCTCATTTTGAGTATTCTGAGCTTGCACAAAAGCTTGCAGGAGTTGGTTGAAACGATCGTCTGGATTATTGGATCCATTCCCTGGTTCTTTATCCTGAGATCTGGTATTACGCTGTGCCATGACCTACAATCAAATAATGATGGGTTAGATTCTATGAAACACGCTAACAAGCAATTCTATAGACTTTACAGTTCACACTTTAAAGTCTGCCTAACGGAAATCGTAATCCTCACCACGTCGTATTATTTATATCCATTTTTAATATCCGAAAATCGTGCTGGGCTCTGATACCAACTGTCACGTCCCCCAAAATAAGAAATGGGGAAAAACGTGAAAAATAAATTAAATTCAAATTTTCCTGTGTTTAATACAACACAAGCTTCCAAAAAGTGGACCCACAAAAAATTTATTTCAACCTGTGGTGAGTCCAAATATATTTCATTAAATGCAACGGAAGCTTAATCAAATGGTATTCAATGATCATAAATAAGATCCAACACGAAAATCAAATAAACATTAAATGTTAAAGTTGCAGAAAGAATAAAACAATTACTAAAGAAATATTTATCATTAAGAACGTTCATCTAAAGAATTTCTAAGATGACGTTCACTCTCATGCAGGCTCAGACGGCTCCGAAACCGTCTCCGGCATCCAACTCGGGTTCATCAGTTGGCTCAAACGTTTGAAACGCTTGATCCTCCTCCGTCTCCTGGGTAAAGTAGGGCTCGGTACCTATGCACCAAATATTACAAAGTAAACAGCAAGTACATAATCATAATTCGAAATTTAATACCACAACAAGAAGAATATAGACGAAAGTGATCATATAGAAGTAATGAGAGTAATACTGACAAGAAAGAACGTATAGCCTAATCCAAATAAACAAAAGGAGCAATATAATTCACACGAAGACAAGTGTCCCCGTTTTGGGTGGTCAGCCCTAAATAAATCGGGAGAGCCCGTCCATAACGTCGGTGGTCATAAACCGATCGAATTAAAAACAAATCAGGATAACCTGTTCACATTCAAAGCGGATTATAAGTGATCCGGTCACATCGGTGATCAACCGTCCATATATCGAGCTGCAGTCGTCCAAAAATGACCCACATAAACATAAATATATAAGCATAATAGACCTGAATAATAAAGCTCCGACACAAGAATCCTACGTCAAAGTAAAGTGCTGGCCATTTCACATCCCATATCATAATCAAATAATCATTACAAAATTTGCCAAGCCACTTCATAGTCCATAACACACAATAGGGTATGCATCTAAAGGAGTACATATCCTAAATCAACATATATATGCATGCGAAGAATAAGACATAGATACGAATCGATTCTAAGGTCAAACATAAGGTCTCGTACCCCACAACCATAGAAATCTCTAATAAATATAAGATCAACGCATCCCTTTTTTTCATCAATGGTGCATAGACCCACTTAAGGGTTTTCCAATAGAGATGGGTTGAGTTCGAATCAATTAGGATTTCCTCGAGGTCATACGAGCACTAAACCCCATGTTAGTAAGATACCGTATACCCGGATGGTATTTTACTCGGTCCAAAGAGCTAATTAATAGAGTTCAAAAATATAGGTTCAATACAATAAAACCTATGATATTATTTAATATCTAATTTATAAATAATAATGATAAATAAAAATCATAGTTTATAGTTTTAGAAACTTAGGGTCCCATTTTAGTGTAATTCCAAGAATATAAATCTTAAGTGTTCTAAATGGGTTCATTAAAGGCAAACGGTCTCTTTTTCTAATTTCCATAAACTAAAAGGTGAAAGTACACAATTTAGGAGACTTTCCAAGTCAACTGGTTGCTAGTACATTCTTTTCCTTACACTCCAAGACCACCATAAACTACCTTTCTATTCATCCCATCCCACCATTCTGTACGAGTCACATGGGGTATGACATGGGATGATGTCACCTCATCTCCATCCTCTCATTCACAAACGCAGAACCCAGTTCTGTAATGGGTGGAACGGCGTCTAATGCATCAAGACCCTTTGGACAGTGGACCCCACCATTTCCAATTCCAGATCAACTCCACCATCTGGGTCGTCCAGTTCTACACTACTACAAGATCGGGCCTGATCATGGATCAGGTCATCAAGTGGGTCCCACAACATGGTTGATTCCCCAAACCAGTTTTCCCTTCATTCACACCCTCTGTAATCAATCCAGTGGATGGTGGCCATGGATATCCATTGCTTATGGAATCAGCCCTACTAAAGTCGACCGTGGGTCCCCCTTCGGATCGGATTCATCATCATATGGCCCACCTAACCCCCAAATCCAAAATATGGGCATGGTTTCCAACGATTGCAGTCACAGAGCAACATATGTAAAGTTTTCATCTGTTGACAGAATCTTATATGAAGAAAAGAAAACGAGGCTTTTGAAATCCAAACCAGAGTCGGCCATGGTTAACATAAAAACTGAAATTAACATCACTAAAACAGAAAACGAAATCACAATCATATTATAATATGAATGGGCATCATAGGTTTCTACATGTATTGACAGGCTAATCAAAGAGAAAACAAGCATTAAATTCATAAATCATGATTAGATACTTGCCTTTTACCGGGGTTGATGAAGAATGCACAGATCCTAACCAATACCCAAACCGAGATTCCCAAAACGCTCGATAATAATCCTATCACAGATCTGACAAAGAAAATGGGGAAGAAATACCCAGGTGATCAGATCTATGGTATTCCTACCCAAAACCTAACATTGGAAAGAAAAGGGAATAACCTAAGAATACAGATCTACTCCTAATGATTTGAGGAGAGGGTTACCTGAGATCAGAAGGTTGAGCCAAGAATGCTGGTATGCTCTGATCTTGATTCTGATGGCTGGATCCAAAAGCCGGTATGGCTTGGGAAGTTGAAAAAGGAAGAAGATGAAAGGTTTACG